>OY759219.1:16205115-16776935 GCA_963662175.1 Aradus depressus | reverse complement strand
TGTTATTTCCTTTACTTGCGGCTGATATTATTTTTTAACAATCCAACGCTGGGCGATTGCACCATTCTAACAGTATTTTGGATGTTTAAAATATTATTTATTCACAAAAAGGACCGAAATTGTATTACTTCATAGAAAAATTGATTTAAAATAAGTGGAGGATAAATTCTGAAAAAGTACGTTGAATAGTGTACAATAACATTTGAAAAAAAAAAAAAAAGTTATGGCAGATGTAGTTTCTGCGCTTGCGCAGATTTTCTTCTTCCTATTCATCCTACCAATATTTGGTTTTGATCTAGCTAGCTGTTTGACTAGAATCGTGTTGGCAGACAAACAAACTTTTTCCAAAAAGCAGGTGTGCCACACCCACATAAGCGCACGGTTGAAGTGAAACTTCTTTTGTCTTCATTAACCATGCGAATTAAATAAACAAATTAATATATATACATTTTTTTTTAAATTTTATTATATTAACTATTTTAAAGTAGGTAAATTTTTTTTTTTTTTTTTTTTTTTTTTTTTTTTTTTTTTTTTTTTTTTTTTTTTTTTTTTTTTTTTTTTTTTTTAATTTTTTTTTTTTTTTTTTTTTTTTGGCTTTATGAACGGTGCATATTAGCCATGTCAATGTGTTATGTATAATTATTTAAGACATCCATGGCCCCAGGAGGGAGTTCTATCTACGAAATAAAACTCACTCCCGGACGGGATTCGAACCCGCAAACCATGGTGAGACCATGCGACCAAAGCCCTACGCTCTAGCCCGCACGGCCACCATGGCCCCCAAATTTTAGGTTAATAAAGGACAATAAGCATATTAAACCTAAAAAATTTAAAAATTATTTTTTATTGCTATGGTACTTCACTGTTACTAATAAATGTTACCAGTGGTTTGTGATAACTAAACTGCGATATAAATATTCTTGTATCAACTTTGTGGAGATATCTTGTAAAAACAGCATATATACATAGTTGTACCATGTTTGGTTATAGATTGTTTTGGATCGTTGGAAATTGTTAAATGAAATTTTTCTTTAAAATAATTTAAAAATATAAATGGCGCGTAATTATTGAAAATTACCTTTACGTTGACTTTCTTGTTGCTGTATTTGCTTTGGTCTTGCACGGAATTGTAGAACCCGTTCCGTTGAAGTTTTGGGCATTTTTAACAATTTAACACTAACTCAGAATAAAACTAAGCGTATTAAATTAATAATCAAATTATTTATTATTTTAACGCAAAAAAAAAAAAAAAAAAAAAAAAAAAAAAACTATTTATTCGGTTCAGCGCAAGGGGCGCTATACACAATTTAAAAAATAAATATATACATATTGCATATGGTTAAAATAGAATGTCTTGTAGAAGCCGAGGCTTCAGACGACGGTGTAGCAGAGGTTCCCCAATGCCAAAGGTAGCGGCTCCAGAAACATTCTGCAGCCCAGCCCTGAATCTTGTCGCTAACTCCAATATGAAATCTCTAACGTCGGGAACACCCAGCTCCCTGCGTATCTGAGAATTCCTTACCATCCAAGGCGCGTTTACGGCAAGGCGGAGAACTTTGTTTTCGAACCTGACCAGTTTCTTAATGTTGGTCTGGCTTGTGCCGAGCCAAACCGGACAGGCGTATGTGATGAGTGGCCGTATGAGTGCGGTATAGAGTAGTGTGGCACATTCATGTCGGAGTGTAGTGTTCTTGTTGAGAAGTGGGTAGAGTGAGGAGAGTCTAGTGTAGGCATGTGTCAATTTGGAGTTAATGTGTTGGCCCCAGGTCAGTTTGGTGTCTAGGAGCACCCCTAGATACTTCACCGCCTGGTGTGTTGGTGTCCAGGGGATGTTTCTGTGGTTGATGTTTAGCGGTGTCAGTGTATCATGGTTTATGCGTCGGAGTGCGAAAACCTTAGTTTCAGTTTTGTTCGCGTTCAGCCTCAGCTTCCATCTGTTAAACCAATTTGCCAAGACATCCAGACCCTCTTGAAGAGTGCGCACGGCCCTATGAAGATCACAGTCCTGAGCTATGAGGAGCGTGTCATCGGCATAGGTTGCCAGTGGCAGACCTGGAGGCTCAGGTATATCGTGGCAGAAAAGATTGAAGAGAATGGGACCGAGGATCGAACCTTGGGGGACTCCTGCACCGATAGTCCTTCGATCGCTAAGGCAAGAGTTAACCTTAACCTGGAAAGTTCTATCGGTGAGGAAGGAGGCTATAATGAGACGTAGGTATCTGGGGGCTCCCGTACGCTGGAGTTTGTACAGCAGGCCCTTGTGCCACACTGTATCGAAGGCAGCAGCAACATCCAGGAACACGGCTGCAGAATATTGCTTCGCCTCGAAACCCTTGACAATGGTCTCTGCCACTCTCTGGAGCTGATGCGTCCTGGAATGTCTCTTCTTGAAACCAAACTGATGGGCAGGTATGGTGTTCGCTAGTTCCAGAAACTCCAGTAGCCTACCGTAGATTAGTCTCTCTAGCAGTTTCGACAAGCTGTTCAAAAGACTGATGGGGCGGTAGCTTGATGGTTGGTCTTTTGGTTTTCCCGGCTTGTGGAAAATGAGTACGACCGCATTTTTCCATTGTGTCGGAAAATATCCAGCTCTGAGACATCCATTGAACACGCTCGTGAGAAGCGCTATACCCTTCTCCGACAGGTTCTTCAGGACGAGATTTGGTATTAAATCCTCACCTGGTGCCTTTCTTCCCGGGAGATTGCTTAAAGCTGTCCTGATTTCCCCTGGAGTGACGAACTTTAAGGGCAGTTCTGCGGTGAGTGGCTCCTGGCTAATGGCTTCCTCGATCAGTAGCTCGGTATCCCTGACTCCCAGATGGCTGGGATCAAACACACCTTCGAGATAGGCAGAAAACATGGTGCACTTCTCTTCGTCTGATGTAGCTGTAACGTCACCTTGTCTCAGAGGAGGAATGAGAGGGTCCTGCCGTAGGATCCTGCGAGTCTCCTTCCACAAATTGGGGTCGTTAGGGGACATGTTCTGAAGGAACTGACGATAGCCCTCAACTCTCTGATTTTCCAGTTCCCATCGAATCTGATGCCCCAGTTGGTTCCATTGGCGTTTGGTTCTCGGGCATCTGCTACGCTGCCAGCTGCGGCGAAGCCTATTTTTCTCTTCAATCAGGCGTAGGATGTACGTCGGGGTATTGATGCCTGTTCTCTGCCGGGGGTCATAGAACTTTCTGTAGATCGCCTTCTTGACTGCGCTCTTGATGGAATCGGTAAGGAGTGTCATTGTTCTGTCTAGGTCATCGGTCGAGTTATAAGAGAAAGGAATAGTCAGATTTCGGTCAAGTTCGTCGCGAAAGTTGTCCCAGTTAATTTTTCCGTCAATAAGTCGTCGTATTGGGGGATCAGTGAGAAGTCTGCAGTGGAAAGTAATGAGGACAGGGAGATGGTCGGAATCTAATTCGGGAAGTGGAATTTGGAAAATGGGTAAGGTTAGATTTTGAGTGAGGGATATATCCAAGATATCAGGGAGATAGCGAGCCTGTGTTGGGTAGAAAGTTGGCTGGTCGGGAGCAGTGACCACAATCGCCATGCGGTCGGTGAAGGCGAGAAGCCTTTGGCCATTGGCATTGCCAACCCGACAGCCCCAGTTGAGATGCTTGCTGTTGAGGTCCCCAGTCAGCAGGGTGGGCCCCCCCGTGAACACAGCCTCGAGATCTGAGGGATCAAGGCGCTGGTTTGGCCGCTGGTAGGCTGCCATCAACTTTAATGAGGAGCCATTTTCAATTTTCAACTGGATAGCTACAGCTTCCAGACAAGACAAGTTCCCGAATATCAGCTCGTGGTGCTTAAATTTACGCCTGACACAAATGGCGACCCCTCCCGAAGCAGCCCGAGCCACTCTGTCTGCTCTATAAATTTTGTAGCCTGGAAGTTTAAAGGTTTCATTGGGTATGAGATGGGTTTCGGTGAGACAGGCCACATCGATGCTGTGCCTGTGAAGGAAGTTTAAAAAAGTAAGCCTTTTGGCCTTAATCCCGTTCGCGTTCCAGTTAAGGAGTTTAACGGTACGAGTATCAAAAAGATTAGGGTTTGCCATGAGGATGAGTTAAAAATGACGAAAGGAGGTTGGACAGGAAAGTTTGAATTTTAGGGATTAAAGGTTCAATGATCCTGGTGATCAAAGAGGTGATGAAAGTAGGGAGATCAGGATTTGTACCTTGAGAAGGTGATGAGGCAGAGTGGCTGGGGCGAGCCCCGAGAGGGGGGCCAGAAAGCCAGGCGGAGCGAGTGGGGGCAGGAGCGGGCTGGGGGTTGGGAGGGCCGGCAGCGGGTCCCCTAGCGTCTGTCTGTCGTTTGAGGGCAGGTCGAGTTTGTCTGTTAGCAGGGTGCTCCTTACAGCCTCGGTAATTCCCTGGATGCTGCTCCCCACAGTTCGGACAGGTAGGGGTGCTTGCTTGGCTGGGACACAGTGTGTAATGGTGATCACCCGCACATTTAACGCAGCGAGGGTCCAGCCTGCAGTAATTTTTGGTGTGCCCCCACTTCTGACAGTTGGTGCACTGCGGGCTCTGTCCGGTACGACGCCGGGGCTCCACTTGGACCACCGTATAAAACAGGCGGTCCAAGTTGAAGATTTTCTTCCCCGCTGGGCTATTTTCGAGCTCAACTGCGACTAGCGGGGTGGGCAGCTTGTCGCCGTTGCCGTCTTTGCGGTGTAGCCTGGTCACTTTCCGAACTGGATAGTTCGGGGAGAGCAGCTCGAACACCTCCGACTCGGTCAGGGAGTATGGGATACCCCTGATGATTACCGAGAGACCCCTGTCCTCCGGGTTAACAAAAGTGAAGTACTTCAAGTTGGAGGTATCATAAAATTTGGTTACATGCCGAAAGTCTTCTGAAGATGAGAGCGAAATTTTGAATTTTTTGTAACAGAACTTGATATCAAATGGGGCTTTGGTAAGTGTTTTTAAATCTTTGATTATTTCTTGTAAATTCCCAGTATCCAGTAAGAAAATGGGGGGAATTCGGATCTTGGGCTCCAGTTTGCTGTTGTCTGCTGGATCGGGTTGAGGCAAGGAAGCCAGAGGGGCGAACTTGTTACTAAGTGTGATGGGAGGGCTCACCGGCTCACCTGGTACCGGTATCTCTTGGCTGTGTCACTGAGACTGGGTGCGGTTGCGGGCTGCTGGCTGGGTCCTGGCTCCTGTTGCGAGGCTGGTCGCTTCCTCACCTGGGTGAAGCCGCTATCCAACTGCATCGCTGGGAAGTCCACTTCGGCACACTCCTCGTACCAACCGTCGGATCCTTTTTGAGAACCTCCAGAGGACATCTTACTGCCCTCTTTTGGTGCACTTTGGATAGTATTCACTTTGTATTTTTTATAGTTTTTAATAATAATTAGCAGAACAAAAATATACACGTGTTATCATGTAGCCATGAAACAGCTGTTTTTTTATTTTAACGCAAAAACCGTATACAAACACGTAGCACATAACAGCTGATGCATCGACACCGACCTAAACTCGTAGTTGAGTTGTACGCATGCGCTACTCATCCCCTCTCCTTAGCGTTTCAAGTTCGATTTTTTATGTCGAGGTAATTCCGTTTCACTAGTCTTGCTAAAGAAGTTTCACTTCGAAACAACTATTTTTGCTTTCCAAGGACTTTAAAAGTGAGAATACTATGAAATTACTACTTATTATTTGTTTTTATCAACTGTTTTTTTCAGCTGGGAAAAAAGAAGATGAGGATTACAGCAATCTATTAAGGATTTTGGCAGGATTAACAACGGGAGCTTTGGCTGTATGCATTGCCCAGCCTACAGATGTTGTCAAAATTAGATTTCAAGCACAAGCACGAGGCAATGCTGAGTACAGCTATAAGTCAGCGCTAAAAACTTATGGACAAATAGCCAGAGAAGAGGGAATTGCCAATGGCTTATGGAAAGGTAATAATCACATTATTATCTCTCATCTTTAAAATATATATATATATATGTTTGGGTCAGGGTCGGACACTTAGTATTGTGATGCAAAGGCCCGATGAAGAACCCAGAATGTCAGGGGAGTAAAATGTGTAGAAATAAATGCGGAAATAGTGAAAATAAGAATTCTAATTGGAACACAATAAATGAATTGGAATGAATGTCACTTGATCACTGTAAACAAAATGTTCTGGTCGATTCGGCTGTGTCGCTCCTTGGTGGTCCGTGATGATAAACGAGATCGGAGGGGGTCCTCACGGGGATGTCTTCATGTGCCCGGGGGATGTCCGTGAAATGTTCATGGGTGACGTATCCCGAGCGGGCTGTGGCGTACGTGCAGACTTCACGATGAATGGTGAGGGGAGCGAGCGAGCTAGACGTGACGAAGGGCCCATAGTGGGGGGCGCGGGCTCAGCCCAGTAGTCAATGTCATCAAACAATATTACAGTAGAACCTCTTTAAGTCGAACCTCGATAAGTCGAAAACCTCCAAAACTCGAAAAAAAGTTTTGTTCCTTTCCTTTCAAGCCCCAAAACCTCCATTACTCGAAATCTCAACCCTCTATTAGTCGAAATAATCAGTGAATCCCTACAAGCCATTTTGGTACATATTTTCCCTCTATAACTCGAAAAAATAAATTGGGCCTCTGTATCTCGAACATAGCAATGTTTTATTTTACAACCTTTACAACTCGATTGTTTAAACTTATTACCTCTATAGCTCGAAGAAAAATAAGTTACCGACTTTAAGAATTTGCCGACAATGTACACCATTGTTTCTTAGAAAACAATTTAGGAGTATACAATAAATAGGATTACCAATTATCTAAAGCAAAAAAAAATTACTGACTTTTTTTAATACCTACATATACTACGTATTTTTTATTTTAAGGATGTTTTGAAATAATGTTGATTTATAATAAATATAAATATGTATGTTACCTCTGTAACTTGAATTTTTATTTATTTCATCTCTCTAACTCAAAATTAGTTAGAATGAATCTTAACCTCTACAAGTCGAATCAAAATCCGCCTAAGTCGAAATCTTCCATAAGTCGAAAACTCTATAACTCGAATTTTTTGGCGTCTCCCTTGATGTTCGACTTATAGAGGTTCTACTGTATTAGCTAAAGTGTTTTTCAAACGAAACGTAAAAAAAAGTGAATTATACAACTAACTAATTTTTACCTAGTAATTTTACAGATGTGATTTTTAACAGTAATGAACAATATATATATATATTCTTCATACCCACGCAATTTTTCTTTTCAAATTTTCCCAAGCGGCAGAATCCCCGATACACAGTGTCTCTTTGTTTTCCATTTCATTTTGGCCCCCTCCAGGTGTGTCTGGGATAGGAACATTAGTTAGTGTCGTGTTGTGTGTCACGTCGCCGTGTGATCTAGTGTTACTTCCTGACACCTCCTCATGTTTTTGTCTTATATGGACGAAGAGAATTCAGAAATTAAATTCTAAAAATTAAAAATAAACAAAAGAAGAACTGCATAGGTTCATGAAATTGTTCGAATATAAACATTAGCTTTTTTATTTCTATTTCCATGACAATTCTTTCTTTTCAGTCAATTATAAAAAATTATAAGCTAAAAACCATTGTATTCAGGTCTATCGCTGGCTCATATACTTTCTTGATGTTGTAAATAAGTATATATATATATATATATCGCTCACCGGCGGCAATAGTGGCACATCTCAAAAATAGCAAAATACGTACTAATTCTTGTACCAAAACTTGAATTTAATGCTCTTTCTTCCAACAATACTGGCACAAAGGTAGTTCCCATATTTTCCGCGGGGTGGCGAATGTGTCGGTAAGGCATTACACAAATTTCGTTTAAAAGCTGCAGCAAAACCGGCACATTTCCAATGTGTCCTCTGACTTTGGTAAGAGACGTTACTTTGTGTGTGCGCAATAGTGGCCCTTCTGAATTGTGTCGGTATAACATCAGTGAATAGCATCAATTTATTTCTGCAATAGTGACACATTTTGAGTGATGCCAATATAGACTTTCCTTTTTGTTTGTTTTTCTTATATGTGTTACTATAAACGGTGGGTTCTGTTTATTTTTCTTACTTGTGCCAGTATAGATTTTGTATTTCGGTTTTTTTTCTTAGTTGTGCCAGTTTAGACTGTGTTTTGTTATTTATTTGTTTTTGTTGTGGCATAAAGACAGTGTGTTTATTTTCAATATGGATTACAATAGCCGGGGTCAGAAGATGTTATCAATTATAGGAGTTAGATAATGTATTTTACATCAAGGTATTTTTAGCATTATTCTTGTAATATTCATTTCACAAAATCCATTTTATCAAAATAGGTTGCAAAAGGTTGGTAATGAAGAACCAAAATGGAAAGTGTCTAGTCTAAACCTCATTGACAATAATGAGGTTTCAACTTTCGAGTCTAAATGCTGAGCGAACTTGTCACAAGTTTAGCAAAAATTCTATGGGAGAAGACTTCAAGCTCAGTGATGCTACCATAATCAGAGTAGAGAAGGAGCACATAGACTGTTTTTTCTATAAAACTTCTTTCAAGGATGTTGATTTCAAGATAGTCAAAATAAACGAAAGACGCACAAGGACATCACTTTCTCCTTTACCTGCTTTCCAATTAAAGAGAGCTTACAATAACACAATACCACAATATATATATATATATATATATATATATATATATATATATATATATATATATATATATATATATATATATATATATATATATATATATATATATATATATATATATATATATATATATATATATATATATATATATATATATATATATATATATATATATATATATATATATATATATATATATATATATATATATATATATATATATATATATATATATATATATATATATATATATATATATATATATATATATATATATATATATATATATATATATATATATATATATATATATATATATATATATATATATATATATATATATATATATATATATTGTCAGTTTTACTTCCCTCAGCTATACGCCCTACAGAGGGGAACTTATGTAATCGGTCAGAAATTCGATGTTGAGTTTTCACAGGAATTTCATATTTTCCGGCCCCTTGAATCCAAAAATGAAAAAAAATACCTACCTACCCGTATGTGTGTCTGTCAAGATGGTAACTACTGATAGAATGAATGTATCGATACAAAATTGTATATCAGAACCACATAAGTACGACACCTATTGATTTTCCGCCAAGTCGGCCAAAGGAAAGGATTATATATAACTCTTCCTACAGTACTTCCTTGTATTATAGGTATAAGAAAATAAAAATAAAATTATTGTCTAGTTTTGAAAATTCCCGGAATAGACTAAACTACTTAATAAAATGAAATATTTGGGAGAAAAACGAATTTGACATCGTATTATTTAAAATGCAACCTTTTTCAAAGAGACAATTTCTCAAAAAAGGCTACAAAGACAATAGACAAGCTGGATTAGACCAATCCCTCGTCTATTAGAAAATTATTTTTTTGTTATATAGAAGTCTAATAATTATTTATTCAAATTTCAGGTACAGCAGCAAATGCAGCAAGGAATTCTATTGTGAATGTATGCGAAATAGTGACCTATGATATTATTAAAACTTTCTTCTTAAGAAATAAAATAATGTACGATCATATAGGATGTCATTTCTCCTCAGCAACAGTAGCTGGCAAGTAATGATTTAATTTTGTTAAATTTAAATTAATTTTTGTTTTCGATTATCATACTGTAAACTTGTAGCTACTGTGGCTCACTAATAAATTGATGAATAATGTGTTCTTCTTGTTGTTTTTTTAAAATGAATTTATATAAAATGGTATATAGCTCATGTATCCAGGAGTGTCATGGAGTATAAAACTATTAGCAAGGTCTGTGCGTGGAGCTGGCTACGTGACATATAACCAAAATACTGAACCGATTTAGACCAGGATAGATGATTTATCGAGGAGTGATATAGGGTACATAACAATATGGTGGTCTGTATCCAAGGCTCGGTTAGTTACAATGCACCAAATAGCATAACCAACGAAAACCACAACTAAAAGTTTATAAAATAAAATAAAATAATTACAAATAAGCAAAACACACTCACTTCGGAAAAAAAAGTGAAAAAGTCTGTAAAAGAAAGATATACACCAGATCTGAGAAAAGGACCGTCGCAACAATTTACTGCAATACAAGCTTAATCTTGAATTTTTTCAGAAATTAGAAAGAAAATTTGCAAAATCTATAGCCGTGCGACCGTCTTTTATGTCGACTGTAACATAATGAGTTCGCCCATCATTTATTCTACAGTGTTTATGAACATAAGTATAATTTTTATTATATTCCAGACCTCTAATGTGCTTTGATATGTTTTCAGGGATTGTTACGACACTTATAGCTTCGCCCATTGATGTAGTCAAGACAAGATATATGAATTCCCCCAAAGGAACGTACACAAATGCAATAGTATGTGCCCAGAGAATGTTAATGGATGAAGGGGTGCAGGCATTTTTCAAGGGGTATGTACACGGATTAGTTATTATGATTCATCCTTGGAGGTCATATAGCCTACTACTAGAGCGCTCTTTTGCCACTCTGGTGAACATGAGCTCGACTCTACAATAGGAATCCTAAATTTTGCCTACCATAAGTTTTTATTCACCTAGAATAAGACCATCCCAGATAAAATAAACTAAGGGCCTCGGCTGTGTTTCGAACCCCCAATCTTGAGCTCAGTAAGCAAGCATGCGTACCACTGAGCTACCGGGCCCCTCGAAATGTACACGATTATTAACATTATTATTATTACTTCCGAAATGTAAAAACACAATAATATTGTGATCGGAACAAAAGGGATATGATTTAATAAATATGCAATAAAAAAGTAAAACACAACTTTTGGCGATGAAAAAAATCTTCCTCGCGATCTCGTTTTCGCCCATCCGGCCACATGTCCGGCCCACCGGTGTCTTCCCAGCCTGATGACTTTACAACGTCTGGCTCCTGTGTGACATGTCGTTGTTCTCGTTCAACTAAGAGCCGAGTTATATAAACTCATGCACTTTCTCGAAGAAGTAAGGGCATTGGCCACCATTGAGTGACTTGCTCTGGTGGCTCGACCTCCTGCTCTGAAACCATGTACTTGGTCCAGTACACATTAACTGAAGGGTCCACCGTTGTCTAGTAAATACTATTTTGTATGATAAGCGAGGAGATATCACATGCGTTTCGATTAAAGCCCCTAACCTTTTTTTTTTTTTTCATTTATTTTATTTCATATTTTTTTCAGATTTACACCATCTTGCATCCGGTTGGTCGGTTGGAACCTAGTAATGTGGGTTACGTTTGAAAAAGTAAAGTGGGGACTGGAAACCTTGAGAAAGAAAAGAGGCTATGAATAAATATTTGCAAAATGTTGATGTCTGTTGATGCCAATAATATAATAATATTGAAAATAGAAAATTTCCATTAGAAAAAATGTTACATTTTCACTTTTTTCACACAGTGCGTAGCATCAGTAGTTTAGTCGTCACTCTCATATAGGATTAAGTTATATTTTTTTCTTATTTATAACTTGCAATGTATCTGTTTAGTAGAAGTCTTAGTGCAAAACCGTCAAACTTTATCTATTTTTATTTTTAGTTAGTTGAACAAGAAATTAATGTAAAATGGAAAAAAAGTATATAACCATCGAGTTGTGTATACATAAAATCGATACCAGTTCAAGAAAGGCGATGCCGGCCAGCTTTCTGTCAGAAACCCGCCATATCGTGAGGTTTTTTGTTTTTTTTAAGACGTGCTAATAGTGTTTATTTACCAGTTTGCAATAAGTACCGAAATGCTTTAAAGTACAAGAGAATCTGTTATAATCACAGTTAATCATCACGTTCTATCATGTCTTCATTCGACAAATTGACAATATTAGGCATTAGAAGTTTTGGGCCAAATGAAGAGGATAAAGGAGTCATTAAGTTTTCAACTCCTTTAACATTAATATTAGGTGAAAATGGCTGTGGTAAAACGACTATTATTGAAGCACTAAAATATGCTTGTTGCGGAGAAACGCCAAGCAACACTGACAGAGGTTCTGGGTGGATTTATGATCCTAAATTGACTCACTTCTCAGAGGTAAGGAATGTTCTTGTCAGGTAATGTTCCCTCACTTCATTGACAGATGATTTTGATATACTTATTTTATTTGTTAAGACGAAAGCCCAAGTCAACTTGAAGTTGAAAGATATTAATGGAGAAGAAATGAGTGTCATAAAGCTTGCTAGTGCAACTCAAAAATTGAAAAATAATCAGTTCAAGACATTAGATCAAACTATTAATCGCCGAAGTAAGACTGATGGTGGGGTAAGTCTTTTTCCTGTTTTGTTTTTTACAAATTTAACGTTGATCTGTGCTGCCTGATACTAATAATCCTTTGCATGTTAGTGGGTTTCAATTTCTCACAAGTGTGCAGATATTGATGCTGAAATGAGTATTGCTTTAGGAGTGCAAAAAGCCATATTAAGCAATGTTTTACTTTGCCATCAAGAAGATTCAAATTGGTAAGTATGTTATATCAATGATGTTGAAACGCAGTTTCGAATGTTGAAAAAGCTAATTTTTCAGGAGAGACAAAAACTTGAAAATAACCCTCTTTTTTTTTTTTTACTATCTGGTGGGATAATGAACAATTAAAGAACTGAAAAAGTATTAAATATTACTTAATAACTACTTAGGGAAGTTGGCATATGAATTTACTGTGTAATATTCCAGAATTAGTCTAGAAGGAATAAGACATGTTTTGAGAGAAATTTGTAATCTTTGTATTTATTTTTGTGATTCGTTTTCACTTACAAGATATTTACAGAAGTTCATTCATGACTTTCTTCAATGGAATCCTTAATAAAAACACTCCATTTTTTGTGACATGCGAGGATGCGTTCCAACACCATTCATTCGAACATCGTATAATTCTTGAAAAACATTTAGTTATACCTAACTTTTTTATTCATTTTTTCTTATATTTAGGCCCTTAGAAAAGGATGCTGTTGTAAAAGAAAAATTTGATGCTATATTTGGTGCAGTGAGATACAACCAATGTCTGGATCATATTAAAAAACTTAGAAAAAACATCATGGATGGTATTCTCTTAACTTTTAAAGGTTTATTTACACTTAAATAGTTTAATATATATCAATGTTTGTAAAATATATATATATTTTAGAAATAAAAATTAAGAAAACAGACGTACACTACCTGCGGGAATACAAGAAGGAGGCAGGTGACAAACGAGCCAAACTAACTGATTCTGAAATTCGCATGACACAGTATAAAGAAGAAATCGGCTCTTACAAAAATAAATTATTGCCAATTCAAGGTATGATAATAATAATAATAATTTTGATAATTATAACAATCATAATGTATCTTGAAGAAAAAAAAAAAGTTACATTTCAGGTAGAATGAATGAACTAATAGAACTTGAAGACAAAATAAGCGAGCTGCATACAAAACGTGAAACGGAAAAAGCAAAATTAGAAGGTGTTCGTAATTTAATAAGTGAAAATAGGAAGAACATAAGTACTGAGTTTAAGGGTTCTACTCAAGAATTGGAATTAGCAATTCAAAATTTCAAGCAAGAACTTGGGTAATTAACTATTTGTTTCTTTTAAGTTAATTAAAATTTATTTAGGCTATCAGTTTGATTAGAAGGTTCAGCTTTCAGTTTACAAATGACCCATATCTCTTCCTTAGAACATGGCCAAGGTAACTGAGAAATTAGCTAGGCTAGAAGACCCCTGGAAAATGTATTACTATGTCCATTGTTGTTGCTGCACACTAAACGAGGAACCTTGAGATATACAATGTTTGATCTTGTTGGTTAATGTATATTGAGAAAAGATAAAAATAAAAAAAGTCGGGCATCGCGCGTTAAGGTTTTCCAACACTCACAATTTTTTCCATATATGTGCTAGAACAACTATACAAATTTTTATAGTATACTTCAATTTTTTTTCATAATTATTTCATGAGTATTTTTATTTAGATGATTTTTATTAAATGAGGGGGGAGGGGGTTGTGCACTCGTTCGCAAATGCGTTTATTACATGCTTATATATTTTGAAATCTTCATAATAGATACTTTTTCAACGATACCTCATACTTTTTAATTAATAATATAATTCGTCATTTAGGATTTTCGGAAATATTATTGAATCTGTGAGCGCGTATGATTTATGTTCATGTCAAATTTAAGCTTTCTAGGTTAAATTGTTTAAAACGCTCTAAGAGATACAACTATACTACTTTAAGTTCCATTTTGAAAATGATATAATTGGGTACTTCATTATATTCTGGTTTCATCAGTACTAACATTTACAAATATTTGAGTTGTATAATCTAATAAAGTAGAGAAAATTCCAAAATAACGAAAATATAATAGTAAGACATTTAAAAAGATTAAAAAATGGGGTTTATAGTAGAATACATAGTATATATAAGAATTAAGGGTAATATGACATAATATCAAAGTACAAGAAGAAAAATAAAAATGCGTATACTCTTTATATAAAAAATATACTTTGCTTTCTATTTTGTTTTGGGACCCATTAGCTCTACTTACCTCTTTTATTGTTCTTATCTCTTTTCATCTATCGTCTGTATTCAACGAGATAGTGTATGCTCTTTGGAACATGGAATAAAACGCTGCATGTTTGTAACTATTGGGGCAGTTTAATGAAGGATTTCGAATTTGATATTTTCATTTAGCATTTTCAATTTTAGATCTAAACAAATTTAGTTCTTCTCCACCCATTTCTATCGTGAATGTAATTTTTCTCATAGACCGTATTCACATAATCAAAATTGGTTTATTTGTCTGTTGTAATTTTTAAAAATCTTTTGACTGATTGTCATCCCTTTCTTTGTTCTCTCAGTGGGAAGAACGACAACTTGGAATCGTTGGAGAGACGAAGTGAGGAGGTTCTGGTTGAGATAAACAGGAATCTGCAGCTGATTGGGGAGGAACAGGTGAAGATAGGCACACTGACCAGAGACCTCGAGAGGCACAAGGAGAGAGTCGAGGCTAGGAACAATGCTCTTGTCGCCCTCTCTAACCAGCTTAATATAAGTATGTACCTCTTTCTCCCAATTATTATTTTGCGGGTTTCAATTTAAAAAATATATTTATCGCACAAAAAGTACATAAGTATATCTAAGTTGAGAAACGCGAACATATTGTGGAAACTTATAATAAATGAAACAAACTTTTTTTTGAAATATGATCTATTCCACAAAATGTTTTATTCCACAAATGTTTAAATGTTTTATTACGAGTTATGTCCCTAAAGTAATGATTGATTTTTGTTATCGCTTGTGGGGGCTCCCGGATAGGGTTCGACGAGAGGGACCGTTGCCAGGGGGACTACCATTGCCAGTCGTAATTCCGGTCGTTGAGCGGAGCCCTTCAACAATGTTACAATTTATTCTGCAATGCTACGTCTAAAATTTACGGTCAGAAATGTTAACAGTTATTCATTCTAATTGTAATTGTTTTAGGTACAACATTTTCAGAGCTCTCCGAGTCAGGTGAAGTGGAAAGAGTGTTGTCCAGAGTGGACGAGGAAGTCACCAAGTGTGGCGACACAGTCACCGCTCTTAAGGAAGAACAGAACTCTAATGTGGCCAAATTGCAAAAAGAAATAGACAATTTGAGAGAGGATCGTGCCAAATTGGAACAGAGTATAGAAAATAAACAAATTAATTTGCGACAAAATAAAAATGACCTGATTAAAGTAAAAGCTGACATTTATGAGGTAATAATAACCAATTTTTATTAGATTTTGGCTCCCAATCAGTTTTATCTATATACTTCGTTTTGTACTTTCCATGTTGAGTTTTCACAGGAATTTCCTGTTTTCCGACCCCCTTCTTCCAAAAAAAAAATCCTGTCTAGTGTGTATTTATCTGAACTTGATAACTCCCGTTAGAGTGAATATATTTGCACGATATTTTATATATATCGACTGAAGGGGAGGGTTGGACCGGAGGAGGGATGAATCCAAAAAAAACCTAATATCTGCCTATGTAATCATGTATCGACAAAGAAATTGGACCAAATAAGGACGACACCTGACAGTTTTCAGCGAAATCTGCCGAAGAGGAGGGGGGTTCTTAGGAGGGGCTCAATTCAAAAACTGGAGTAACGGAGATGAATCGACACGAAATTTAGTATGATTCAGCTGCCCCTGAGTTCTTACTATACCTCTGTATATTTTTAACCAAATCGTTTGATTGGTTACTCAGGGAGAGCAAAAACTTAGTTGATTAATTCTCGCTGGGGAGTTACATTGCCGGTGATTCACCGACTACCTTTTACAATATATATTAGGTTAGTTACATTTAGTTACAAAAGTTATAATATTTGTCGGTGTGTTTTAGGTTGACCAATCTACGGATCTACTCGGACAGCTCCAAACCAAATTAGAAAGGGTAAAGAAAGAATTTGATGACATAATTAAGAACAATGAAATTGAAAAAATAGAGAATGACATGAAATCAGCAGAAATAGAAAGGGATAAGTAAGGAATGAACACATTTCTGGATGTTTATAAATGTTCAAATGCCGCTCAAACTTAGTCAGAACGATACCCATGATGCCGCTATGGATAGACACACTTGTATGCGTTTCGTTTATAATCTAGTCTTCCCGGGTGCCCCTCCAGTATTCGTGTCTGCATCCATCCTCTGTAGATGTCCCAGTCGTTGCACCCGGCCTTCACGAAGACTACCAGATCCGGGCTCTTGTACAGGTCCCTCAGCTCTCTATTGAACCGTATCCTCCACCTATCCCCTTCAGGATTAGGGCCATACACTTATTTACTTTCCCTGGTGCTACGTTCTTTGTAGAACCTCGCCCTCCGAAACTGTCTTCTCTTATCTTCGACCTAGCGCCTCCACCTTCTCACACTCATTGTCCTGGGGTCGTCCTGCCAACGTAAGCGGGGTCTCCCTCCAGTATCCCTCCAACCCGAGGGGATTAGCTGAGGAGATGGGAAAGAATATCTCCGAGGAGCTTCCGTGCGCGGCGAAGAACCGCATCCTGTCAAAGGTGGCTCTGCTTTCGTCAGAACACGGGGCGAATGAGGCTCTACAACCGCGGTGATGGCAGCTCATCTAAGGGCCGGGTACCCTGAAATTAACATCCCTCGCCCTCCAGGTTGTAGCATTGGGCTAACAACTCCACCCTGTAAAAAAAGTGAAGTTAAGAAACCACAACGATCAAGGAAAGCAGGGCCGTATACCTTCCTCTCTCACATATTGAGCAAGACTTCGTCCATCTTAGTCAGGACCCACTCGCATAAGTGACAATCGGTCTCTGGACTGTTTTATAAATGGTTATTTTGGCATCTCAGGACATAGTCCTCGATTTTTTTAAAACTACCTAGACATAAATATTGGTTCAATGTGATTATTATAAAAGTTAAGTGTATTATTTTTGAACAATCATTCACTAAGTTCGTCTAACTACCCTTAGATATTTGTTATTTTAACTGTGAAAGTAGTAATATCAATTTATCGTTTTCTCATTTTTAGCTTAGAAGATTCGTTATCACATCTTGAAAGAGAAATACAAAATTTACAGCTACAAAGTAGTGCGCAAACTAAACTGGACATGCAGTGTAAAGCACGGGACGCTGCTGAGGCTGAAGTCGTTAAATTGTAAGTTGTTTAATAAATTTCTGTTATTATTTTTATTGTACTGCACAATTAATAATTGTATGTTTCTTAACAGGAGAAATAGACATAAGGAAGCTCTTAAACATTTATTGGGAGAAATTCCAGAAAGTGGTATGAAAATGCAATTGGATGCATGTATGGATAAGCTTGTAAGTTTTTCCCTTTCTTTTCTCATGCTCAATTTAAATTTTTTCCCCATTTAATTTTTGTTTTATTTATTTTTCTCAATATAGGCTGATGATATTAAATCAAAGAATGAGTTGATGAAGATGAGAGAAAATGAGATCGTCACTTTAGAAGCTGAAAGAAAACATTTGATGGAAAAATTAAGATCAACGAAACATACTTTGGAATCGGATGAATTTGCTATACAAAAAGCATGCGGGGGAAGAGATTATGAAGAGTACTTAACTGAACTTTCAAATAAAGTTCAAGAACTGCAGGTATGAATGTCTCTTTTATTTTGTTTTTACTTATTTATGTAAGTAGCGTGATGCGCCCACTGACTTATTTGGTGCATTTTGGTACGCAAATGATGAATTTCCTCTTTTTTTGTTCAAATATTATTATTTCTAGCTATCAGTGCATTATTTTTGATATTTCTTCTTCTATTTTTCATTTATTTATTACTGTTATTATTATTATTTTTAGTGACAAAAAATAAGAAATTTCCTTACAAATACAAAAAAAATAGTACACTAATTGGGGAGGACAGGTCGTCGGTAGGACGAGGTTGACCTACTTTGCTCAACGAGGGCTCGAAACCTGGCCATGGCCTTTAGGTTTTTTTATTTGGGAGGTGACAAAACCTTGTACTCGCTGTCATTCAGATGGAACGTTAAGCGATACCTACTCCCGAGCCTGTGATGTCAGTTACTCGTTAAAGACCCCTACCATAGGTGAATAGTACTAGATAGGCAAAATGTAGGATTCCCACAGTAGTGTCGGGCTCATGTCCACCAGAGTGACGGCTCTGGTAGTAGGCGGTATGACTTCGTAGTTTACGCCCTGGCATGAGTCATAATAACTTAACTAATACTCCAGAAAAAAATTAAATGAGATAGATGAAATTTAGCATAGCAGATTATTAGAATGAAACCAAGGTGATTTGAGAGTTAACAATTACGTACTTTCTCCTCTTGTGGTTCCTAACGAATTGGCATTAATAACATTTAATATTTAATTTCTTTTCGTGTCCACAGGATGAAAAGGGTACCCTTTCCTCTTCAGAATTCATGTCTAGAAGATACATCCAGTCGTTACAACAGGAAAAACCGTCTTGTCCTCTCTGTCATAGACACTTCCCTGCTGAGGATGAAGTTACCACACTTATATCTGAGGTTGGTATCTAGCATTTCAGATAATATTCATTTATATAATTTTTAATTCTTTGTAAACCTCAAAATCATTTATGTTTTTGTAAATTTAAATTTGAATTCACAAATGTCTCATGAAAAGTTATTAATCAGTGTAAAATAAAGTAATGTTCCTATTTTGTTACAGTTGTCATTGAAAGTTAGGGAAATACCGTCGCGTCTGCGATCGAATCGCGATGTTTTGGATAATACTCAAGAGAAGTATAAACATTTGTTACAATTGAAGCCCAAATATGACAAAATATCTTCTATCAAAAGTACAGAGATCCCGAAACTTCAGTGAGTGATTTTTTAATTCAGATAAGTCGTTTTTAAAATATATAATATACATGTATGAGGGCGTAGGTAACTCAGAGATAGCGTGCTGGCTTACCGAAGTTTTTTTTATCTGCGAGGTAAAACCTTGAGCACGCCTCCTTCGGATGGGAAGTTAAGTGATGTAGGATGTCAGATACTCGTTAAAAACCCCTACCTTAGCTCATGTGCACCGGAGCGATGAAAGAGTGCTCTGGTAGTAGGCGATATGACCTCTTAGTTAAACCGCGGGCATGGGTCACAATAACTATTATATAAATATGTTATTAGCAAACTAATATCAAAAATGTTAAATATTACAATTTTGTTTTGGCGATAAATATAGGATTTTGTTCTATAATTAAAACACTTCGTAATTAAAACTTTTTTAAATTCGTTTTATTAGTTAATCATATTTTATTTTATTAAATTCTTCATTTTGGGCCAGAACATAAATGTCATTTACACAAATTGCCCTTCATTAATATGTAGTTCATTCAAAGAAAATTCTGGTATAACCTGGAGGAGCTTTTTTTCGGGGCTTCCAGTTCGTCATGGATTTGGCTGTTCGAACGATCCATGATGCTTCAAAGACATGCGTAGGACTTCGTTTTGAAATGTCTGTAAGTAAAGGACTGACAATCAGTCATGTTGGCAAAGGCTTGCATAATATATAATTTATTTTTTTCTCCACTAGATTAGAATTGAGCCAGATAGAAAAAAAACTGCATACAGCAAAGGAAACGTTATCTGAGCTTCAGTCCCAGGTGGAGGTGCCTGAAGCTGACGAAGCGATAGCTAAGGGGATCCAAAGTGACATTGTTCTTTTGGAACAGAATCTACTGGAGGTGAGACGACTTGGAAGAGAGATACAGAAGATAGAAGCCAGCATGCCTCCAGGTTGGATCAATGGTACCTTTACTAGGTGTATAACTCTGCGTTCCTCGGGAAATTTACTACATTTCTTGTCATTCGTACAATTGGACACAATTCATCTACATTCATGATAAAATATATTTTATTCATAAATCATGATTGACAGACTTCTCGGAACTGGCTAGAGTCTTCTCCCAGCAACATACATCTTAGTATAGTGTATTTCAGTATGTTTATGGAATAGCAAAACTTGAAATAGTTTAAGTTGTGCTATCCCATGCATATCCTGAAAGTTCTGTTAAATTTGTTGAACCTTTTGTATACTGAAATCCTAAAGCTGATTACCTCACTGCTTATTCCTCATGGTTGGAAGTTAATTGTTGAAATTATTATTAGTTTCTCTTATTATTTTTATTCAGGTAGTAAGAGGTCTTTGGAAGAGGCACTTCATGAACAGAAAGATATGCGAAGTGCGGCTCTTTCATCCAGACGATCACTTGAAGCACTTCAGAATAGACGTTTGAAAGTTACCGAGAAACGAAATAAATTGCAAGAGGAGAAAAATTCCATCCAAAAACAACAGCTTAAGGTATTTATTACCATTAAACAGATATTTTTATTCGGATGTGACATTAATCTATGGGAGCCTGTACGATGTCAGGTACTCGTTAAAGATCCCCTCCCTAGGTAACTAAACCTGGGTTGATATAATTTAGGATTTTCTCTGTCGGGCTCATGTCCACCAGAGAGCGATGAAAGAGAGCTCTGGTAGTAGGTGATATGACCTCATAGTTAAACCTCGGGCATGAGTGAAAATAACTAATTAACTAACTATACATTAGTGTGGTCGTAAGTACCCGGTGAATCAAAATTTGCGAAGTTTTGCTCTCCCTCTAACATTAATCGATCGTGTTGCTGTAAATCAATAATTGACTTACACAGGGAGTTTTGAATCCTCATACTAACATTCATGTCGATACATTTATTACATCGACAATGTATTAGGGATTTTAAGTTGCGACCCCTCCTTCTTCTCTTCTCTTCTCTTCGGCCGATTTCGCGGATTTCCAGGTTAGTTGAAAAGGTACTGAGGCAAATAAAAATTACTAGAAAAATGCATATATCGTCTCCACTAGTTTGTGTCCAGCTCTTTGACTCGGCTACACTATATTTATAAACTTTTTTAGATTAACAAATGTTTTACTGAAAAAAATCAATTGTGAAACTTCGCAGGCCGCACAGGAGGGCTATGGTTGCCAACCTCTACTTTAGAACTATATTTTAATATCATATTAATGTCATCAATATGAACATTTTCAATTTTGGATCGTCTGACGAGATTTTAAGGTGATATATTAATTTTATGCAGCTATTTATCTCCCAATGTATTTCATGTCATCGACTTGAATCATATTAACGTTAAACATTTCAGAAGACATCTCTCATCCTCATCAAATGGACAAATTATATCCAAAAATTTATATTTTATCTCTAATATTTATCAAGAAAAAATAAATTGGGAGATATATATCTGTATATAATTACTATATTTAGTTTTTTTTTTTTTTTCTTTCTTTCAATGTTACCTACATCGGTATGCGATCTATTAAACATCTTCGTGGTGTTTATTTAAACAATAGTTTATTCCAATTGTTGAATAAAATTACTATAATACTCCATATTGGTGTTTCAGATCAGCGGTAATTCTCAGATGCGATCTCAGCTGGTGGAACGGAGAGATGAGCTGGAGAGTCTAGAAGTGATGCTTCAGATGGAGATGGACAAGGGAACAGAGGACCTGAGCTCTATCAACAGACATCTGGACCAACTCTATAGGCAAATGAAGACACTGCAGGCTTCCAACGCCTCCAAACTGGAGGAGCAAACACACAAGGTATACATATCAGAAACCTTTATGACATTGTCACAAAATCATCCAAAAATCCATATATTATCTGTGAAATTTCGTAAAATTTATAATCCTATGAAAATTTCTCAGATTAAATATGGATTTTTGGATGATTCTATGACTTTCCTACTCCATTATTAATGATGAAATGTTAATATTATTTAAGAGGTGGTCCCGAGCCTATACGATGTCAGGTACTCGTTAAAGACCCACTACCCTAGGTGAATTAAAATTTAGGGTAGGCGTAATTGAGAGGAAGGACTCCCATAGTAGTCGGGTTCATGTTCACCAGAATGACGAAAGAGCGTTCTGGTAGTAGGCGATATGACTATAGTTAAAGCCCGGACATGAATCATAATAACTAACTCTATAATTAACAATTATATTAGGTAAATATCTGAAAGTAAATACTTATTTGTCAAAATCTTTTTTTTTTACTTTTTCACACGAACCAAATACACGACGAGGAGGTTATAGGACTAGGTTGGCGGGAGCCAGTGTCAGTAGAGAATAGAGAAGATCCTACCTAACACTAGTTACTAAAAACGACTATAATTGAAACATTACGAAATTTAGGCTTTTAAGTTGGGCGGATCAGTTTTTGAATTTTAATATTTATCAGTAGCTTTGTATTTCTCAGAACAATTTTTATATTCGGTTGGTTATGAAATTTCAGGTCCGAAAATTAGAACGTAGTCAGGAGGAAGTTAAAAGTGAACAAAGAAGAATATCTCAGTACGAAATGTCTGGAGGAACACGAAGATTGGAGTCAGCTCAACAGAATTTGGCGACACTTCAGAGGAAAGGGGATGGTCTTCAGGCGAAGAAAGATCTAATATCTGACGAACGGGAGCAACTAAAGAGCTATTTGACAACTCAAATTGTATGTTTAATTTTACTATTAACTATTATAATTCTGATTTAAGATATTAAATTTAAAATTTTTGTTGAATTATTTTAGGCTCGCCAAAAAGAACTAGATGAAAACTTAAAACTTCGGCAAAGACTTGAATTAGAAAAAACACTAATACAAAGTATTGGCGTTTTAAAAGAAAAACTTGGAGATCTTGATTTTGGAAAATTAAACAAGGAAAAAATGAAGTTGAAAAAAGATGAAGATAAAATAAATGAAGAAGTGAGTGTGGTTTTTCAATAATAATAATTCAAATTTGAAATTATATTAATGATATTAGGTAAACACAAAAAATTGAAATAATTTTCAGATCTCTTTTGCCGAGGGAAGAATGCGTGAGTTGAAAAATGTAATGAGGAATTTAGAAGAAGAATTGAATATAGAAAAGTTTAAAAGTGCTGATAGAAATTACAGAGACAAAGTAATTGAAATAGAGGTAAGTAATCATATTGTAATTTTGATATTTCTGTCAGTTTGGGAATCAAAATTGTCAATTTGTTTTGTCGTTTTGAAAAAGGAAGGAAACAAGATGACACATACAATCATACTGACGAATCTCTGGAAGGGTGTAGCACATAATGAGTCCATTCAAGGAATAAGTAGAATTATTTGGGGATGGTTGTCTGAATATCGTATATTTTCGAAAAATATTTGGTATTTAACCATTTCAGGTTAAATAAAGACCATACAAGTGGATTTTATCTTTCGTGTCTGTTCCATTTTCACGGGAAAATGGCTGAACATATTTCTACCAAACTTCATATTTTGAATCTTGTCTATTTTGTGATAATAGGATACATATGTTTTCAAAATCACTGAATAGAGAAATATTAATTGAAGGTAATGTTCAACTACCCAACAACGGCGAGTAACGCAGGTAGTGATATATATATATATTTATACATTTTTTAAAAGTGTTTGTTAAGTCGTGGCTGAAGATGGTAGCAATTTAGAAATTTCCCATATTATATATATTTTGTTGAAATAGACAATATTTTTAAAAATACATACTTTTTATTTTTATTTTTAGAAGTGATTGAAATATTCAATATACATTTTTTCTTGACAGTCATTTTACCGAAGGTGTCAATTTCCAACTGAATGTGACAGATGTTTTCTTCCAAAATCCACATGCGCCATCCTTCATTTTATTCAAAGGCTTTGGACTTTGGATTTTGTATTTATAGACAAATTAACATTACTATTTAAAATATAAACCCAGAAAAGCTCATTTATTTGTAGAAATAAAGAAAAAAAATCAACCGAAGTCATTTTGAACAATGGCCATTTTTCTTTCAGGAAACTGCTTTATTATGATTATTGTATTAATTTATTCTCTGAGGAAGTTTCAATTAAAAAAGTAGGTGGATCGCAGATTGAACAAATAAGTTTTTGCTCTCCCTCTGGAACCAATTTACTGATTTGGTTGAAAATCAATAGATGTCTTACTTCTGAATCATCATTCTAAATTTCGTGTTGAAAGATTCGTACATCGACAGTTATTAGGGTTATTTCGTTGACTCCTACTCTGATCCCCATTTCCCATTCATCGATTTGGCTAAAAATTGCTAAATATAGTCCCTAAAGTGTTATAGATTTACTTATTGGATTTTTTGTGTTAAACCTTTCCCCTAATCCTTTCCTTCCCTTTGACCGATTTGGCTGAAAATAAATAGATGTCGCTCTTATGAGATTCTTGATATACATATACAATTTTGTGTCGATATGTATTCATTCTATCGGGAATCGTGTTACAGTCACACATTTTTTTTTTTTTTTTTTCGTTTCTGTAATCAGGGCTTCGGAAGATATGAAAACTCGGTATAGCTGGGGAAATAAGAAAATAAAATTAATATTATCTTTAGTTTAAGTATTTTTGTATTTTGCCAATGAAAGTAGTGTTGAACTGATTTCAATGTACATTACTCATGTATCTTTCTTGATTCTACTTTCTGTATTCAGGTTGCTGAACTGAGTGCTGCAGATTTAAACAATTATTACACTGCGTTTGATAATGCCATAATGACCTATCACAAAAATAGAATGGATCAAATTAATAAAGTCATCCATGAGCTATGGAGAAAGATTTATTCAGGAAATGATATTGATACCATTAAAATAGCCACTGAGCAGGAAGGATCCTCAGGTAATGTATTGTTTGTTCATTTTGAAATGGGAGATGAGATAAGGAGGCCCGCGCAGGTTTCTCTCGTTCGTTCATACTCTCTCTTATCACTGGTGCTCTGAGGGCCAATGGAAAGATTATACAGATGTAATGGCATGATATAATGACGGCCTCATGTGTTCTTGATGTAACAAGAAAGTATTAATTTTTGTCTAAATTTCATTTTTTGAATCTCTTAAGTCAAAATGCAAATATAAAATGTTATGGGCAAGGTATGTACATTTTGATTTATTGATCTGACCAGAAGTAGTACCGCGCTCAACATTTATCGTTCACAAATATGTTGGTTTTAGTTCATAACTAGACCTGACGATGGTATAAAGCCGAAACCGGTAGTTATATGTATATATATCTTTAGTGGAATAGACAATATTTCAAAAAATAAGTTTGTTTTATTCATTTATTACAAGTTTCCACAATATGTCCGCGTTCCTCAACTTAGAAGTTATTTATTTATTTTGTTGCCTAGATGCGGGGTCCGTAATATTATAGTAAACCTCATGTTTTCAATTGACTTTTCGTTTTTTCTTTAACTTGCTGTATTACGCGGCCTTACTCGCGAAAAACACTACATTCAAGTCATTTCTATCTAGACGTTTGCCTGCACTCATGTATATTCATGACACTCCAGATACATTTTTGGTGATTTTCTTACATGTTTTTCAAATTAAAAATAAAAGGCAATAGTGGTTTTGTTTTCTAATGAATACTACGCAAAATGGTTTTGTGAACCTTACCTGTGGGAATTCCTTAGGAGTATTTAGGAGTAAAAAACTAATCTGAGGTCTTAAATATAGCCCCCCCCCCCCCCCCCCCCCCCCTCCCTCCCATATTTTGTTGCACTTCGACGACTAACCTATCAATTTCCCCGTGTCACCATAAGATTTTTCGAAAATGTTATTATAGATTAAACAGTATGGACCATGCTCGAGAAGGACAAACAGAAAATTTCATTTATATTGATTTTCCTTGAAAAAAAATGCCCTCCCCGTTGACCCTACGAAAAATATGCATACGACCCAAACATGTTGGAATTTGATCTTACAAAACTTTGAAATAAATATGGGCTATTAAATGGGAGCTAGCACTCATTGTTTATCCCCCCTCCCCACTTCCCCAGGACATTCAACATTTTTGAGATACCACAGAGCCTATGTTTGAACTGGGTTGGACACAAGAGAATGCTGCATGTGAAATGTTTAGTAACATCCGACCATGATGTTGGAACAAACATACGCGCCATTTGAACTTTATTATTATAAAGAATTGTTATTCTTCATATTATTGTGTTGTAGCTGACAAAAGGAAAGCGCACAAATACCGAGTGGTACAGGTGAAAAATGGTACGGAACTAGACATGCGGGGTAGATGTAGTGCGGGTCAGAAAGTGTTGGCTTGTCTTATAATTCGGATGGCACTGGCTGAGACGTTCAGCTCCAAGTGTGGGATCCTTGCCTTGGATGAACCCACAACCAACCTCGATCACAAGAACATACTCAACCTGAGTGAGGCTATCGAGGAGTAAGTAGTGCTGCTTTGTATGTTCAACAAACTGTTTTAAGGATGGTATATCATTCTCCCATCTAGTAATTATGCCATGCCTTTCGAATCAGAAGATTATATTTAGAGCCCGGATTCCCGTGTAATTACATTTATTTTTTCACTTGCTTGAAATCATTAAATAACAATTTATTTTTACGAATTTAGACATCCTGATTAATATACATAAATTTTATTTTCCACTATGGGAGCCTGTACGATGTCAGATACTCGTTAAAGACCTCTAGCCTACGTAACTAAATATTTAGGACTCCCATTGTAGAGTCGGGCTCATGTCCACCAGAGTGACGAAAGAGCGCTCTGGTAGTAGGCGATATGACCTCATAGTTACAGCCCGGGCATGAGTCACAAGTTTACAAATTTAATATGCAAATAGAAAATGTATTCTAATAACTTTTTTAATTTCCTCCATATTTTCAGACTTGTAAGATATCATTCCCAGAAGAAAAATTTCCAATTGGTTGTGATCACACATGATCATCAATTTTTGAATATATTATCTAGATATGAGTATATTGACCACTATTTCAAACTCTCAAGAAATTCAGCGTAAGTTCACTTACGATAATATCATGATAGACATTAATATATAATTATTAATTTACATTTTTTCTCTTCTTTTATTTTACAGTGGAAAGTCGGTTGTTGTCAAAGTAAATTTGATTGATTAATTACAACCTATACAAGAAGTTCCTCATGTGTGCCTTACTTTCGATGCGTTATGTTAGTTGTCTTGTATCAAAAATATTCGTTGAAGTTTTATGAAAAGTATCTTTAACTTTGTTATTCATTGTATGTTAATTATTTTTCTGAATACATTTGCACTTTTTTGTATAACTAAACAATACGTTTGAGGAAATAATTTTTACATATTCTATATATCCTTCTATTAGATATTGTTAGATACTTTAGACGGTAGATACTTATCTACCCGCCATGAGTTTACTGGCAGCCAAAATATTCTTGTATAATCAAGCGAAAATTGTTTGTGTACTATTTAGTTACACGTATTATTATTATTTCTTTATTTTTTTCCCTGTGTTATCAGTCACTTGTACTATTTTTACTTTGAAAAAAATTATATATATATGTATGTTTTTGTTCCTTAAAAAAAATAAAAAATAATATGCAAATTAGTACTTATCTACTAATGAATTCATAAATATATTTTGTTGTAATGATGTAATTACCCAATGTTATCCTGTATTACTTAACTCAAATATATTGTTTTTATAACTCCTGAATTATTGAATAGCAATTGATCCTTATTTTTTTTTTACTTAATAATAACCTTGACTATATTAATACTTACTTTTTTCTACTTAAGACCGGGGTGGCGAGTATTGGAATAACGAGGTAAGATGACCAACGTTGTTTCAGGTTGCGAAAAAAAAACGAGTCGCATCCATTCGGCTATATTTTTTTAAAATATAATATAAAAATTAATAGTAATTTAATTATCTTATATACCCATCATTTTAATTTTGAAATAATATTTACCTTTTGAATGCTTTTTTTTTTTTTTGTTGATCTGAATTTTCTTCCAAGAGCGCACTTATGTCAGAACAACTTGCGTCCCGCATGTTGAACTTTACCGTTAAAACTGCAGTTAGTGTTTGTAGATAATTGTGATTTTTCACTGCTCCAGTTCTTATATTTAATAATGGAACACAAAGGAGTACGAAAGGCTGCAGAGGAGTATTTTTGGAGTACTGTTGTTCACATTACTATAACACTACGGCCGATGATTTAGCCCCGATGAAACTAGAACTTATGTCTTAATACTCTTGGAACCACACCAATCTTTCCTTATTTCCATTTTGATGCTCTGAGCCATCTTGCTCCTCTCACATCTCTGAGCCTAGCGTTATCATTATTTTGATTATAAATGCATTTTAGAATTATTCAAAAGACCTTTTAAATTTTTTCTTCACAAGTCTTGGGACAGATTATAATCACTACAGTGAGGACAAGATGCCTATTAGGTTTCTCGAGAGGGCGTTGCCGAGATGGTAAATCATTTTAATATCTGTCACAAAAACATTACATCTCGACAGAATGGTTTTGCTAGTTCATGAACTATGGAATCAAAACAAGATTATATTAGTTTTTTTTTCTATCCATTTATTTATTTTCTCCTTAGTCACACATGTATTTTGGCATAGTCCAGGAATTATTAAAATGAGTTGAAAATGAAATCCTTCAAGCAGTGCCGGATTAAGATTATTCGATGCCCTAAGCATTCTGAGCTTATGGTGCTCCGCCTCACTATTGATATGATCAATACTAACGCTCAATTGAACAAAACGAAGACAAAATTAATTAAGCAAGAAAAAAGAAATCGGTTTTTTCAATATTAATTTGTTAAAACACTAAATTTCTCTTTCGTCCAAATATGCCATTCGTTCACTAATTTGTCAGATACTTCTTCCTCAGTATTATCATAATCAGGATTTGATATTTGGTCTTCCATCCGATGTTTACGGCAGGGTATGAAAATCAATACAAGTATTTAACTTGTTTCGGCTTAAGCCGTCCTAAGTACCAAGTTCAATAGTGCTGACGATTACGTAAGCCGAAACCGGTACACTAAATACATATATTTTTTTGTGGAGTTAGATAATATAAATATGAAATAAGTTCTTTGTTGTCATTACGTTTTCCCCATAAGTAAGCAAAAGTTTTGATTTAAAATGTGAGATTTTAAAATTATTTTTTGAACTTTCATAGTTTGTTGAAACAATTTAGTAAACGCTGTCTTCATAGTTGATGGAAAAAGCAAAAATAAAACGAATTGAATACGAACAGTGTTTATTTCCACCAGGATTTCAGATTATACTTATCATGCCTAAAGCAAATATAAGGATATCTTATAGACTTATCCTCCACCTCATTACGTTATGTAATTTATGGAAGGACCCCTACGAGCAACAGTGTTGAGAGAATAAAAAAATAGTCTTTGAAACTTATTCAGTTGGTTAATTAATCTTCTCGAAGCAATTTTATTGGAAATATTTACACGTCTGTTCTAGTTGTTTTAAATAGCCTCTTTTCATTCAGATATTTGTTAGGTACTTATGCTTATGTAAGGAGAGGTGACATGGGGATGTAAGTATCATATTTCCTATCCCCACCCCTATATTTCTCTCAATGGGACAAAACAAATTCTAACATTACAATTTTTGGTGGGATGCCAAACTTCATTCTTTTTTAATTGTCTAAATTGACTTGAGTAAATAGTTGATTCGGTAGTACAAAACAAAATACACTACTGAAAAGCCAGAAAGTCCATACATCCTCCTCCTAGGCGACGTTTTTGTGTTGGCTCCCCCCCTTCCATAAAAAGCTCTCAATGGACTCCATCAGAAACAAACTCTTATGGGTTAAAGAAAGAAAATACCCTTTGAAAGAATATTTTTTTATATTCATAATTATACTCGCACACTGTTATTCATTTTTTAATATATAATCAAGTACTTCTAAGCTTTACAGCTTTATCCTACTATAATAAAAACATCACTGTCAATTTTTAATTTGAGCGCTTATTTTTATGGATCTATTTCGTTAAAGATAGGTATCATTTAAATTTATTAATTCAAAATAAAATAAAACATTTATTTTGGAAAGTTCAATAAAAGTACTTACTTATAAATTATTTATATATATTTTTTTAAACTATTATTTCTTGAGATGGAGTAAGGATACTCCAACAAGTAAGCCATAAATGTAGAAATATGCAGAAATTGAGAGAGAATAAATGGGTTCCCATTTTTGTCCATTATATTTCTGCCCAAAGCGGAGTAAGTGAGCATACAGCTACAGCGATTGTAATTAGCCTGTTAGCTAGTCCCGACATTTTCTCCCCCCTACGTACTTGTTTGTGTCTTCTTGTTTTTTTATTTATTTATTTTCATGTTCTCCCTCGTCTAAACCAAATTAATTTCGAAATTAGTTGTTATTTTAATTTTAAAACTAGTTATGTAGAGGGAATTTGATTGGAAACCATAAATTAAAAATTTTGGAAGTTTGTTTACACCATCGAAAGTTTTTTATTTACAGGTTAGAATCTTTGTTACTTTTATAATTGTATTATTCTTTATAGAGCTTGATATGTTTTAAATATATATTTTTATTCAGTGAAATAAGAAATATTTATCAAAAAATATTAATTAAAAGGAGTTCTTCCCGAAAATTTATAAGTAATAATTTTACAGGTAGTACTTGATCGTAGTTTTTATTTTAATTATGTACTCTGAATGTATTCAGGATTTTGCTTAAAATTTTTGTTTTTTCTGAGATACTTGTGCTTTCTTATAGTTTAACATGGTCATGAATTTTTCTTTAAATTACCGAAGATTTTCTTTTCATACTTTTATTTGAATGATCTATTAATAGAAGTTGTTCTATAATTATTTATTCTATCATAAGTCTTTACTTATTATATGTGTGTCCTTTGATTGTTATTGTAATATTGTTTTTATTCAGGTTTGTCTCAACCGCCGTTGAGATGGCAGCTGACCACTTTTGTTTACGATGGAACAATTACCAAAGTAATATGGTATCGGAGTTAGATATTCTACGAACAGAAGAATACTTAGTTGATGTTACCTTGTGTTGTGAAGGACATAAATTCAGAGCCCACAAAGTTATTCTTTCAGCCTGCAGTCCCTATTTTCGAAATGTCTTTAAGGTTGTACATTTTTATTTTTAACTTGTTTATTTAGGTGATATGAACTGTTTCTTTCTATTATTTACTGAAAAATATACATTTATTATTTTTATTTTTCGTTAGTTCTTGTGATATGAACATTCAGTTGAAAGAAAATCCATTCTCTAAGGTCTATTGTTAAACAGAAATGTTTTATTAATAAGCTCAGTGTTTTTCAATAATTAATTATATTGATTAGTCTTTAATTTAATTTTTAAATATTTAATTTTATAAAAAATTTCACGAATTTCATCAGGAGCTTAGGATGTATTCATAAAGTCGGCAATAAACAAAAAAAATATCTCGTCGATCAGTTTGGTTCATTTGACTTCTCCATCTATCTAAATAGATAGAGTTATCCGTTGGATTTTCACATTGAGAAATTTCATATTTCATTTCATTCCCTGTCCTCTGAATTCTATAACGGTAAAGAGCAAAACGTCTTTCTGTGTTCTGATAATTCTCGATAAATTGATTTTATATGTTTATTCAGAAGACATATATTATTTTTCAACTCCGGAAATAATATAGTTCTGTTTAAAAGGGGGAAGGATAGTGGAAACATTCTCTTTCGCTATGATTAATAGTGTTGAGGTTCAGTCGTGTAACGCCAACATTTCGGAGACTGTTTATTTCCTTCTTCAGGGTCTAATAATGACTTGATTGAAGGTGTTATGTGTCTCTGTTTGAAAGTGAACCACATTCAACAACACATCTCAAGTCATAACGCCCTGAAGAAGGAAATAAAATGCCGAAACGTTGATCAGATCTGATTTTTTTACTTTCACGACAGAACCTCGACTTCTTTTTTCCCATTTACCCTACCAGGTTTCCTTCTACAAAATTGGCACCCAAAGAATACAAATACTTCTATCTCGGGAGGGTCCATGCGATGATTCAGTGGCTGATTGTTAAATTTAGTGAAAAAATAGCCGATATAGTATAAATGTAATAAACATCTATATTTCTCTTTTGTTATTCATGATTTATTAGTGGCATGTTTATACTTTCTTCTGATTCTAATGGCATAGCCTTAGATTATGAAGCGTGGTGAAATTCGGGATTACTTTTGTAGGGTTTGGTAGATCAAAGATAATAAATGAAACAGTACCTTATGGTCCCACATATAAAATCGTATCCTCGTGAAACTCGGAATGTATTTGAAGTGAGCGGTCCCAGAAAATGTTTCGCAACACTCGGGATCACAAAAATTGCTTTGCTGAAAACCATAATATTTTCGTACATAGTATATATATCTCGTTATATTTCTTCTGACTACAGAGGGAGGACAGGAGGAACAGGATGACAACCTGTAGATAGCCCATCGCTATTAACCAAAGCAGTTAAAGCGGCAAACATTAAAATAAAATTAGATAAATCCAACATAGGCCTACAAAACCGTTTAACAACGTGGGCATTGAGGATAATTCTTTATTATTTTTATTTATTAATTTTTTTACTTACAATTATTTCTTCTTTCATATTTCCTCATTCTATATATTGGATATAAATGCAAATAAAAAAATATTAGTTGGTAGCATTGAGAACCTGGCGGTAAAATTTCATACGGGGTTAAGCCTACATAACCAAATAATAATTTTCGTATTCCTATGGGCTACTAGCTTCTTCAAATTTTCTGTAAATTTAATCAAATATGACTACTGAGTGTAGCTTAAATAAAAAAAAAATTATTTCATTTTAACTATTTGCTAGGATGTAACGTTGGATTAATTTTTATTCTTATATTTTGATTTTAGGAAAATCCGTGTGAACATCCAGTTGTCATACTGAAAGACGTTTTACCAGAAGATGTTGAAGCACTTTTAAGTTTCGTTTACCAAGGTGTAGTGTATGTATCAGAAAAAAAATTATCGTCATTTTTACAAACGGCAGAATTATTACAAATCAAAGGACTGGCTGGGGCCGCTTCGACATTTAACGATGAACAAACAAAATTAGCAGCATCTCAACAAACACCGATTAAAAGAAGAAAAAGTGCACCTGTTCGAATAGTAAAACAAGAAGATGGCGAAGAAAATAGTAGTAACACGATGGAAGGGGACGACGAGGGCGGTCAAAACGACTACTCGGAGGACATGGATGACATCAAAAACGTAAATTAATTTATAATTTTTATATGTTTATTGTATAAGGGTAATAAAAACATAAAAATTAGGTCAATATAAGAGATAATGTTTAATTTAGTAGACGTTTTGGCAAAAATGTAGACGTAAGTACCTTTAACAATAGAAGTAAAGAGAAAAAAAAAAATTATCGAAGATTCTTACCTTGTAACACAAGAAGATAAATATGTACATTTGTAGGGGACGTGGTAGCCGTGCGGACTAGACCGTAGGGCTTTGGTTCCGAGTTCGAATCCCGTCTGGGAGAGAGATTTTTTCGGGGTCATAGATGTAAATAACCAAATAACACTGCTTTTAGAGGCATGGCTAAAAATCACTGAATAAAAAAAATGTAGAATTTTTAGCGATAACTTAATTTGTCGTAATAGGTCCTTATGATGGCATTTTCTCTGAAAGGTCGACTAAATGAAACATAATTTTCTCTTATAATGACCTAATTTGGACCCTTTTTATAATTTGAAGGATGCCCAAAATGAAATAGATTTCACCTCCCACCCTCTTAACAGTCTCTAAGGACAAAATGTTCATAAGGGTAATCAACAGTTGAAGACTTAGCCATCATTTTATGTTTTGGGTCACCCTCAACCCCCTTTTTGGTCAATAAAAAATCAAAACATGAAACGCTAAGGAGAGGGGGATGAGTAGCGCCTGCGTACAAGTCAACTACGAGTTTAGATCGGTGTCGATGCATCGGCTGTTATGTGCTTCGTGTTTGTATACGGTTTATGCGTTAAAATAATACGTTTGATTATTAATTTAATACGTTTAATTTTATTCTGAGTTAGTGTTAAATAGTTAAAAATGCCTAAAACTTCAACGGAACATGTTCGACAATTCCGTGCAAGACAAAAGCAAATACAACAATAAAAAAGTCAACAAAGGTAATTTTCAATAATAACGCTCCATTTATATTTTTTAATTATTAAAATTCATTAAAATTGATGTTTAAATTTTAATTATTGATTAAAATGTTTCTATTCAAAATTAAGTTGATTCAATTTATACTTATAAACTTGAAGGTACACATGGAGGTATTAGGCCAGGATCACCAGGGGGACCAAAACAACAGCTGATCGTTGTCGAGAATATCGGCAACGTATTAAATAAAATTAATACTTATAATAAAATAATATATATATTTATTAATTTGTTTATTTAATTCGCATGGTTAATGAAGACAAAAGAAGAAAAGAAGTTTTACTTCAACCGTGCGCTTGTATGGTAGAGGCACCACCTGCTTTTTTTACGTCATTCTCGGGTTCCCAGGAAGGCCCATGACGAATTCCAACCTTTTAGCTCATCGTATGGAAAACGATTCTCAAGAAAGAATAACCGACGTACAGACAGACCAATACGTCCTGAATTATCTATTATATATTTAACAATTCCTTTATCTGTTGAACAGGAGGATGAGGAGGGTTCGATGGGAGAAGACTCGGAGCTGGAGTCTACAACGGATGGAGGCGGGGGTGGGGGTGGCTCTGTCTACCCGGCGAGTATGGAGATGAGGGATGAGAGCAGCAACGAGCGGGACCCCATCACAGGTAGCATGGGTGGTCGTGGTGAACCTGTAGTCAACCTCCTTCAGCAGACACTGGCCAGGCAGAGAGCCATCCCGCAACAGCAATCCATGGACACTTCACTTCATGGTATGACCAGTTTTTTTTTTCTCCATAGTACTATTATTCCTGATATTCCAGGAGAATAGTACACAAATTATGTAGATCTACATTGTCAAATGGATATTATAATAGAAATAATTGGTGCGGTTGTTGACAGAATCGCAGGTTCGAATTGAAACTTCTTTTGTTTACTAGCATTATGACTTAAATTTAATTGGTTTATTTATTTTTTCATAATTGAAACGTGCATATCTGTAAAGGTATAATTTAATTAGAAGAATTAATGTATACAATTTAAAAAAAGCAATTTTATATTATCAAAGGATGAATTTTTTTTAGAGGGCGTCGGCAGTTCAGGGGTAGCATGCTTTCCTTTTGAGTTCAATATCTCTGGTTCAAACCCGGCCGAGGCCCAAAGTTTTTTTATTTGGAACGTTTTACTTATGAGGGGAAAAATCATTGAGCACGCCATCCTTCGGATGGAACGTAAAGTGATGATCCTGAGCCTGTACAATGTCAGGTGCTCTTTAAAAATCCCTAACCTAGGTGAATAAAACTAGGGTAGGCAAAATTTAGGACTCCCATAGTTGAATCGGGCTAGTAGACGATAGTTAAACCCGGCGCATGAGTCACAATAGCAAACTATGAATTCTATTTACATATTATCGTTATTATTAATTTAACCATTGTAATTTCGTGCATTATCCGTTAAAGAGTTTACAGGAGAGTTCTCTAAAAATATGAAATAACAGCTTTAACTCGTTTATATTTTATATAAACGTGTATAATGATGAACAGCTAAATATACTATCAGTTGACCTGGGATTGTGTGTGACTTTCGCTACATGTTCGTCATGAACGAAATTACAGCTCGGGTTTCGTGAGGCACAACTATTTAAAATAATTTTCTCTTCAAAAGAATACACATTAAACTATTTGTCTTATGTTTTCTTTCATTTGGACAAATTAAAATAAAATATAGTGTCGCCTCTTCCTTCATTATAATACTATTATTTATTATTATTAAGCGTACACCTGATAATTCTCTAAGAGGCGAAAGTTTAGTCGTGTAACATGTGACCAATTTAATGAGAGTATGTGTCAAGTGTTTGTATTCTATACCGGAGGTGGTGTTTTAGAGTCTTCAGATGTAATTCTGCGTGCTCACATTCGCACATTGCGTTATTATTTGCATGAATTCTAAACAAAATTAAAAATAATATTAAAGGATCGTATAGAGGGAGCCTGCTGGCCTATTGTGCTAAAGATGGCTGCACTTAAAGACCCCTTCCCTTAATAAAAATCTGGATAGGCAACATTGAAAAATTCCATTCTTGAGTTGGGCTCATGTCCATCAAAGCGACAAAAAGTGCTAGTAGGCGATGTGACCTCATAGTTGAGGGCGCACTTCCTTACTGACCTAAGATCGCGGTGTCGAAACCCGGCTGAGGCCCTTAGTTTATTCTATCTGGTAGGTAAAAAAAAAATTGAAGCAACCGTCCTTCGGTTGGGCCGCTAAGCGATGCTCCCGAGCAGGTGAATAAAAATAATTTAGGGTAGACAAAATTTAGGACCCATAGTAGAGTCGGGTTCATGTCCACCAGAGTGACGAAAGAGAGCTCACAGTTGAGCTGACAGGGAAAGGATAAGAACATTGGATGCTTGCTTAGGTTCCTAGGTGTATACACCAGCCCTTACCAAAATATAACCTTGATTATATTTTCAGTAAAGGTTCGATTGAATGAATGGTCTTAGTTGCCCCAATCAGTGAATATTGTTTGAATAATTAAAACAATGATTTGTTTAAATGTGTCGGCCAATCGTACGGATGTCTTAAGGCGCCCAGGCAATTGGTTTGTGGAGGCAAGCTTTCTACAACTGCCTTGATGAGAGCCCGTTTGGGGGTATTTGGTGGAAGGGTGTTTCTTGGGCTGTCATGTTCTGACTATTGACAGCTCTGAAGAACTCCGAAACTGTCCTTGAGCCAAGGCTGCATAGTTTGTTCTGTATGGGTAGAGCTAGGTTTGTTTTACTTTCCCAGCTATACGAAGTATAGGGGAAGTTATGTAATCGGTCAGAAATTCGATGCGGAGTTTTCCACGGAATTTCATTTTTTCCGACCTTTTGTTACCAAAATGAAAATAAAATGTCTTGGTGTCTGTGAGCACGATTACTTATGGAATGAATGTATCGACACGAAATTTTATATGTATTTCCAGAAATCTCTAAGAGCGACACATATTGGTTTTTGAGCCAAATCGCGCCCAAAGGGAAGGGGGGATTATGGGGAAGGGTTCAGAAACTCCAATAACTGCCGTTGTATGTATGAATTTTCAGCGGATGGGGAGGGGAACCTGAGTGGGCTCAACTCAATAATCCCAATAACTGCAAATGTAATGAATGTATCGACTTGAAATTTTTATTTTATTTTTATATTTAAATTTAATGTTCCGCGAAATCAGTCGAAGGGAAGGGGGGCTCGACTCAAATACCCTAATAACTGTGTTGACACAAAATGTATGAGATGGGAGATAGTTTTATATACTATCCATTGTTAGTAACACATAATATATAAATAAGATCCATGTGTTATGTAAGATCCCTTACTGAAGTAAAGGCCCCGCCACAATTCTTTATTTGAACTATAAAATGAAAACCGTCGCTGAACAGTAAGGTATTCTTTGGTCTGAGATTGTCTTCCCTTTTCAATAACTGTGGTAAAACTGGGATTTAATAATTTTATCTTTAATTTTAGTTTCAATATTGTTATAAATCAATGGGATGAAAATATTGAACACCAAAGAAATTCCTAATTGTACAGCGACGGGGAAGTGTTATTCCGTAACCGGTAGTATATGTACGACATTTTTTGTGGCATATACAATATTTCAAAAATAAGTTTGTTTTATTTATTTATTATAATTTTCCACAATATGTCCATATTTCTCAACCTGTAAGTTGCTTATAAATAATACACTCATATTCTATTAAGTACTAATATTAAGTGATTTCTGTACTCCAGTTAATTATAACTAATATTATCTCTGTATATTCCAGGCCAGTTCCCGGTTCCTGTGACAAACCAGAATCTTCCCGAGATCCTATCTCCTGCAGGTAGGCTCATTTTTTCTACTTACCTTAGATGCATTTTGTTGTTGGCATGACTTCATCTCCTCTTTACATTTGATTTGCTATATCTTTCGCTTGAAATATTTATATATATTTTCCTCATTTTTCGTTTGAGTTGTTTATTTATTTATAATTGTTTATTTTAACCAAACGAATTTTGACAATTTATGTATTGAATCCATATTACTCCTCCATCAGCCTAAAAAACAAATTTAATTCAATATTTAAAATATTTTTTATATTAATTTCTGTTCATATAGGAACAAAATGGCATGATATTATTTTTTCATTTAATTGTTACATGTTCTTTATTGTGAAAACTAAATAATTTTATTATATTGCTTTTTTTTTTTAGTTTTATTATTTATTTTTTTTTTTTTATCAGCTCCCAATAATGTAAAAACAAATTAATTGTATTATTCCTTCTGTTATATTTTATTTGTGCTTGTATTTATTATAAATACCACCCCTAAAACCTACTAATTCTCTTCTTCTCTTTATATACATATATATTTAATTTTATATACATTTAATTCCTGCTAATATCAATTTAGTATGCACAATTTTAGCGTTATAGCGAATTTCCCAAGGTTGTGTGGCTCTTGATAAAACGTTCATTGAAATTGAAAATTCATAGGATTTCTTAGTCTTTCCATTCATTCTTTATTGCTCCTCTTAGTAACCTCGTGGGTTACAATGAAGTCATCGTTCCTGTTATTAATGTTGGGCGCAATTAGCAACATTTGCCATTCATTCATTTCAACATTCGAATGAAAATTTGTATTTATGATGTTAAAAGTTTATATTATATTATTTTCATAGTTATTATCATATCCGATAGATGACAACTATTTAATTTTCCAGGCTGTTGCGAGGCAGGAACCGGGCTTGGTGAGCATATCTAGCCTTTGCCGAGTTCTTGCTAATTTTATTAATTATAGAACTGAGGGGGTGGGGGGATCTATAATGGACTTCTGAATTTGGGGGGAAAAAAACTTCCTAAATCCATTATTTTTTAAAAATTGTTCTTATGTTCTCTAATTTTAAACAATAAGGAAAAATTTAACTTTGAAATAAGTAAATTCCATTTGAACTGCCACCATTAATACGGAGGGAAGTTCGCTAAAAATGTACATAGTGATCTTCGAAAGCTATTTAATAAATTAGTGTCTTAATGAATCATTTTGTTTGATAGTTTTTTTAATAAATAAGAAAATTTAATTAATATGTTATAGTTGTCAAATTCATTGCAAAAAATGAAACTGTTTTCTTTTTTTTTATATTTGTAATTTCACATGAAACTGTTCTGTACTGAGGCTGAGGAAAGAAAGTATATAAATCCCACATTCCCACCTGATGAGGGATATTTTCCCCACTCCTCCTTCCCTGAATCCTCGCTCATCCTTCGGGTTGCGATTTGGGGGCATTCTCTTGACTTGCCCGTATCGTACAGTCAAGCTACCTGCCACACAGTGATCTGAGAGACATCTAACATTCTAGCTGGTCTTCTTACCAAATTTTTTACCTCCAATCAGCATTTATAGTTTTTTTTTTCATTACTGGATGCTAGAGAGGGTGGGTTTTGTCCTTCTCTGAGCCCCTCGAAATAGATATGAAATCCTGATATCCTTATTATACAAAGCGGCATTACGCCTATACTATTTCTACCTAGTTAAGTGACGTTCTGTGGAAATAGAGACAAGGTGCACCGGCTGTGTTGTAGTCTGGGTTTGAATGATACAATTAACGGTTTCAGATCTATTAAAGACAATAAAACTTAACTATTGGTTATTCCTATTTGTTTATACCAGAGGTTTGCCGCTAATACTAGCGGCCAGCTATTGGTTGATGGATTCTCAGATCACATAGTCGGGCCTTTGTTCAGTCAGTTCTCTCTGTATTTTTGACTTGATCACTCGTGTTTAACTCGCTGCTTGCCTCGTGAACCCTCCGTTATACCAATGGCACAACTCTGCTTCTATAAGAAGACTGCATTCCTTTTTGAAGTGTTCTGGTATATCATGCACTTTTTTGTAGGGTTTCCAAAAATACTTTTGAAGAGTACCATGCCCGGGCTTTTAACTACTAATGTTTAGTTATGTAAACTAGAGGTCTTTAACGAGTACCTGACAACGTACATATTCAGGACCATCGCTTAACGTCCCATCCGGAGGACGGCGCGCTTAAGTTTATTTTATCTCCCAGATAAAGTAAACTAAGGACCTCGGCCGGGTTTCAAACCCGCAATCTTCAGCTCAGTAAGCAAGCATGCATACCCAAGAATGGAACTAAGAATCTTGTTATTTTCTGTGGAATGTATTTAATATTAATGAGGGCTTATCAGGTTAGTATTGAATATATTCCTAAGAGATATAACTCTGTTCGTCAACATTTATATTGTACTGGGTTTTGAAGGATAACTTCTCCCCGACTATTCTGTGGTTCCGGATAGGCTTCGTGGATCCTGACATCGTGCATTCTCTAAACCCCCGAACTTTCCCAAAACTCTCTTCCTGGCCTTAGTATTGCGTAACTATTCTTTGAGTCTTATTACTTATCTTAATTAAAAGTTAAGTGAGTGATATATTCCTCTCTTCTAAGTAAAGTAAAATTAAAAAAAAAAATGTGTATATTGTTCAAACTTGGAGATGTATGAAATAAATTCGTTTTTTGCAAAGTGTTCTCTATATAAAGATAAGATTGGAAGGAAGGTTAGTAGAAGAGTGGGTCATAGGAGGCTAATCCGCAGATTCCCGGCGGGGCGAGTGGCGGTGCATGCAGCCGCAGCGGTGTCAGCTCTGTGGGAAGGTCTTCTCCAACTCAGGGAACCTCAGGCAGCACATCTCCAACGTGCACATGCCTGGAGAGCGAGTCCCCTGTACCGTCTGCTTCCGAATGTTCAAAAATAAGGAGTATCTTCGCAAACATCACGTCCAGACCCACAACGCCCCCCTCCGGCGACAGCGGCATCGATGATCCGCATCGTTTTTCTATAATCGTCGACCCATGTGAATATCATCCTCTAACTAATTGATCAATTGTGTTGTTATTTTCGATAGTTGATATTTGGGGATGAGCAGTCTTACCAAATGGAACGCTAGTATTTTATTATCTGGAAGAAAACTCTCTTTGTTTTAACAATCAAAAATGCATACAACACTGCAATTTTTTTTTTTCCATTTGCAATTTACCAAAGTGCAATAAGTATATAACCATATTCAATTTAAAATAAATAAAGGAAAAACTGTTGTTATTGTAGTGTCAGTTGTAGGACGTTAAATCACATAACATCGTGTTCTGGATGAAAAAAAAAAAAAAAAAAAAATCATGTAAATTTTACAAAGTTTTGATAGAATTTTAAGTAAAGTGGCTGTCATGGAATTATTGAGTCTTCCAGTGCCTTCTATATTCGGACGAATGTTTGACAAGTTCATTCGCATTAGTGGCGTACGGTTTATGTTTTTTACGTTTTTGACAAGTTTCAAGTTCTGTGCAATATGTATATGCAGGATTTTCATCACATCTGCTCAACTCCTAATGACGTACCACTGTAAAAATAACTAGATCCAGGATTCATTTTTCCCTGCTTCTATAGATAGCATTTCACTATCTTTACTACGGTCTTCGAAAAAAGAAACGATCTCTTGTAGTGAAATTAGGAAAATCTTTTAATGAGTAGGCTAGTAATTCGTTCGTTGTTTTTCTATATTTATTAAAAATAAAATAATTTTTTTTTATCAGTAGTTTGCGACATTTCCTCATGCGACTTCCAGTTTTGGAAACAGTATCGGAAAGAGACAATGGCTGCGCTGGGTGAAGGGACAGGACCTAGTCGAGTGTTTCACTATTGCTCTCCACTCCTGTCCTTGTCAGTAGAAGTAGCCCGCTTCCTATCTGTCTCTGCACTTTTCAAAATCATTTTTAAAACTGTCCTTGTCAGTAGAAGTAGTCCGCTTCCTATCTGTCTCTGCACTTTTCAAAATCATTTTTAAAAAGTCAGGGTCCTGTGATGTGAAATATTCGTAAAGGAGTAGTAAATATGTAATAGCGGTTTAGATTTGGCGTAATTGTAAAGGAGGGTAATAAGAGCGGTTTAGCGTCACAACATTGTAAAGGAGTGAAATAAGAGCGGTTTAGCGTGACAACATTGTAAAGGAGTGAAATAAGAGCGGTTTAGCGTGACAACATTGTAAAGGAGTGTATTCAGAGCGGTTTAGCGTGACAACATTGTAAAGGAGTGTATTCAGAGCGGTTTAGCGTGACAACATTGTAAAGGAGGGTAATAAGAGCAGTTTAGCGTGACAACATTGTAAAGGAGTGTATTCAGAGCGGTTTAGCGTGACAACATTGTAAAGGAGTGTATTCAGAGCGGTTTAGCGTGACAACATTGTAAAGGAGTGTACTCAGAGCGGTTTAGCGTGACAACATTGTAAAGGAGTGTATTCAGAGCGGTTTAGCGTGACAACATTGTAAAGGAGTGTACTCAGAGCGGTTTAGCGTGACAACATTGTAAAGGAGGGTAATAAGAGCAGTTTAGCGTGACAACATTGTAAAGGAGTGTATTCAGAGCGGTTTAGCGTGACAACATTGTAAAGGAGTGAAATAAGAGCGGTTTAGCGTGACATTGCATTCTTATTGGTTGTCGCCCTCCATTTGAACTGATGGTCCCCAACAATCAACTCATGAAAATAACACTATAGTCACTAGGTTTTAATGTTTTCCTTTTATTGTTATTATTTGAAGAGTCTTATTTGATTTTATGATATATATATATATATATTTATTTCTATTAGTAGATATTTAAATGTATAATGTTTTTATGTAAAGAAAAAAATATATATACAGCCAAAAATTATATATGTAAGAATGTTGAGTTGAACAGTGATCTATAATTATATTGATTGATTTTCGTACGAAATATGATTGTCTTGTTAATTTGAAGAGCTTAATTTAGGATTTAAAAAATAAAAATAAATAGTTTTTAATACTCATAACTGCAGGTGTAGACACGAATTTCAATTAAAGGAGTTTTAAATAACATTTTTACATTAATAATCAGAAATAAATAGCGGAAACAATTATTTTTCTTTTTATAATTTTGGTAATGAGCTGTGACAAACGTAACGTAGTCGTAGATCTAGTGACGATGCACATACATTATTATTTTCCTATTTTTTTTTTTTTTCTTTTAATTTTGAATCTTTTTATTTTTGTTTCTGATTGAACAAAAAAAAGTTCATTATCTTCCGATCTTACATCTGTCTAATTTTCATAGATTAAGTTTCATTCTTAAATATGTAATAAACATTTAAATATAACTAACGTCTTTGAAGAAAAAAGAAAATTAAAATATTATGCAGTTGACGGGTAAATTACATGTTCTGTTCGGGATCCTCTAAACTCATTCAGAAGTACCTGTATTCATATTCAGAACCAAAAAAATTGGACTGATCTTCAGAAATTACATGCGTAGAATACATTTTTAGGAGATGGATCATGCATAAATAAAGAATAAAATAAATGAGATAGATCGCGGGTTTGAAACCCTGCCGAGACCCTTAGGTTTTTTATCTTGGAGGTGAAAGATACCATGAGCACGCTGTCCTTCGGATGGGACGTTAAGCGATGGTCCCGAGCCTGTACGATATCTGATACTTATTAAATCCCTACTCCAAGTGAATAAAACTTTAGAGTAGGCAAAATTTAGGACTCTCATAGTAGAGTGAGGCTCATGTCCGCTAGAGCGACGAAAGAGCGCTCTGATATTAGGCGATATGACCTCGTTGTTGTTACCTGGGCATGAGTCACTGTAACTACAAAAACATATTAAACAGGGATTTTAGTTTTTTGTTGTAACATATTCCTTAATTGTTTCCTATTATTATTTTTTTTTGAAGTAGCATTTATTTTATTTCGAATTAGTATTAAATAAATAAAACAAACTTATTTTTGAAATATTGTCTATTCCACTAAAGATATATACATATATAACTACCGGTTTCGGCTTTATACCATCGTCAGGTCTAGTTATGAACTAAGTCAGTTTGCAGAGAGCGACCCTTCAAATACATCTCAGGTCAAAGGGTGCTATTAAAACTTGGGAGTCCCCCGGCTGTACCGTTAGCTAACTCAAAACCTAGTTCTAAATTTACATAAAACAAGGGTCGCTCTCTGCAAACTGACTTAGTTCATAACTAGACCTGACGATGGTATAAAGCCGAAACCGGTAGTTATATATGTATATATCTTTAGTGGAATAGACAATATTTCAAAAATAAGTTTGTTTTATTTATTTATTACAAGTTTCCACAATATGTCCGCGTTTCTCAACTTAGAAGTTATCGAATTAGTATGTTATAAACACTTATAGTGTGACCCGGTACAGGTGTTCCTTACTTCAGACTCATGCAAACATAAGAAAAGTATCTGCGATTTTTAATGATCGATGATTTTGCTAAATGTGTCTTTTCGTATGCGTCTTTGCGTAAAAATGTTATCAGGGACGTAAATTTTAGGGCAGTAAACTCACAAAGTTTTGGTCTAAAGGCATTCAAGATAATTGAAGATAGCTGGCTAAAGCCAATATTTAAAAAGTTGGTGAATCATTGTCAAGTGCGAATTATTTGTAATAAACTACTTATAAACCCTCCTTCTTTACGGTCGATTTGACTGAAAATCATTAAAATATAGCATCCATTCCATCAGCAGTTGTGGTTTACGAGTTAGTCTTCCCCTCCCCGTTTTTTTGGTCGATTTGGTTAACATTCAAACGGTGTTATACTCAGGGATTTCTCACTCATATAAAATTTCGGGTCGATATATAATCATTCTACTGCTAATCATTCGATTTTGAGATTAAGTGCCCTTTCTTATCCCTGCTTGTCTTTGATATGACAGAAAATCATTAGGTGTTGTCATTATGGGCTATATTTATTCTATCAAAAGTTATCGTGTTCATAGGCACCCATTTTTTTTTTTTTTTTTTTTTTTTTTTTTTTTTTTTTTTTAATTTTTGGATTGAATTTTTGACAATACTTAACTGCCTCTATACTAAGCATAGCTGGAGAAGTAACAAAATAAACATTTATTTATTTTCATAATTAATCTTATATTTTTTAAATAATAATATGATAAATATAAATTAAATTATTAATGATTCGTTGATTAAAATTAATATTATTTCGGGATTATCCAACTAACTGTGCTTTTTGTTTTTTTCTTCAGTTTTCTTGGATATCCTTGGACCTTAAGGTTTGTCGAAAGTATAGTAGTATTTTGTTCCTACTTTACTGTTATACAAATGTTTTATATAATATAATAAACATATATATATATATATTATATATATACTAGTACTTTTTTTAATCCGACGCATACGAAAATGGTATTTATAAAAATGTAAAAAATTAATTTTTTTGTCAATTTATTTTGAAACAAAGTTTTTATATTGGCCTCACAAATGTGTGGATGTGGGTTTTGAACGTCCTGGGTCTCAATTATAATCACAATTTCCAACTGAAAATATAAATTTCTTTGTCAATAAAATCTAATTCTTTTATGATTCAAGAAAATATAGACAGATGCATATATTACCTCATATAAATATTTTTCATAAATCTAATTTATATCTGATTATTTTCATTTTATTTTGTTTATTAAATTCTAATTTCTCGTTATCACTTTTGAATTCGATTTATCTATAAGTTTTAATTTCTCTTTAGTTTTTTTTTTCAAATCGGGTTAGTTAGATGGGTATTAAATAGATTTTCAATTTTGTTAATAAAATGATACTACAAGTATGCCAACAATTATTAAATTTTTTAGGCTCCGATAAATTTACAAAATAGAAGGTAAATTTAGTATTTTTTCTTTATTTTAGAAGAAAAAACTAAATACTCATATTACGATTGTCCATAGTTGATTGTATTTTCTACGTTATATAGCATTTTTCTATTTTTATAAAATAATCTACATGGTAAAAATACATACGTATTTGTACATTTGCGAAAACATATCAAATCTTTTTATGCAAACAAATAATTAATATGGCATTTTTATTCTACTTTTTTTCTCCTCGATAGTGTGATAAAAGTTATAATTCGGATAGTACAATACATTTACAGTTGTACAAAATATTGTTTGGAAAGTGTGAGGAACTGAAAAAAACAAAAATGGTAACAGGGAAGGAAGAAATGTGTTGGTCGATAAGAAAGTCAGGTTTAACCAGAAACCGCCCGGGGGGAGCCTTTGGCAAGATAATAATGACTGACGATATGTTTATTTTTTTTCTTTAATTGATATTTCAAATTGTATTTTTTTTGATCTTTTAAGAGCAGTCCTGTTGAAAGAAAATGTATACAACAATTCTCTTCTTTCAAAAAATGCAGCTAAGAAATACATTTGAATTTTGTTACATTTGTCTATAATGGACAAGACAGATGAAATCTGTGGAACATATTAGACATGAGTGCCCTAATAAAATTTGTTGGAGTAATTTTCATTGGGGCTTTATTTTTATCCCTCTCATACAAAAAGAAAAACTGATTTGAGTACGATTTTTTTTTTAGTTTTTCGTATTTACAGTTTAATTACAATTAATTGCCATTCAATTTTTATTAACAATTATGCCAATAATGTTAAACGTTGAGATTTAAGTGCAATTAGTCATATTTTTTAATTTGTGAAGTCAAATTGATTTAATTTTTTTTAAATTAAATGAATCTATCAGTAAGTTTATTCTGAAATATTTTCTTAACAACTTCAAAAGTCAGTCATATAGAAAATCCTTTTTGTCTGTTTTAAATTGCTTTATTTATAAAGCAATGTCAGGAGATTTATAGCTTTTAGTTTTTCTTGATATTAATATAATTTTGATAGTTTATTTTTTATGGGTGTGGTCATATTTGATCAAAACATGGATGGAATATTTGAATAAATTAGCTAGGAAAGCAGATGGAAACTATTTTGCTTTTAGTTCTATGATCCCAATTAAAATAATTACACAATTTCAAGCACTCATGACGTTTGGAGTCATAATTAATTATAATATACAAAATAAGCGAAAGTGAAACCAAGTTTTTGTCATTTTTTGTTTCCATACTCCTGTCTTAACTTCATGGTACTAAAAATTTAAATTAATTCTAGGATTTATTATAATTTTTTTTTAACTTGTGGGCCTAGAAAAAGGTGCTTAGTATTCACGAAGTATGTTTTTTTTGGCTCATGTCAATGGACAAAATATATTTTATTTTATTATATGAGTAATGGAATACACTGTTTTTGACTTCTGTTTTCTAGAAAGATTGCTAATGTATCATATGATGAAGGCAGATAATCGGTTATTGTCATTGAAATTATTCTAAATATATTCAAAATCATAATTTTTTCACTAAATTAATAAGACTTTCAAATAGATATTTCCATGTGTCACTGTATAAATGGAGAGCTTTAGCAAGCAGCTTCTGGAGGTGAATTAGCAAAGTTCCTGAGGTAAGTGCATTACCAATATATTTATATAAGTAATTTCTTTTTGAAATAAGCGAATAATTGAGGTTAGAGGAAACTTTCGTTTTTTCCCACATATTAATCAGCATGATGCACTTCTATGATAGATTGAGTCGCGGCTTCACTTCACAATTCTCCTGGAGAGTGGAATAATATTTTAGTTAATACAGATGTCTAGTTTACACCATAGAAATAATCGTTAAAAGTGTGTGGTAACTGGCATTTCGATGTGTTCTCCCACTTCATTCAATGACGAAGATAATGCTTACACAAATTTTCTACAGCAATTGCAATGCCCATTCTCTTCAAAGCCCATCCTTGCATTCTATGCTTACTCCTATCATCGGCTGTCTTTCCAATCCATCTCACGAGTCATTCTAGGTCAAAATCAAACAATGTCTGAATCTTGACCTCTCGAATTTATGTTTTCTGTCCATAAGTCTTAGTGAGAATGTATGAAAAAGTTTTTTCTTAAAGTTTTTGGAGTAGTATCAGAGATACAGGCTTATTTATAAAAAGGCGAAAAAGTGAAATATTGAGCATGTTTCAGAAGTTTCAAAAGGCTCAAAGAGTATTGCAGCTTTAGTTTTTTATGTATTATATAATAACACTTCTGGAATAGTCGTTTTTCTAACAAAAAAAAAAAAATCAAAACATTATTTTTTGAATAACACAAAAACATCATTTTTAATTGTTTAGTAAAACATATTTGTAAAAGTCCTCTCTTCTCAAAACTGGCCATGTTTCAAAATGGGATTAATATTGGTTCATGTGGAAAAGATTGTTTCAAGTACCCAAAAACTGTAATGACAGGAAATTTTATATTTTCACCTGTAAACCTCATAATGAAGACACCTGTTGATTTTCAGACAAATACTGGTGCTAAAGTTAAAAAAATAGCTGCATGAAACAGTCCGAACATTTTTTTGCAGATGAATCAATTTTAATACCATTTTTAAACTTGGTCGGTTTGGAGAGGAGAATATCTTATATTTTTTTTAATAAAAAAAAAAAAGTTGATTTTGTTATTAAAAAAAAAGTGTTTTGAAATTCTTTGAAAAAAAAAAACAATAATAATTTCAGAAACGTTATTATATAATACATCAAATTAAATTCATATTAAGACCTATAAATTGACCCCACATCTACCCTGAGAACTGCAATATTTTTTGAGATATAGCCATTTGAAACTTCCAAAACATGCTCTATTTTGAGCTCTTGCCTTTTTATAAGTCTATCTCTGACACGATTGTTCCGAAAATTTTGAAAGTATGCTTTTTGTAATCTATGTACAGGGAATCGTATAAATCTGAGAGGTCAATGTTGAGACATGGGATGTCCTACTCCTGTTATCTGGTGGAATATTTCTTTATGGCTGTTCTTATTTTCTTCTATTGTTGATAATGTCTTCCTGTAAATCTTGCTTCCCAGACTTTCATAATATTTTATCATTTATAGTTAAGCATTGAACTTGCCCTCCATGCAATTGATGTATATTTGAGGCTATATTAACAGTTTTTGAAAGCTTTTCTCAATTCCTCAAGCTTTATTATTGATTCCGGGGTGTGGATGTATCCAAGGGCTGTAAGTTTGATGAAACTGTCACTCCCTTAATCCTACTTAATGAAGCGTACGAACTTTACGAAGTTCTTCCTCATTTCTTGGAGGAACGACATCCCTATAATTCCCAGCAAACTTTTTATCGCAGGTATAACTTTCTTTCAACCCAGTTCTTCTTTACTCCTCTCTCCATTTCTACCTCAATGTTGTCTCCATCCTTCCTTTTGTCTTCAGCTTCATGTCATTATTTTACCTATACCTGGAAGAGCATAAGAGGTGGTTTGAATTAAAAAATGGATCAGATACTTTGCCATGTAAGCTGTCTGTATCGGGAAGTTTTTGATAGGTCCACTGTTATTTACGTGGAAATTGAAGACTGCACAATGAGCGAATGAGCACTCAATAGTAAGCATAATGTAATTTTATTTATGCGGATACATATTTTAGTTACTACCCCAATTGTAAAAATGGAAGTTAATATAAATGCTTGCAAATGGAATGAATGCTTAGAAGCTTCCCGTAACGTCTTGTGTACAATATTACTAATAACCTTGCTGCAAAAGGACTCCATTTTCTTTTTTTTTTTTTTCTTTTTTGGCTTTCATTACAGTAACAAGTATTTATTCTTCCATTTCAGGAGTGCGTACAAGTCCTGGCGTACCTCTGTCTCCAGAATCCATCGTGCCAGTTCGTTTCCACGCTGGCCGATTGCATCAAATGTTTTTTTAAAGTTAAATAATTTTATAGGGAACTTTCTGTGTAGAAGAAGAAGTTGGAGATTAGAAGAAAAGTGCCTCATTACTTTTACGTTAAATGTAACATGTCAGTTATCTCAATCATTCGCTAATTTTAATAAGAAATAACTTTATTGATGTTGGTATTGCTTAGTTTTTTTTTTTTGTAAAATATCCTCTTGTTTTACCTTAGTAGGATTTTTTTTTTTCATTCAAAAAAATTACCTCCCGAAGCTGCTCTATAATGATGAAGCGACAGTATCTTCACGAGTGTTGTGTTGTGTAAAGAAAAAAAAATCGAAAGTTTGGAAAACTATTCATTTCCTTCTTCAGTGCCTTATGACTAAAGTGAGTAGATGGATGTTGTGTGTCAGACACAAACACATCACACCACAACTCACAAACACACTGTTCATAATAAGCCTCGTAAGAAGGAAATTAATAGTTTCCGAAACATTCTTTCTTCCTTCCACGACCAAACCCTCGACTTCTATTAAACAAAAGGAGGCGGGTTCTCGCGCAACTTTTTTGCAGCATTCTCAATTTTTTTTCTTTTTCTTATTATGCGTTAAAAACATTTGTTCATGTTCAGTAGATGAGTTTTGATTTTGCAATAACCTTATTTATTTTAGCATTAATTACCTGCATTTGTCAATTACATTTTAAAAATGTTTTTTTATTTAAAAAGTATATATGTGAAGATTAACAATATGAATGTCCACGTTTCAATGTGCATAGATGATAAAGAATTGAATATTGGTTATTTTCTTAGAAGTGTCACTATACTCTCTCTGGTATGTATAAACATTGTTGTGAATGTTAAGAAAATATTTACTTTCTTCTTGAAGAATGTAAAGATAAATAAAAAACAATTAACTGTTAGATTAAATAACTAAAGAATAGAACAAACGTTTTTGAAAATGTTTCTGATATTTATTGTTTATTTCTGACAGATATTACTTCCTTTTGTGTTGATACACAATTTATATATTTACATATTGTGTGCTCTTAAGAAATCTTATATATTTTTTATTAACATCAACATATAACATTTTATAATAAAAAAAAGTATTAATACAATCTCCAAATTTATTGTTTAGGAATCACCAATTATTTTTAATGTTTATAGAAAAAATCTTAATGTAAATATAATATTCAAATAGCTTATTAAACTACCTCCAAAGAGATTTTTGTTAAGAAAATATTTTCGTTATTAATGATGTTAATTTTCCATTATAATTATTATGTTTTTTGTAAATAGGTTTAATTGTTTTTTAATATAAACTTTCTTTATTAACAGGCTTAGCCTAATGTAAAATAAATGAAAACAAGAAAGAAGTAAAAGGTAGTAATGTACAATAAACTTTCATACCGACTTTATTTATACAATGTTTGCAATTATTAAATTCAAAATACAATGTTATTTGTTGTTGCTGAATAAACGTAGTTGCATCTGAATTGGTATTATTTATTTATTTTTTTGTTTTTAGTAACATTTCACTGTTCGTATTGTATTAAGTACAGTTTTACAATATTTAAGTTACTCCTATTTTTATTTTTTATTTTATTTTTTTTCAGTTTCTCTATTTTTCTTCTTTTTTGCTTTACTTTTATTTATTTTGCTTTTTGTAGTCATAATTTATTTAAGTTTTCATTAACATCTCCATATGCCATTTTGTTCCATTTTTATTATTATTGTTTAGATTATTTCTTCTGTTTTCAAAATTGGAATTGCTTCTTTTTTTTTAAATTATATTTTTATTATAATTATTTTTAGTTGAACTTCTAATATTTTTCTTAAAGTTTTGTTGTTAACCTCTCAGCACACCTCAAGCGTTCTTTATGCACTCATGGTAACTAATTTTTCTTTCAACCTGTGGTTTTAATATTAAAATATCGCAGTGATTGATGTTTTGGGTTGTCCAGGACCTTAACAAGTGTGCATATTTTTCTCAATTAACGTTTAAATAGCTATACATATTTTTTTTAATTTTCGCACATCGCTTGGATATTGATGGACAATTCGCCGGACGAAGTAAGTTCCTGATTTCTGACCCTGAGGTCAAAATGAATCGCAATTGATTGTGATTCATTTTGACATTAGTGAAAACTAATATAAACGAAAACTTTTATTGTTAAAATCATGACTTTTTTTTTCTTCCATTGTAACAAGATTGGGAAATGTCTGTTCGTTTTATAAGTGTACACTCTGAAGTGGGGCTAAAAATATATGATCTTCACATGCTTATAAAAAAATTATTTATTTGCAAAGTTCAAATATCGAACTATTACCATTTGGTGGGAAGTAAGGAAGTGGATCAAGAAACCATAATTTTCAGGAGAAGCAACACGAAATTTTAAACTATCAGGAAAATGTACTGCAGATAATATTTGATATGCGGACTTATTGTGGAAATATAATAAATAAAAACACACTTCACAAAAATTGCTTTTGTACACTAACGCATTCGGCATTATACCATCGTCAGGCTTATAAAATGGTAGCTGAAGCTAAACCTGACGATGGTGTAATGCCGAAACAGGTTGTATAACCTTTTTGTGGAATATACAATATTTCAAAAAGAAGTTTGTTTTATTTATTTTGTTTTTTTTATAAAAATGATACAAATTTATAATTTACCAAACTTATTTCGTATTGGGTCTTAACGGAGGGTTGAGTATTAAATTTTTTTTGTATTAAATATCATCCACGATTGGAAGGGGCTGAATGAGTAAAACGTGGGGTGAGGGAACGATGGGTGGTGGTGAGAAATTTGGGATTTTCAAAAGAAACGTCGATAAAAAAAATGAAATAATAAAGGTTAAAAAAAAAGCAGTCGATCTTTCAAGTTTTTTTTTTATTAGAAGGGAGAACTTTTGGAATTTTGCTCCTGTTCAGCCCATGCTTTTCTTATTTCTGACATTAATAATAATAATAATTTTTATTTCCATTAAACGGTAATAGAAGAATATGTGATACAATTTTGTACATCAAAATAACTTATTAATTAAACACATCAAACACATTGAGAATAATAATAATAATAATAACTATAAACATAAATAATAGAAAATAAATTAATATACAATTCCAAATATAAATAAATACAATGAATACTATTTTTCTTAAATGTTTAATTATAAATATTTTATATTTATAATTGTTTGAAATAAGTCCTTTTTCATGACGATATTTCGGGCTGTTACGTACATGTCACCTTCCTCAGGCCGCAAAGAGCAAACATTAGAAAATATATAAGTATAAATAAATAAATTAATAATAAAAATATTAAACACATCATTGACTGACCCTCAATACCCCAGAATTTTGAATTCTACAGTCGCTAGCAAACATCTACATTAGACATAATACAACTTATGGGATATTGGGTAAGATAAAAATGAAAGCAAAGTAGGAAAGAGAAAATGTTATGTATGAAACAGGCTGTATGTTCGAGAATATTGTCCCATCAGGGAAAACGTGTCCTTGTCTACATATTCAGGGAATAAGAATAGCTCAGATTGGAAAGACCTACCTATACTGGAGTAGGGAAGTGCAGCCGCCTCTTTAAATCTTGGACAGACGATATGTGTTCAATCGAGCACTGAATGAAGTCCATAAAGTTTTGAGCAACTCAAAGCAGTACAATAAATAAAAAGAAAGAGGTTGTTCAACTTTTATATTGTCTAATTCCACAATACCTATATATAAAGTGTATCGGTTTCTGATTATGCCATCGTCAGTACAAAATTCAAAAAAGTGGCATTTAAGTATACTAGGCTGTCATATTTACACAATTCCTAGCGTACCTGAGATTACTCAAGACTGTGACACGCTGTTGAAGTCTTACCTCAACATTTGAGTTGTCAATATTCTAATAAAATGAAGAAAATACAAAATAATGAAAATATAGTAGTAAATTCATTTTAAAAAATGTTTTTAATAGAATACGTTATATATATAAGAAATATTAACTTCGTGGCGTTAACAGGGATGAGAATTTGAAGTGAGTTTTGGTCGTTGTTGAACTTTGTGTGGACGATGGCGTAAGCCGAAACCGGTACACTTTATATGTATATATTTTTCTGGAATTAGACAATACTAAAGTTAATGAACATGTTCCAAGTTTTTGTTTATTTTATTATCTTTCCACTATATCGTCACAGACTGCAGAAATTTATTCTAACATTCAAAGCAGTTCATCTTAGACTCTATCCAATCACATAATATGAAGTGCAATAATATTCCAATTATAATATGCACTTGTGAAACTCTCATTAATTCTCTCTGTATGAAGTAGTTGACCGTGAAATCTTTAATTATGTTTTTTGACATTGAATTGGAAAAAAAAATAATAATAATAATGCGATTACTCGTTTTCCTGGCGTCACGACTATCATTTTATATGCATTGAAACTTCAATCTTCTTAGATATAATTTAAGTTATTGAGATGTGCCATATATTTCGAAGAAAGACTATATAATAGCTATAATTACGATTAACATTACCTCATAGAAGATATTAAAAAAAAAATATATATGATACTAAAGAAGATAATTAATGTTGGTTTGCAATTGAAAATAAGACGTGAATGGTACAAATATATCTTAGTTTTACTTCCTCCTAGAGTTATGTAATCGTGGAAAAATTTGAAGTTCGCGTTTTAATTTTTTTTTCTCTGTTTTAAGGACTTAAGGATCAAGATGAAAAATGTCTGTATGTAATGGGTGTTTTTTTTAGAGGTATAGATCTTTAAAATTAAATAAAACACATAAAAATCGTGGTAATGGCCATGGTATTGGCTTTATTGGAAAGATAATTTTATGCTATTAGTGTTTAAATATGATTTCGGGCATATGGCCACCGCGGCTGGCTCGAGTAATGCGCAATCTGGAAGTCCGAATTTCGAGCAACTGAGGCCGTATATCGGCAATAACGCGGCGAATGTTGGCTTCCAAGTCGTCCATCGTCTCTGGTTTATCAGATGGAGATTAACGATTTCACAAATCCCCACAGAAGATAATCCAAAGGTGCTGAATCACACGTTCTTGGAGGCCAATTCACTGGTGGTCCATTACGCGAAATTATGTGCTCATCGAATGTTTCCTTCAATAAATCGATTGTGGCGTGCGCTGTGTGGCATGTTGCGCCGTCTTGTTGAAACCACAGCTCTTCCACATTATTGCCATTCAATGGGGAACGAAAAAGTTAGTAATCATGACTATAGCGGTCTCCATTGACTGTAACGTTCTGTTCTGACCGGCATCATTTTTGAAGAAATATCTACCAATGATTCCACCAGCTCATAAAGCCCACCAAACAGTGACTTTCTGTGGATGTAACGGCGTCTCAACAATGGTTTGTGGATTTTTCGAATTAATTGCTCGGATGGACGATTATGTCAACCGTAAAATGGACGTATCGCATGGTAAGTTTCGCGAACTGAACCACAATTTTTAAAATAAATTTGCACAATTTGTAAGCGTTGTTGTGGCGAAATGGCAAACCAAACTGAGCACAAATGACATTCAGGTTGAAACAAACCTCTAAAAAAACATCTGACTTTCAAGTAAAACTCAAATATGTATTGAGGTTTTATAGGCTCTAGAAGCGTATAAGGATGGGGATGGGGTCTTCATTTTGAACTTATTCTGCAGGTTGGGGGGAGGATATCGAGCGGGGACTTAACTCTGAGACCCTTATAACTTACTAAGTGAATGTACTTAGTTGAAATAATATTGGTTGGCCAATCAGGAGGGCTCAATTGAAAAACGCTAATAACTTCTAAAGGGAAGGATACATGTACACTTTGGTTAGCCTATGAAGAACTGTGGCCGAGTTTGCGCATTACGCACCTCCCTATATCCCCTGTATAGTTCACACTTGCAAATGGCCCCATTCTTTTCAAGGTGTCATGACAAACTATAATTATTTTAACCCTCTTTTTCGTCTTCTTCTTTTACAGCAACTTTTTGTTTTTAACTTGCTACAATCTCGGAGTTTTGTTTTTGTTTTATTTTTTACTTGAAAATTGTTATTGACTTTTAAAAGACAAATTCTTACATCGGTAAAAAAAAAAAAAAAAAAAAACATATATAGTCCCAGACACAAAAAACTAGCTATGGTTGCATGGGGCCACCTCTGTCGTGGGTTCGAATCCCGCCCGGAGGTAGGTTTTATTTGATAGATACTTGTCTTCGCTGGATGTTGTGTAAATAAAGGAACGTAGCCCGGGATGGGGCGGCACCAATACAAAAATGGACTACACCCTCCATCCACCGCCTTCCTCTTCTAACAGTGCAAAATTCAGGTTCAAGAGAGTAATTTGCTCGATATAAATTATAATAATATTATAGGATTAACAAATTAATTATATTATATATTATTTAAAAAAATATATAGGTTAGGTTAGGTTTTATGACTCATGCCCGGGCTTTAACTACGAGGTCATATCGCCTACTACCAGAGCGCTTTTTCGTCACTCTGGTGGACATGAGCCCGACTCTACTGTGGGAGTCCTAAATTTTGCCTACCCTAAATTTTTGTTCATCTAGGGTAGGGGTCTTAAACGAGTACCTGACATCGTACAGGCTCGGGACCATCGCTTAACGTCCCATCCGAAGGACGGCGTGCTTAAGTTTATTTAACCTCCCAGATAAAATAAACTAAGGGCCTCGGTCGGGCTACGAACCCACGACCTTGAGCTCAGAAGTCAAGCACGCATACCACTGAGCTACCGGCGCCCTCAAAAAAAGAAAAGTATATATATATTAAGGAGTACTATCAACAGAACAGTTGTTTCAATCAATAAGCCAAAAGAATTATATTATCTCTGTTTTAATTATAAAATAATTTCTGGAGAAATATAGAAAAATAAATAGGAAAAAATGTATTCACTTGACATAATAGGTCTGCTTCTAAGTAGAAAAACGCGGAGGTATTATGGAAATATGTAGTAAATATTACGATTCCACAAAAATGTATTTACTGTCGGTTTCGGCATTACACCATCGCTAGGTTTATAGTTAGGTTAGGTTTTATGACTCATGCCCGGGCTTTAACTACGAGGTCATATCGCCTACTAACAGAGAGCTCTTTCGTCACTCTGGTGGTCATGAGTCGGACTCTACTGTGGGATTCCTAAATTTTGCTTACCCCAACATTTTTATTCATATAGGGCAGCGGTCTTTAACGAGTACCTGACATCGTACAGGCTCGGGACCATCGCTTTACGTCCCAAGTTTATTTTACCTCCCAGATAAAATAAACTAAGGGCCTCCGTCGGGCTTCGAACTCACGACCTTGAGCTCAGAAGACAAGCACGCACACCACTGAGCTACCGGCGCACTCTAGTCTATAGTTATAAGCTAAGATATTTTGCTGAGTATGAATCATTCTTATATATCACGTATAGCCTGTACGATGTCAGGTACTCGTTAAAGACCCCTGCCCTAGGTGAATAAAAATTTAGAGTAGGCAAAATTGAGAGGAAGGAGTCTCATGGTAGAGTCGGGCTCATGTCCACCAGAGTGAAAAAAGAGCGCTTTGTAGTAGGCGATATGACCTCGTAGTTAAAGTCCGGGCATGAGTCATAAAACCTAACCTAACCTATAATAACATATTGAAATATTATATATTATATTTTTTTAGATTTACACTGGTATATAATGATATTATTTTCTTTTACCACAAAGCTGTCGAAGCGTCTTAACCTAAAAGTTTCTTACCGAAAGATCATTTTATAGTTAGTAATATTTTAGTTAAATTAATTACAACGGTAAATATGATCAATAATGTAAAAATACAATAGCAATGCTCAAAAACAGCTGACATACAGAAGAAGTGTGTAGTTGTGTGTGTACGCAACGTACACATGCGCAACGCGTGCAACCGTCCAACACTTGTGTGTACACTTACGCATGCACATCAACGAGACACGCTCTGACAGTCTGACATAGCCTCTACCGAGAGCTAAGATGTTTACACATCAATAAAAATGAACCATTTGACCTCTTACGCTAATCGAGCTGCACTTTGCATAAGTAAAATATGTGTTGACATTCAGTCAAATCGGCCAGATAGGTGGAGGGGATTAGAGGGAGTGCGAACATTTATTTTAAGTCCGTGATTCTCTGACAATATATATTTTTTTCTTCTACTAAAGGTAAGTTCGATTATAGAAAAATTTAAGAACAACTATGACAGTATAGCTAGCTATACAGTTTTGCTGTGAATTTTTATTTTATTTTATATATAAATATATTTTATATATATAAAATATTTTTTTCTGAGGTATTTTGTTTGAGGTTAATAACAAAATTGACAGATGTACAACTTGTATTTTTGCAGGATCCCATCTGGCACTTGTAGGGACCTGCCCCCATTGCGGTGCCAAGTACAACAACCAATCAGCTCTCAAATACCATGTCCGCCTCATGCACTCTGACCTGACCAATACTCTCTGTTGTTATCTCTGTCCCAAGTCCTTCGGGTCCCGTGACACCTACAAGGTTCATATGTGGCTCTCTCATAGGGTCAGATCCTGAGTTCTACTTTCGTTTTATTTATATATATATTTTTTTTTTTTACTTATCTTATGTAATTCGGTTTGGTGACGTCAAATCTGCTCATTGCTTTTTTAGTCAATTTTAATAGAGGATAGATGGCTGGAATTTGGTACATTTCATTTTGGTGACAAAGGCATTTTATCAAAATTTCAACTAGATCAGTCGAGCGGTTCATCGTCTATCCGTTGCATGGCATATATCATGTCATTTTTTCAAACTTTATTCATGCGAAAATGTTTTATAAAATAGTAATCGTCCAATATGTTCCAACATATGTTGCAAAATATGTTCGTTATGGAATTTCTTACAATTTTTGTCAAAATTGAAGTAGGACCAGCCTGAACGCATCTCAAATATCATCTCAAAATATTGCTGCAAACGAAATTTAAAAAAAAAATCATATCGCACCCCCAGTTCAAGACTATCGTAACTTAAAAAAATTCATTTTTGAGTTATATACATGTTAAGATTCTTCATTGTAAACTCTATACGGTGCTATTGTATTGCAACTCAAAATGTAATATTTCACTATTATTATTTACAAAAAATAGTATTACATTAATAAATTTCTCTTAAATTGTTTAGTGCAGTAGTATCGTATTTTGACTTACGCTAGTCTTGAATTTATGTATCACATGAATGAAGAGCAAGACTATCGGTGACATCACCTTCTCGGTGAAGAGAAAAAGAGATATAGAAAAAGGGAGAAGAAATAAAAATCTTAAATCTTGTTTTCCCACAAACTAGCTTTTTTGAGTTACGATAGTCTTACACTGGGGGTGCGATATGTAAACCTTTTTAACTTTTCATAACTAAAAATAATAATATATACAAGTTTTACAAAAATGTGTCACAAAATTTAGTTTGAGGATTCAGGAACTTCTTTGTAAAACAACGATTGATTTTTAGCATAAATTGTCGATTGCTTTTGGAGGGAGAGCGAAAACTTATCAATTGATTAATTGGCACTGTGGAGGTACATTGTTGGTTTTAAATAGGTTTTTAGTCCTATTTTCCTGTCCCACTTTGTTCAGACATTTTTAAGTTCGGTCCATTCTTAAATTATACACTCCTTTCTATAATCCATAGTTTCTATTATTATAACTAATTTCCTCCACGGAACCTTTATTCAATTATGGTGAATTTAATTCACCTTTTATAATATAAAACAACTTATGTATAATATGCGATTATATACGTACGTACATTTTATTAAGTTATTTACAAAAATGGCGTTGGTAATCTACCTTTGTTCTCATTTACACCGATATGTAATCTCACTGAAATGGAGGCATAGATATGAGGGTCATATAATATTATGAAACAAGCAAATTATTTAATATTCTGAAAATAGAGCCAGAATATTAGAGTTGGCTATAAATCAAATGGGAAATTCTAATATTATTTTTATAAAATATTAAATATTTCTCTTTAATATGATTGAATATTTATGGTTCCGTATACAAAATTTTAAAACGGAACCTTTAGACAATCTTAAATAAAGAAAAAATGTTTCACAATCTCTCTACAGAAGAAGTTAGTTATTGTGACTCATGCCCGGGCTTTAACTACTGGTCATATCGTCTACTAGAGCGCTCTTTCGTCACTCTGGTAGACATGAGCCGACTCTACTATGGGAGTCCTAAATTTTGCTTTCCCTACATTTTTATTCACGTAGGGTCTTCAACGAGTAGCATACAGGCTCGGGACAGTCACTTAATGTCCCATCCGAAGTTCATTTTACTTTCCATATAAAATGAACTAACGGCCTCGGCCGGGTCCCGAACCCGCGATCTTGAGCTGTCTGTCCGTCATAATGGTTTATCTCGGAAATTATAAAACATAAAAACCAGAGATGACCTTCACCCGCATCTAGACAAGATATACAAATTTCGTTTATGTAATTATGTATAAAAAATAATAATAAATTTTAATAAAAAATTTAAATCTTGCTTTCTTTTATTTTTCTCAAGTCGTCAGTGATTCACCACCAGAACGAATTAATCAATTAAGTTTTTGCTCTCCCTCTAAAACCAATGGACCTTTAGGCTAAAAATCAATAATTGACTTAGGGCTTTTGAGTCCTCATACTAAATTTTGTGCCCCAGATATTAGCGTTTGTGAGTCGAGTCCCCCTCCTCTGATCCTTCCTCCCTTCGGCTGATTCCGCTGAAAATTAATAGGTGTCCTTATAGGGCTTTGAATATAAATATGAAATTTCGTGCCAATACATTGATTACAACGGCAGTAATTAAAGTTTTTGTGTTGAGTCTTCCCCCCCATTTCCCTTTTTGCGCATTTGAATGAAAATCAATAGGTGTCGTCATAAGAGGGTTCTGGATATACATATAAAATTTCGTGAAGATACATTCTATCGGGAGGTATCATGTTTACAAACACGCAGACAGCATTTTTTTTTTTTTTTTTTTCATTTTTGGGATCAGGGGAGGGGGTTGGAAACGGGAAATTTCGGTGAAAACTCAATATCGAATCGAATTTCTGACCGATCACTTAACTTTGTATAGCCGGGGAAGTATAAAAGGTTTAGGACACCTTTTTTGTACAAAATTCCTGTAAAAGTTCTATTTTATTAGGCTCCCCCCCCCCCCCCCCCCCCCCCTTCTATTTAGAAAGTTGTGAACTTAGGGATAAATGGTTATCAGGATCTGGTAATATTTAGGTAGTTAACTTTTCTAACTTTTAAGTAGGTGTAGGCTATACAGATAAATGAAACGTGATTGTAAGGAACCCTCAGCGTATGAAGCTTCATATTTGACCTTTTTTTTAAAAATTGTCATTATGATGGTATTACACGAATTTCTCCCGCAAATGGCCAGGTCTGAGTGTATGAGGATACGTCCAACTGACCGAGACGACACACAATGGACACTCTGACCTGATGATGTTGCAGTAAGTTTTGTTATATACGAGCTCTCTGAAGCTGCTTCAAGCTTGCACTGGGGGCAGTGTCAGGGTTCTCCAAAAAACTAACACTATTTCACACTAACAGTCGGTCGCTTCCCTTCCGACATCCCAACCTGCACTTACAAACTTGATATATATAAATTATATATATATTCATATATATAAAAATAACAATATCGCTTGGAGTTTTTAATATAGTATTTAATTTTTGAGAGTATTGATTTAAACTATTTTTCATTATGATCATTTGTATATTCATTATTATTATAACCTTATAAAAATGTATTATCTTTTGATCTAGTGAACAATTAACAACATGCTGTATTAAAAAATAACTGGTAATGGTAATATAAATATTATTATTTATTATAATTAAAAAAAAAAATGATGTAAATTTATCGAATTGATGCATGTATTTAAATATTTAAAAAATACTATTTTGGTCTGAAGTTTTTAATTAATAACTATTTAATTTCAGTTAATAATATGGAAGTTGGTTTTCAACAAAAAAAAAATAACCTTGTCTTAATTTTTTATTTACCATCAGAAACGTCGTCATTGTATTATTGAAGTTGAACGGAGAGTGGCTGTTTTGGGTAGTCGTTCTGCGCATGCGTGTTCTTAGGCATGGATTTTGTGTTCCGCAAGTAGGACATATTTGGCTTCTTTGAATTTTTTTCCTCCCAAAATGTTCTAGTACTTCAATTACTCGCTATATACTTTTATTTATTGAAGATTGTATGGATGGAAAAAAAATGGGATTTACCCAGTGGCGTAGCTAGCTAGTGGGCCCTGTATCAAAAAATGAACGAAAATAAACAAAAACACTCGCATAAACAGGTACTTTTCTTGCCTTTTTTCTGCGAACGTATTTATTATATCATCCATAGCTGAAGAAGTGTTTAGTTTCTCAAGTTCTTCTTTTTCTATTGATAGTATTAATAAGTCCGATAGTCATTCTTGTCCCATAGAAGTTCTAAGATAATTTTTAATATAGAAATTTAGGCTTGGTTTTTATCAATATGACTATGGAGAACATTTTGCGATATTTTGCTTACGCATATTGGGGCCCCTCTATATCGGTATCTTCTCGGCCTCTCTGTATCATTGCTACAACTGCTACAGCGGTAGCTAAGCCCTTGGCTTTACCTGAACTTGCAATCTCGTTGAGAGTATTGGAGGAAGGGTGAAATCCTCCCTTCAGCTACGTTACTTGTCCTAAACTTCTTCAAATAAATATTAAGCTGTTTTCGAATATTGAGTAAATTTTAAAACTAGTGACAATATCATAACGTACTGTTGCGAGTACTTTCATATTCTGCTTTCTCTTTTAATATCGGTTTGAGGTTACTAATTCAATGCTTTTGGCTTGGTTTTGAGGTCCGCCCGCGAAATATGTACATATATAATAATGTTAAGTAGGTTGCGGATAATTGGGAAATGTGTTTATCTCCAAAAAAAATCCCTATTCGTTTTTATGAAACTGCAATGAAATGAATTATTTCTTATTGTTATCTTTTCCAGATATCTGGGAAATTGAGTTAATATGTTCTATTTATGATTCATTTTATTGACAATAAAATATTGTCTCCGGAATGATGCTGTAAAAATTTTAAATTAGTGCAGCCTTCAAATTTCATAATAGTTCAGGAATTATTAATGTATGTTAGATATTATAGAGACGCCGATAGTATAAAGGTAACGTGCTTGTGTACCTCTTGGGCTAATGTCCACCTGAGCGGCAGGAAACTCACTGGTAGTTGTTGTTAATGCCAGGCATGCGTTTAAAGAAAACCTAGCTACTCGCAAATTAAAGTGTTAATAAAAAATGTCCAAATTAGGTCACCAGAAGAGATAGATAATGTTTTATGTATTCCAGGTTTCGGTGATAAGGCCATTGTAAGGACCGGTTACAACAGAAAGAAAAGAGAGTAGAATGTATATTTTCATTATAGATAGTAACAAGGCGACAATGATGATGAAGTACGTTTGTATAGTTCATCAAATATATAATAGCAGTGTTGATATGGATGAGAACTATTACTTACTAAAACTGCGTGGGATGAAGTACGTTTGTATAGTTCATCAAATATATAATAGCAGTGTTGATATGGATGAGAACTATTACTTACTAAAACTGCGTGGGATGAAGTACGTTTGTATAGTTCATCAAATATATAATAGCAGTGTTGATATGGATGAGAACTATTACTTACTAAAACTGCGTGGGATGAAGTACGTTTGTATAGTTCATCAAATATATAATAGCAGTGTTGATATGGATGAGAACTATTACTTACTAAAACTGCGTGGGATGAAGTACGTTTGTATAGTTCATCAAATATATAATAGCAGTGTTGATATAGATGAGAACTATTACTTACTAAAACTGCGTGGGATGAAGTACGTTTGTATAGTTAATCAAATATATAATAGCAGTGTTGATATGGATGAGAACTATTACTTACTAAAACTGCGTGGAATTAAATAAAAACAAAGAACTTATTAACTTTACGAGATAATATAAAAGTTAAACAAGTTCTCTGTTTATTTATTAATTCCCCAGCTATACGAAGTATAGGGGAAGTTATGTAATCTGCCAGTTTGATGCGGACTTTACAACGGAAATATATGTTATCCTTCTTATTTCAAAAATGAAAAACAAAATTATGTCTGTGTCTCTCTCTCTACAAACACTCCCGATACAATGAAGTGTATCGACACATAATTGTATATGTGTGTCCAGAACCCTCTAAGGGCGGCACTTGCTGCTTTTGAACGAAATCGACCAAATTAGGGGGAAGGCTTAACAGAAAAACTCTAATAACTGCCATTGTAATGAATGCATTGACAGAAAATTTCGTATTTATATTCAAAGCTCTTTAAGAACGACACCTATTAATTTTCGGCAGAATCAGCCGAAGGGGAAGGGGGGAGGTTTAGAAGTGGAGCTTAACTCAAGAACCCCAATAACTGCCGATGTAATGAAAGTATCGACATGAAACTTTATATTTAAATTCAAAATCCCTTGATGATATCACATATCAATTTTCCGTGAAATAAGTCGAAAATTCTTCCGTCTACGAAGTTTTTTGTATTTATTGATGGCATTTTCGCCGAAACTATGACTACATAAAACATAATTTTAAGGAAGAAAAAACGTAAGTTAATTATGTAAATGTACGTGTCTAGCGTATCGTCGAAGGTTATTTTATTATTATCATTTTTATAATTGAAATTGATATTTATTATATTCATTCAGTTGTTGGTAAAGTTATTGTGATTTTCTTTTTGTTGTTTTCCAATAGGTGGAGATAGAAATGGACGAAGACCCTGTCCATTGTGTACTAAAGTTATATCCAACAAGTCAAATTTACTGAAACACATGAGGATCCGCCATAGTGATCAGTACAATCCGGCCTGCTGTGTCCTGTGCAACAAAGTGTTCAAAAATAAGTACAGTCTCCGAGCTCATCTGAACATTTACCATAAGGAGTACATCTCATCTCCGGTGTCGACCCAGCCTCAGCCACCCCCACCCCAACCTCAGCAGCTCATGGAGGTTATTCCCCAGTACCTCCCCACGGTTTAAATAGAAATATTTAAAAAATATTAAAGGTTCATTCACACTGTAGACCAGTCATAAATAATTTTTATTTACAGTTTTTCATAATCTGAGAGTACTCGTTATGGTCGTCGCCTGGTTGCCGTCCAACTTCTGTTGCGGGCAAGTAGGGTAGCCGAATGATTGCGGGACAGTAAAAAAAGCATAATATAGGATTTTCTGTTGACTACCAGAAAATTTCACCATTTTCAGTTTTATATTCAATCGAGTTTAAAAACGATTTCAGTAGGCTTTATGGGAAGGACTGATCCCTTTCCTTCACGTCTTGTTTCATCAACAGAGGGACACTCTCAGCTGAGATTTCTAAATAAATAAATTCAACAGTCTCGCAAATATCATATTTTGCCTTCTAATTTTAACTATTTGCGTTCGGCATATCTTCCGCTCTTTTCTGACACTATTACAAATCCTTTTTTTCAGGTCAATATCGTTCCTTTTACCTTCGACCGAACTTTGACCTGTGTAGCTTCACCGATGGATGAACGTTCACAAAAAATTACCTCACCGAATATTGGACCAGACCCTTAAACTGTTCGTTGTCTGCCCTTCAGTGTGAATCAATCCTTAGTCCCCAGTTGCACGTTCCTCTTTTCTTTCTTGACAACAGGCGCCTGACCATCTGGCTTGGCGCATTTTGTATTTTTTTCTGACAAAGCAGCTTCTAAGTTGAGGAGCATGGCAACTTGTAATAAATAAATAAAACAAATTATTGTCTGTTCCAAAAACATTTATTACATACATTATCGGTTTTGTTATTTATATGTTACTAATTAAATATTCTTGAGGTTTAAACTTAGGTTTGTAATTGGAATACCAAAACCGACATCATGTGTATATTTTTTTCTGGAATGGACAATATTTCAAAAAGTATTTTGTTTTATTTATTTAAGCTAGTTATAGGATGCTCTGGACTCTTTTGAGAGTAATTGTGGAATACATAGAAGGGAGCTAATTTTTGAAATATATGACTGATAATGAAAATCTCAATAATTTTTATAACAATTTTTTTATAATTATATAAAAAAAAAATATATATATATATATATAAATGTAGTATTTGTTGTATAACTAATACGAAATTCAGAGTAGCTTCTCAGGGCATTAACTGTTCCATCACACACTATTACCTGAGTTATTGAAATAATGATGTACATTTTTTTAATAAGGTTTTTTCTTTCGGAGAGAAAAAAGAAAATAATTCAACTTGTATTTAGGGTTGGGCGATAGTCGATAGTCAGCACTATCGATAGTCCGATAATATAGGTTAAAAACTATCGAATACTATCGATAGTTCTCCGATAGCAATTCCTTTTTTTCTAGATCTATTTAATAAAGAATTTCAAGAAATTTATTATAATTAAATTCAATTACCTACCTACCTATTTGAAACTTGCAGGATTATAAATTATAAGATAAGGGATAATTATAAAGATAAATGAAAAACGAATTTATTTGAATTTTCAAAAAGTATGTACATGTTTACAATTACAATGAACAAATCAAATCATCAGAAAATAAAAATAACGAAATAGTTACTTTCCATCTGCCCCTCCAAGCTACTAGTAGCGTTTTGTAGCCATATATGTGCGTTTTTAGCATTTAAATCACTTAAAAATGCCTTCTTTTTCCACCTTGGGTCCAGTAGAGTAAACTGAACCAACATTTCCAACAATTACAAGAAAGAGGTACCAGGAAGAGTAGGGGAACGAAATGAAAATGCTATAAAAAAATTTCGAAGAATTGTAGAATAAGATCCCCAATTAAAGAGGAAGTTAGGATTATAAATACCTAGAAGAGCCAATGCCCAATACCGTGAATTTAGTTTGTTTGCAAGAGTGCGTGACTACGTCATCAACATCAAAACTTGTGAGTAAAAATTTAAAAAATATCAATAGTCAAAACTATCGATATTGGTACCGATAGGCGTGACCTATCGATATTGGGTACCGATAGGCGTGATCCATCGATATATCGATAGTAACTATCGACTATCGCCCATCCCTACTTGTATTCCTTTTTTTAAATAAGAATATTTATTAGCTTAAACAATCTCAACTATTTATTTTTGTATAGCTAATCCAAACTATTGTATACTGCGATTTTTTTTTTTTTTTTTTTTTTTTAATACCTACTTTTTATTTGGTAGATATGTTTTAGACTTTAGAAATTTTTTTTAGTGAATGTAGAATTCGTACGTAGACATAGATTTTTTTTCGTTAGTTTTATATTAGTTCAAGTTAGGTTTTATCGAATTTAGTTGTACGTATTTACTATATTTTAGGGTATACTCCACTTTACCAAAGCCTATTTTAAATTTTCTTTTTAACAAATATTTGTTTAGTCGCTTTTTTTTAATACTTTTTAATTTAATTTTTTTTTTTTAATCTATAAATTAAAGAGCCATTTTGAAAAGTTAAAACGTTCTCTAAACGAGTTATTAATTTTTATCTTGGATTCAGATAATGTTAGTTAAATGAGCAATTAATTAGACGGAATATTTTTCGAATTTGTATTGCGAGTCCTTATCAGTCTATACCAAAAGTAGGATCTGTTAAAATGAAGATAAAGTAATTCCAACATATTATATAGGCAACCCTAGCATTATTTTGTTTGTCCTCAGTAGCTACATACCAGCAATCATCAGGAAGAAAAAGGTTATTATTTTTCAATAGTTTCTATACAAAAGCAGTTACATTTCTTATAGAATTCTTCACTAGAAGGGATAAGAGCCTCGATGCTTAGGTCCCTAGGTGTAAAACCACCATGAAGCTTCGAGTCTGATTTTTTGGGCTAATTTGTTGATCATTTTTTTTGTTAACGTTTAAAATTTGATGAGCAGAAAAATAATAATTGAGCAAATGAATTCTAAATTGATTTAATAAACATTTTTTTTATAAATACAATTATTATTTAAAAAATAATAATAATACATCATTCTGACTGAAGTTCATGGTTAAATCTAATTTGTTGATCAATTTTTTTTTGTTAACGATTAAAATTTGAGGATCAGAAAAATAATTATATAATTTAGAGCAAATAAATTCGAAATGAACAATTTTTTTATAAATACAATTATTATTTTTAAAATCATTCAGACTGAAATTCATGATTGAGGTTTTTACGACTACTATCATAAAAACCTGTCCTGATACAAAAATAAAAAAATAAAAATCTTTTTTGCACGTCAATCTGCTCAAAGAAGAACATCGATATTTTATAAGATATTAAGATCGATATGTTTACTCTACTCCTGATTGACCGGTGTGATGATGGGGTAACGTATAAATCACGGTTAATCCAAAGATTAAAGTAAATATGCATGTTTTCCTTTAGAAATGTAAGTTATATTAGGATGAGAAGGACTCTTAGAATTCAAGACTAAGAAATATCCGTTCATTAATAGAACCTTACTCATGCTCACGATAATAGATTCTTACTTCACTTCTCCCCACCCATTCTTCTCTTCCTGTCTCTGAGATGGAGAGTATGGTCTCGCTAATCTTCACAGTAAAATACGCCATTAATTAATTCATTTCTTGTAATGATAATTATTCATACTATTTATTTAAGTCAGGTTGTTTTCCTTCATTTATCTTATTGTTTAAAACATTCTTGAAACATTGTTACAAAAATAATTCGACCCCGGAAAATCGGGAGTAGATTGTAAGTGTCTCGATACTGTTTTTCTTGCATTCTCGTATCATTTGTTCAAGGCTGCCCTTTTATCTTTTTAAACTATTCAAATATGTGTCGATATGAAAAGCAGCCCTGGGCAATATTTATAAAAATTGTATTTATTTGTTTTTTCAAATCATTTGTACCTTAGTATTTAGTTTATTGTTATTTGACTAACAACATTAAATTTAATAATAAAAATCCTTTCACAATTCAAATATCCCGCTCTTTGCTATAACCATAGAACTCGATTGATACTTGAACTCGACCGAATTGGGTGGCTTCTAATGCAGGTAAATTTTTGAATTATGTGATCATTTTTGATTAAATTTTGTAAAAAAAAAAAACTACTGTATTTTACTATTTTATGTAGACGAGTTACTCGACATGTAATATTTCATTCTTAGGTTAGAAAGGTATTGATTGCTTCCCTTTTCTTCAACCTTGAACTTTACATTGAAAAAACTAGTTATTTTTAAGTTAGTCATTTTGAAATTATACAATATTGCAAATGAGTTTTTCGATTAGATTTTTAGACATAGCGTTACAGACACTCATTTCATTGTAAATTATTAAAATTCCTCATTGAAAATCCTGTTTTGAATCCTCAACATTACGAAAAGATCTTAATTTAGAAAATAACAAATATTGTCCAGTGTTTACACCACCAGTGGGTAATAAAAACGTGACAGATCTGAGAAATTGCCCAATTATGGAGGGCAATACCGAGTTTTTCATTTAGAATTTTGAATTTAACCGTTATTTTTTTTAATTTTATTTTTAGCCTACCATCCAAGAAAAAATAGTTTGATGAGATAACTTAGTTTGCCTAACCCCCCTTACGAGCGGATTTTAATGAAACATTGTTTTTTAGAATTTGTCAGAAACCAAAATTATTTTTGATTTACTTTTTAGCATCCTGCCTAAATTTTATTTTTTGAATCAATATTGATTTTTCTGTGATTGCACAGAGTTTAAATAAATCTACTTTTAGTTAGCTGATTATTACCATTATCTGTATTTTGTTGAGTGGAAATGTTTTTATCATTAAAGATTTTGTGATAAAATATACACTTTCAATTAAAAAATGTAAAAAAAAAAATTTAGTTTTCAAATAATATTTGCTGGTTAACTACCATAAATTATTACCCGATTTTGTTTTGAATGGTACAATCTACCCAATCTGCCAAACCGAACTAATACACATAGTTTCACAAAAATCCATTCGTTAGGGTTGGGTGTATGACACGGACAGACAGACAGGCAAAAAACAAAATGTTTTTGTTTTAACTTGAAATTCGTAACTTGTGAAAAAATGTTGAAATCCGAGATCAAGAAATGTTTGTTTCTTAAAAACGACCACAACGTTTCTTCTACCCTTCGGATAAGGCAGAAAATGAAAATGGCAATATAGAATATTTTTCCTCCTTAAAACGCGTTTTTTAAAGAATTTCTTGATTGCCTCTATGTTTTTACATCTTAACATAAGTTGCATTTCTAACAAGAATGTATACTATTTCTCTTCCGTCAGAAAAAGTAGGCTAATTAAATATTTCCTTGTTTTTATCATAATTATACGATACAATATTTAATTTTTTTGTCTCTTTAAATATTGTGTCTGATTTTTTTCTATTGATTCATGGCCAGTTATATTTATTGTATTAATTATTTATTTGTTATTGTCTTATGTAGATTATGTTTTTTTTATATTGAATTAATATTCCATTAATGAAGGAAAATATATCATCAAAATTAAATAAGAAACTAGTTTTGTGCCATGTCATCCAATTAATGTGTCATTGGACCTCGTTGGGATAAAAATAAACACTATTTATTTTTATAAAAAACGTTTTGTATAAGTTATTTTCGAACACCAATTGTGTACGTACTTATAACCCAAAGATTTTCTGTAAAACTAACAAGACAATTTTTTTTGTCCTATTTTCATATCAATTATGAATTTTAACATAATTAATTTAGTATATAAGGTGTACATTTTTGTATATTTTTGAAATGACATTTCACGAACACAACTCGTTCGACTTAACGAATTAATTTCACAAAACAAAATGCCTTTTTAGGCCTAGCTCTTTTTTACTTAAATTTTTATGTGTGTTTTAAAACAGTTTTTAGAAATATTTTGTATACTGGATTCTTCCATTTGAACAGTATGTATAAATGGAAATATCATATCAGATGCTTTAAATTTTTATACTCTATTTTTTTAATTGAGAGAAATATTTTTTATTCTGTTTTATTTGATATCTATTTTTATAATACTCTACAAATGTAGTTTTTAAAGTTTTGAAAATTGATCTGTTTTTTATTCTCATAATACAAATATTTATCATTGATTTTGAATAAATTATGCCAGTGGCGTTTCTTTGAAAACATGGATATATGGAATATCGTATATATTTGTAGTACTTTTGAATATTATATTCTTTATTTGAAAGTTTTAAATTTATTTTTTGTGTTGTCTATTAACCACCTTTTCTTATGTTGTTTTAATGTATATGTTTTAAAACGCTTCAAGTCTCATGCTTCTCTGCGGTACAGAGATCTCACAGACAAGTAGATGTCATTAATGGTAGTATCATTCACTACCGTCATGATTTCTCATATAAAATTTTCTTTTTTAAATAAATGAATAATATATATATATTTAACGACAAATTCGTCCATGTAAGATGCTATCTATTTTTACTATAAGTTAATTAAATGTATTATTTAATAGGCAGTGACCTAGAAATATCTTTTTTGGTGGTTGAACTTTCAGTGGAACTTCATGCGAGCAGTGTTGACATTTTGCACAGAGATTTGATTCCTAAAATAGAGAAGGGACATAGTCCAAGTCGGACTATTTTTTTTTTTTATAATTTAATGGATAGTGAGATTTCCTTAGCTGTAAATAGGAAAAAGGCAGGAGGAACGTTTAGAATAATGATCGCGACGATGGGAAAGGTACACATCAGTCCTTGGAAAAAGTGTGCCCGTGAGTACTCTTGGAATTGTCAGATAGTGGTAGGTTGAAGAGAACAAAATTATAAATTGTTTTAGCAATTTATTCGATTTGATTACCCGTCGAAAGTAGAGTCGGGTGGTTACTTTATAGCCCTTTCTACTTTGGTTGCGATAAAAAAGGACATTAAGCCTAAAGTAATTAACGTATTGGTGGTGTTAAATCGCATCCTTTTATGTCAAAAAACGTCACACTTCAGGAGTGACAAAGTAACCTCTTAAAAATATTAATCCTCATTAGTTTTATTTTGCTATTTTGTCAATTCATAAGGAAGTTATGATTAAAGTATTAAATATTTATAATAATAACCTAGAAAAATTGACATGGAGTTTACTATGTAGTTAATATTCCGGCGTTAACGCAGAAGAAATGAATGCAGTTGACATACTAACATTTTTAATTTAGTGTATCTGTTTATACGTAGTGTTTTGATTTTCTAGGTTTCTGCAGCACTTATGATTTCCTTCTATGGAATTCATTAAAAAAAAAAAAAAAAAAGTTTTAATATTTTTTTACGAGGTTGCATTTCTATGTCATTGATATTTTAGATTTATATGAGTTATTCCTCTGTTCAATTATTTTACATTGCTAGGTAGACTGAAATGGGCAGGACTGTTTGGACGAAGAGTTGTTCCCTATGAAATTCTTTGATTTAAAATCGCAATCGATTGACGTCAGATGAAAATATGAATGTACTTCGACATGGATAGGAAACAACTAGAAAAAATGTACAGAACGTAATAGGAGAAACCAAGGCTCACTCAAATGCAGCAACGTAAGTACTCTAATTCTACAATAAAAAGTGGGGTATTAAATTAACATAATTAATTTTTATTGAATAACCTGGGTATTTCTTTAAACTCCCTACGGGCAGGGTCAAAGAACAGGCGAACTAGGCGGCCGCCCAAAGAGGCAAAATCTGCGGTAGTCGATTTTGTTTTTGTAAACGCTTAAATTATGTTTTTTAATTATTATAAGTATTTAAGCATCATTATTATACATGATACATACACGTCATAAAGAAGAGATAAAAAATAAATTCAATGAGCTCTAATGTGAATGTTTTGTTGATACAGTCAAGATGACTAGTTTTTTCATCGGGGCCGTGTGAGCTTGGTTGCATGGGCTCAACAATCAGGCCAAGCTTCGGCACTGAGTTTGCCTTCTTCAGGACATGTATTGACATATTATATTATCAATGAGTTTATATACGCTACAATTAAGGAAAAATATAAAACTGAAGAACTAAATATGATACGATATACGTTTTATTTAGATGTATTTTTTTGTGTTTAAATAAATAATTTATTTAAACACAAAATAATAAAATTATTTTATTATGTTTTAGTGTAAATAATTTAAAAGTTATATTCGCTCATGATGTAGGTTTTGTTCGTTTAGTCACATTTAGTTTTTTAGTATTATATTTCGGCACTGAGTGTGATTTCTTCAGGGCCTGTATTGACATATTTACGTTATCAATAACGCTACAATTAAGTAAAAATATAACACTAAAAAACTAAATGGGATTAAACGAACAAAACCTACACCATGAGCTAATATAACTTATAAATTATGTACACTAAAACAAAATAAAATATGATATTTAACTACAAAAAATATAATTAAATAAAATGTATACCATGAGTATCACATTGAGTTTGTTAGTGTTACAACTTTAATTAGTTGTAGCGTAAACTCATTGATAATTTGTATATGGATACAGTAGTTCAGAAGTGGGACAACTCAAAAAAACTCATTTTTGAGTTATCATTATTTACTTATACAAGTTTTCACCCTCTTTCATATTCTGAACTCGGATAACTTAAAATACAAAATTGAGGGCTTAAAATGTACATAACCTACTACACTAGTATGGAAATGATCAAATGAATAGTTTCAGATACGTGATAATTTGTAATGTCTTAGCACTGATCTATGAATTTGATGTTGTTTCATAAATGTAGTTGCATTCCAATAATATGAAACGAAAACAAGACGTTCAGAAGCGAATGAAACTTTCAAATGCGTTTTCTTAAAAATCAATAATTCTGAGATATCCCACTATTGAACTACTGTATCGATATGTCAATATAGGGCCTAAAGAAGGCAAATTCATACCGCTTTATGCCACTTAACTCTCAAATCGAAACATCGACATGTGCGGCCGCTATGAAAGGTTGACGTGGCTATAAGAAGGTAGGGGGGAAGCTCGTGAACTCTTCAGTTCCTCTTCAGATATCTTTAAGTAAGCCTAAGGTAGGTTGCAACTATTTTTTTCCCTCACGATTCGCTCTCAGTAGGGGCTGTTCTAAATATCTACCAGCTGTTTCCTTTCATCACTAATTCATAGAATGGCCTCACAGACCGATGTTCCAAATCACTTGTGTTAATAAAAATGGAAATATATAACAAAATATTTTTTTTAAATATATAGATATATATAATATAAAAAATATATAATATGAAAGAATATAAATATAAAGAGGACATAACATGAATAATAAGTTTTTATTTTCAATGTATATTTCATTTTTGAGGTGGCCCTCAGACCCTGATTTTGTGGAGAGAGTTGCACGGTGTTTTGCTGAAGAATCTTCAGAAGCAGAGGAGGAAAGTGACCTCTCACTTCAGGATTCTGCTGATGAAGACCTTTATCGTGACAATAACTTCGATATAGCTGATGAAATTCCTGGGAATAAAGAATAAGCTGATCCCGCTGATGATGAGCAGACTGAGGAGGTAGAGGATAATAAGGACTCACATTTATCTACAGGGAAATGGCTTTCGCTGGGATAAAAAGAGAGCCGCAATTTAATGTTGGCACTCCAGCAAACAACATTTTAAAAGGGCCAGTGAAATTCTTGTTTGTGTATGTGTTGGTTCCAAGTAAATTATGTATCGAAGTGTATGCCGAGATATCTTACTGTTTGGTCATTGAGTGTCCAATGTATCTATTATTAACTTTGAGTGGTGTTAGTGTTAGTTCTACGAAGTGAAAAAAACGTTGGCCTCCGTTTTGATGGTATTATGTTTCAATGAAGTTCCACCTGTCAAACTAGTCTGTCACACTCTCCATTGATCGCTGAAAGACCACTGTGGCGAAAGACAGATTTTTGGCATGTCGTGGCAATATATGCTGGAAAGTATGGGACTTGAAATTTTCCACTGTGGCACTCTCGAGTGTGTGAACTTCTTCCCATTGATGGACAAGTTCACCCTGACCTGAAACGATAGAAACTCGGAGATAACCCGTTGGAGATATAGGGCACTCTCGTCCGCCAAAGCTTGGAGAGAAGGCTCTCATGCCACACGTTGTAGAATGCGGTAGCCACATCAGAGAAAAGTTCTACCGAGTACTGCTTCCTCTCGAAGGCGGTGACAATTCGCTGCAGCTGAACGTTGGAGTTTTTTTAAAATCCAAATTGGTGAATAGGGAATAGAGCGGGGTCCTGGAAAAAGCATAACTGCTGCTGGTAGATTACAATCATTACCCTCTCAAACAACTAATCTGTCTGAGGCTTGTCTAGTTCGTAACGATTGTGTTCCAGTCTATTTTCTCATTGAAAAGTCGAGGGAGGGTCAGAGTTGTCTGTATTTTGTTATCGAAAGTAATGATAATAGAGAATGGTCGGAGTCAAGTTCGGAAACTGTTTTGATGAAAGAGGTCGCTTGAAGTCGAGTATGTCCAGTGATGGGTTCGGAAGGCGTTGAAACGAGGACCCCAAACTTGCCGAAAGTCCCATGAGACGCCGTCCGTTTGTGTTACTCAGCCTGCATCCCCAGATCTGGTTCTTGCTGTTCAGGTCCTCCCATGATGAGTTGCTCCAGATCAGTCTGAACCAGAGGATGATGGGAGATCTTGTATGCAGCTACAATGTTCAGACTGGTGTTGTCTCTAGTTATACTGATGCCGGTAGTGTTCCGATGCATCATCCTTTCCAACAAGAGTTCGAAGTGAGGAATATCCTTAATAAGAATGTCTACGCCCCCAGAACGAGGGTTGCATGCAACCTCAATCTCATGTCTCTGTAAAAATTCAATTAGAATAGAACGTTGACCATCCGCATTCCAGAGAAGTTTGATATTGGAGAAGAATTGTTTTATGAGGAAGCACGATGAAAGGACGTTAGGAATGTTGAAATTTTTTGTTAGAAAAGGACAATTGGTGAAATGAGGGTGACACATCTGAGATCTAGATGGCAAAAAGAAATTCACAGTGTGACCACACTGAGGGATGTTGTGGTACTTCCGCCGGGGGTCCATTTGTACTAATGTATAGAACATTTGTATTAGTTTGAAAATACCTTTCGTTGTTTTCAAATTAAATAGCTACGAGTGGAATTGGGTTGTGTCTTGTTGCCCTGACGACTGGATAAATTTGCGAAAACTCGTCGAATATTTCTTTATCTGATGCAGAATAAGGCAGTCCGCGAATTACTACTGAACGTTTTCTACCTCACGACTAACAAAAGTAAAGTATATTTTTTCATAGCAGTCATACATTATTACGTTTCTTTAAATCATTGATAGAAATCAAGGATATACTAATTATTTTTTATTGCCTATTATTTATTATTCCAAGGAGAATTACTATATTTTTTATGTCACTAATAATTTCCCGATAATTGTCAGCCAGAAAAAGAAATATTGGAGGGATTTTTGGTTTGGAGATTGTGTTGGTGCTAGTGATGTATATTATTTAGTTTGAGTTGTGTTGTGAGTGATGGAGAGTCATTGGGTAACGTCGCGAACACTGAGTATCTGTTTTGTGTTATGATTGGTTTAGACTCTAGTATACTGCGGCATGTCATCTTGCGAAGGTCCACCAACATGTTTGCGAATATACATATTTTTATATACATATATTGTTGAGGACTACCGCGGCCCTGAATGTCAGACACTGCCTTTAGACACGGATCTCTTGGACTTATCACTAGTTAGCCTGGTACTACGTTCTATTATCTCACCTCTCTGCCCAGAAGACTCTTCGTCGCTGCTTGGCAGCTCGTCCGTCCGTGGTTTAAGGTTAGCCGTCTTTTATATTCATTAATTCAAACTGGATGACATTTGATAGTGGATGCTTTTATTATTGTCGTTTATTATGCAGAGGGAGATATAAAGTTCTCAAAAAGTACTATTAAACTCCTTAACGGATTAATTAAAGCACCATTGAAAGTAATTAAAAATTACAACAATTTTATAGCTACTTTCCCATACCGGTTAAACAGCAATAACTTACCACAGATTTGGAACATATTTGTTTTGACAAAACTAACATTATTTTCCCAATTCTCAAACCATATTTTTAATTTTGAGCGGAAGAAAACCTTAATAATAATAGTATATATTGTTTTTAATATACAAAAAATATTATAATATATTAATTGCAAAAATTATAACAACTTAATTATATTGAAAAATGTATAGGTAATAAAAAATATTAAATTAAAAATTTAAAAAAAAACCCGACAGAAAAAAAATTTTTTTGTTCATTCTTTTTTTTTACTGAAACCTTGGTGGGGAGGGCTTTTGGGGGGGCTTGGCCTTAAAAACATTTGAGCTCAAATAACCGTAATAGATGCCGAGATCCCTACACAGGCTCTGATGAAACCTGAAGATCTTGAAGACGGCATACCCGATTCCCACCAAACATGGCTTAAAACCATCTTGCAAATACCAGCTTTTGAAACAAAAAAACTGCTTTGAAATTGGTTCATCCATCTTGGAGCTACGATGCCACAGACAGACACACACACAAACACAGGCTTCAAACTTATAACACCCCCTCTTTTGCGTCGGGGGTTAAAAAAAAAATCATCTAATTTAACTAAAAGAAAAAAATAAGGCCAGCTATAGTTAAAATGAAGGATAACAATTAAAATGAGATACTTTAACGTTGATTTTTGAAAATGTAGAAAGGGCTGATAGGACTTTTTTCTTACCTTAGCTATCGATATGATAGAACGACTGCACTAACTGTGTGATCCATATAACTGTACCCGTTGACATATTTTTTACAACGGTAAAGAATAGATCCGCTGCGGGTGTTGATGTTCTCTTTTGACCTCCTTTTTATTGAATCCTTTACACAAGTGGCACATGAATAGATTACGTCAGATTATTTAATGCTGCCCAAACACAATAACATCCATCCCTATTCATCACTATTTGTTCAATTCAATGTGAAATTAGGTATTTATTATTATTATTTTTATTATTTTACTTTCTTATACTTTATTATAAGGAAGTATTCTAATCGTGCTGAAAATTGGAGATTGAGATTTTTGAGATGTTGTCTGGTTATGTGTGTGTATGGCAAGAACTTTGTGAACTTACATTTATGTCCATTTTAGAACTAAAAGAGAAACTAACTCAATACATTTTTTTTTTTTTTTTTTCATAATTAAAACAAATTCAACAAACTTTATTTTAGTTATTGTAACTCAATCCCGGGCTTTAAATACAAGGTCACATTGCCTACTACCAGAGCTTTAGTGGAAATGAGCCCAGTTCTACATAGTTCGCCTTCTCAGGTTTTATTCTTTAACGAGTACCTGACATCGTACAGGCTAAGGAGCATCGCTTAACGTCCCATCCGAAGGACAGCGTGCTCAAGATTATATTATGAATAATTAAAATAGTATTATTGACTAGTGGGTAACCCGGATTTGCCCGGAAGTAATTTTGCTTTATATTACATCAAGCTGATTTCGTGGGATGATCGGACAAAGATGAAATATCTTCTTTAAAAAAAAAAAAATTAAATGTAAGATTCTCGTCTCGTCATTTGACAAAAAATAAAATACATATTATAAAGTGATAAGAACAGTTAATATACGAGTATGTACTTTGATCTTAGCCAAAAGGCCGAGGAGCGATACATTATTTCCATCATCATTTCATTTTTATTTATATTTCCCAATGATATTGTAGGGAACCTTCACCGTGTGAAAGTATGTGAGTTTGTGAATTTTTTTATCGGCATATTATATTAAACTATTTATATTTATTCTGGGTGGGAGGTTAACTGGCGTTGCCTGGGAGTCATTTTGTTTTATATTACTTTAACTGAAGCTGATTAAGTACGATGCCTAGACAAGGAATAATGAGCTTTTACTCGTTCTTCTCCTCCTGCCACCTCTTCCTCCAAAAGATAGTAGAAAAGACTTATTTGGCCTTGAAATAACCTGGTGACTTCGTGTTTATAAATTCAGCCAATTCCTTGAAACATTTTGCTTAAACCGTGTAACCCACACTGTCCATTCCAGGAAAATAGGGTTTGCATGTCGCTGTTAAGTAACGTTTTTCTTGAACCGTGTAACCTATACTGTCCATTCCAGGAAAATAGGGTTTGCGTGTCGCTGTTAAGTAACGTTTTGCTTGAACCGTGTAACCTATTCTGTCCATTCCGGGAAAATAGGGTTTGCATGTCGCTGTTAAGTAACGTTTTGCTTGAACCGTGTAACCCATACTGTCCATTCCGGGAAAATAGGCGTCGCTGTTAAGTAACTTTATGCTTCATTGCAAAGAGATTTAATCGGACTATTGTTTTTTTAGACTGATTATCGAAAGGTCAACTGGATCAAGCTATTTCGAATTCACTGTTGAAAAGTTCATGAATGGATATATTTACTTCTGGACATACATAGGAGGGTGCGCCTTGCATTAATGCAATATCACCCTGTCGAAAGTAGATAGAAGAGCTCGGGATAAAGGGGTCACTGAGGGACTGGGATTGGTCTTTGGTTTAACAATTTGCGCCGATCGTCCTCATCCCATCTTACAGTGCCTACATCTGCTGCCGCCAGGAGCCGACACATCGGTAAAACATCGGGTAGTCTGTTTCAGTCACCAGCTGCCGTAGATACAGTTCCAAATACGATCCTGCCCCGTGAAACAACTCCACCGTAGCTTGGTCGTACAGAGGACATTCGAGGACCACAAGTGATGCCGCCACACGAACAGTTCGGGGTGTTCATCCTATGAAAGAAGGACACCTTCTGACTTTAATATATATATATTAGTTTTCGTATGGGGGCCATATAATTAATTGATTGAAATGTTACATGCAATGAAATCCGATGTATTCTGTTTTCTGTGTTTTGTTGTATTAGCGAATGTTGTACAATTTTGGTTTGTAGTATTTGCACTATTTTCAGACAGAAGCTTCAACAATTATTGTTGCATTTATTCTATGGTCGATAATTTTTTTTCTACAAAAGTAATATTAGCGTATACCGACAAGTGATTTTGTTATTCTCCGGTTGAATCATAGGGAAGTAATTACGGAAACGTCATGGTCAACCAGTGTCCAAAACTGGTTACGTTCATTTTTTCTCTTTTACTATTATTTATAAAGATTGTGGTGAAGTACGTGGGTAGATAATTGATCCCCTACCCCATTCTAGTTTAAGTATAATTCTTTTATACTGCACAAGATATAAAACCCCACCATGTTTTCCTTATCATAAAATTAACATCAATCCTTGTCTGAGGGGGATCGTTACATAGCTCATCTCTTCACAGCTCTGTTACTTCATCTTAAGTTTGGAGTTAGGATCAGTTCACATGTAACAAAATGCAGCTAAAGCCGGATAAGTGATACGTGCGATCAGACAGCAAATAATCTTCATTGATTGTGTGTGTTTCTCTCTTCTTTTCTTTAAATTTCTTTTATATATATACGAACATTTTTTTTTTTCTCAGTAGACTATGGATGCTGAACTTATTGAAGATGCTCTCGGGAAACAGTGTAAGAAAAAATTGTGGCTTTTATGGATATTTTTTCTAACTAGTTCTCCTGGAATTTTCAATTCAATGCATATTACCTCTTATGTGTTTCTATCCGGTGATACCCATTTTCGATGTGATGTTCCTCAGCTGGAAAACGCCCATTGGACAGAAGAACAAATCAGAAATATCAGTAGTCCAAGGTGAGAGGCTAACTTTATTCTTTAATACATTTTGAGTACATTTTAACATAATTATTTTTATAAACAATGTGTTATTAGATACTCAACCTATTATCTTAGGTTATTATTATTGTCACAGGTAATTAGCCTTGAGAAAAAGTTGTATTTTTTTATCTCTATAGATTAAATATAGGAATTTTAGTTTCCTCGTTGATTAATAGTTCATTAAACAGAAGTTTGTAAATAGAATTTTATCTCTAACAATTGAGTTTTAACTTTCGTATACCTTTTGTATAAGGAAGTACATATCGTCGGTTGAGAAGCAGAAGTCGTTATCTCCTGATTTGCAAATTACTTGTAGTCATTTCTGCTTGCCGGCTACCTTGGGGAATAATTGCAGGCAGAACTTGCAGTCACACTTTTCCCTTATTTTACCTTATTTTCATAAATTTGTTCATTACTTTACCATTATAAATGGGTTTAGAAAATGATAAAGTATAATATGCATAAAAAAACTCATTTTGGCAAAAAATTGGAGTTAACCACTTCTGCTTTTCAACCGACGATATTGTAATCGTACAAAAATTCGAGATTTAACATTTTCGCGATGATGTCTATGTCTATGATTGGCATTTTGTGAGGTCAGAAACGATACTAGCTAAGAATTTGAAATTTGAAATGAATTTGATTAGATTTTGGCATAAACTGAACGAAAATTGAGACCACTTTACTTCGAGGCCTAAGTAAATTTTAAAAGATACCGCTTATATTTATGTATTAATCAAACATTTCTACAAATAAAAATTGTAGAGAAAACTGAAAGGCAAATTATGAATGAAATGCGATTTTTGCAAGTCTTCCGATTAACGAGTTACTTGTCGAAAACCGTCCTGAAATATAGTTTTGAAACATGTTTTTAAAAGTTTCCTCGATTATCCTCTCTTTATTGTTTTGGGTGCACCTTACTTTTGTGCAACATCACTCGTCGTGTCCGTAGAGGGAGCTCGGGGTATAAACCACCGGGGTGACCACTGGTCGACCAACGTATGGCGATCAATGGTCGCCTCAGCCAGGCCGTCACACTGCTTTTTTCTGCTCCCGCCAGGAGCCAAAAACCGGCTGAACACTGGGTAGCCGGTCTCCGTCACCAGCTGTCGCAGATTATCCTCGATTATCCGAAAACGGTTAGTCTTATCGAAAAATTGGTTCTTAACAAATATGTTCCTTATAAAATTTCCAATTGAATGTGTCCTCAGATTTGAAATATGTTCAAAGTTATAGTTATAATTATATTCTTTTGGAAATATTTCAAAGTAATGTTAAAATTGTAACACATAGCAACGAATTTTTAAATATATTTTTATTATAGGTAGTTTTTTAATAAAAAGATAAAAATATATATACCATAACAGAACTGTAGACTATCAAAGGGACTTCGGAATCCTCTAAATTTCTTGTCGATATATATGTATGTATAGGTGATAAAGAATTGAAAAATATTGAATAACAATTTAAACAACTATAAAAATTGTATTGCATGACAAAATAATGAAATTGTAATTTCCTCGGTATTTCTGGTCACGAATTTGTTTGAATAGAATTTTTTTCCGTTGAATTTTCTAGTTTTGGCAATTATCTCCAAAATGTCTTCTTATAATTTTAGCAAAATTATTTTAAATTATATATCAATATATTGATAGAAAAATAATTTTAGTTGTTCACAACACTTATCATAATTATAGTTAATACATTTTACATAATTACAGAAATTGTAATGCATTTATTTTTTGTAATAGTCCTGGAGACCATAGTTGCACTATGTACAATTGGAACTACACTCTTTTTGAAGAAATCGGATACGATTCTGCTTTGGAATTCACCAAAACTACAAATAAATCTGAAATTGTCAAGTGTAAACACTATCATTATCTGGAAAATTCTCCAAAATCAACTATAGTCAGTGAGGTAAATTACATTTTTTTTCTTATTTTGTTTCATCTTCTGAATTTTTTTCCTAATTCTATGTTTTATATGAGAATTAATTTTTTAGAGGTGATGACAAAATTTAGGATCCCACGGTAGAGCTAACAGGAAGTGATAAAAGCATTGGGTGCTTAGGTCCCTAGGGGTAACTTATACTCGTATCGCTATATACATTTATCATGAAGGCCTCGCTCTACCTAAGGTCCAAGAAACTTGAAAGCATCTAGTGCTCCCTTTTATATTATATTTTCATTATTCTTTATAGTCGTAATTAATACAAAAATTAATAACAATTATGTGTAATAACTCCAGAATAGCCACCATTAAATTTTGAAAACCATCCACTTTCGCTTTCTGAAAATCTTTCATGTCAACTACCTCAACGCCTGAACCTTGTCTTCTCTGATTTTTGTGACTTTTTGCTCATAAGTTGTACCTCATACAACTCATACTTTTGAGTGTTTTGACTGAAACCAAATCTTTTGTAGCTAAGAGTGTGGTTGTGGGTTCATTTTATCTCTCTTCAGAAGGGCTTCAATTTGACGTGTCAAACAATAAAATTTATTGGGTAATAGTTTGTCAAAAAATGCTTTTATTCTTTTGATGATTCTGTCTAGACAGAATTGTTATCAAATAGGTAGACTCATAAAACAGGTTGCGTCAATGATAAAATGAACCAACAATGTAAATATTAAAAAATCAGTGAATCGCCTACGATGTACTTCCCCAGCACGAATTAATCAACTGAAATTTTGCTTTCCCTCTAAAACCAATTGACCGATTGAGCTAAAAATCAATAGTTGATTTATACAGGAACTTCTGAATCCCTTTTCTGAATTTCTCGTAGATAAATTCATTACTTCGGCAGTTATTAGAGTTTTTCTGTTAAGCCCCCTCTCTAAACCCCTCCCTTCCCCTTTGGCCGATTTGGCTGAAAATCAATAACTGTCGTCCTTATAGGGTCTTAAATACATACATAAAAGTTCGTGTCGATACATTCATTTTATTGTGAGTGAACATGAGTTATCGTTATCTTTTTTGGAATCAGAGGGTCGGAAAACATGGAATTCTGGTGAAAACTCGACTTTAATTATTAACGGACTACATAACTTCCTCTATACCTCATATAGCTGGGGAAGCGAAAAGAAAATATACGTACAAATATAGAAAGTAAAAATTAACGTATTACTGATGACGGTTGTTGGGATAGGGCCATCGAGGGGAGCATTCCGAATTCTATGTACACATGGTGTTGTATATTTTTTATGAAACCAAGTTCAGAAGAACAGAAGAGGTGCTGAATGCGCCGACAGCTGAGGTGTCATCTGGGGTTGGCGAACGAAAATAGCAAAGGCGGAGAGACCCTAGTTTTTTTACAATAAATAAAAATTGTGTTTTTGACAAATTTTAATAATTAAAATTTTACTATAACCCAAGAAATGTTATAATATGAGCGATCCATCTTAATTTGGAATGACAAACAACTTGATTTTAACATGTGACAATATTTGCATGGAAAATCATAAAACTCAGAGATGACAGTATTCAGAAGTGATATGGAATTACCCTAAACAGCCATGCGAAAAATGAGATAGGTTTTTGTGATTACTATTTGAGGATAGTAATGAATTATATTGTTTACTGTTTTTTTATACAGTTGTAACATATCTTATTATAGAAAGATTAATAAAAAGGAATTTTTCAGAAAATTAACTGCAGATTATTAAATTAATTTTTTTATCACGACAATTACTTTGTTGACATACTGTAATGAAAAAAATAGAATTGTTGACGCTTTCTAATCGTTATTTACAAGACATTTTATTATTCTGTTATACGAATAAGCAACATATGTATTATTTTTTAAGGATAAACTCTTCAGTCTAAAAAAAAATTAAATAACGTAAATTTTACTTATATAGTTAGTTATTGTGCCACATGCCCGGGCTTTAACTACAAGGTCATATCGCCTACTACCAGAGCGCTCTTGCGTCACTCTGGTGAACATGAACCTGACTCCACTCTGGGAGTCCTAAATGTTGCCTACCAAGATTTACTCACCTAGGGTAGAGGTCTTTAACAAGTACCTGACATCGCACAGGCTCGGGACAATCGCTTAACTCCCCATCCGAAGGACGGCATGCTCAACGTCTTTTTACCTTCCAGATAAAAAACCTAAGGGTCTAGGCCGGTTTTCGAACTTCGGTATATAGTAATAGTAAAAAAAAACTAATACAATTAATGATTGTGATGAATCCAGGAATATCACCAGGTTTAAAATCCCGAAGAGGAAGCTTAGTTGTGCTTGCTTTGACAATCTGGGCTTATCTTCTTCATAATAGTTCGATAACTTGGCTTAAATTCTGGATGTTTCAGATTACCCTGCAGATCCTTCCACATTGAAAGAAATATGCACTGAGTTTTATTTAGTTTTTTTTTTTCGTTGTTATTTTCAGAAATCACATTTTCTTATTCTTGAATATGAATAAGGAATAATATATTAGACCGATAGCTCAGTGGTATTGTTTACTAAGCTCAAGATCGCGGTTTCGAAACCCGGCCGAGGCCATTGGTTTATTTTATGTTGGAGGTAAAATAAACTTAAGCACGCCATCCTTCGGATGGGACTTTAAGTTATGGTCCCGAGCCTGTATGATGTCAGGTACTCGTTAAAGACCCCTATCCTAGGTGAATAAACATTTCGGGTAGGTCAAATTTATGACTCCCGTAATAGAATCGGGCTCATGTACCACCAGAGTGACGAAAGAGCGCTCTGGTAGTAGACGATATGACCTCTTAGTTAAAGCCCGGGCATGAGTCATAATAACTAACTAATAAGAAATATATGTACTATTTTTTGTAAGGGAAGGCTCTTCAGTCTTTCATTATTAAATAATGTAAATGTTTAATTTTTAAACTTGCTGCGCTAGGATTTTTTAATTTTGCTCATCACTCTCTCTTTCCGCCATCCATCGATATAATTAAGTTTTACCTCTCATACACTTGATAATAATAGAATTTATAATATAATAATTGACATAAAACGCATAAGAACAGTTGTTTTAGTCCACTTGGCTTCTCAATAACTCTTGTGTATTTATTAATACTATCATTTTACTAATCATGTATTCATTTTTCTAGTGGGATCTAGTCTGCGATAGGGTGCCTCTGAGATCAACTGTCCAAAGTGCAGTAGCTATTGGAAAATTCTTTGGAGCTTTTTCTTTTGGCATTCTTGCAGACCGGTAATTTTATTTTATATTTGACTCTCATAATATTTTAACTATACTTTTTCTTATTAATTTATTATTATTATTTTTTTTTTTCTAGATATGGAAGAAAGAAAGTATTTTCTATTGGTTGCCTTTTGTATATGTTAGTTGGACCAATAACAGCTTTTGTTAATGATTATTCAGTATTTTTAGTATTAAGGCTTATTATTGGCGTTGCTGGTTCAGGTGTTTATGAAGCTGGTTATACAATTCGTAAGTATATATACATACATATTAAATTTAATAACTAGTGAATACATTATCTATGAGTGACCTCACGAAAATAATGAAAAATATTATACATATCATAACAATTATAAAACCATTTTAATTATTGAAAGGTTCAGAGAATAAGTAGAAGGCCTCTTTATTAGCCCTATTTTATGATTTCCCTCATCAAGATTTTGCCCAGTCGATGGAAAACAAACATTAATATTACACATTTTTTCGAAATGTTTGTATGTGGGTTTTTGTAGAAAATTGAATTATCTTTCAGAATATTATACCGCCTAGAACACAGTACTAACAGCTTTTGAGTTATTGAGCTAAAAGTAGTTAGTTATTTTGACTCTTGCCCGGGCTTTTTAACTACAAGGTCATATCGCCTATACCAGAGCAAACTTTCATCACTCTGGTGTACATGACCCGACTTTTATTTAGGGTAGGGATTTTTAAAGAGTACCTGACATCGCACAAGCTCCGAAAATCCGAAGGACGACGTACTTAAATTTTTTTAAACTCCCGTGTAAAATAAACTAAAGGCCTCGGCCGGGTTTCGAACTCGCGATCTTGAGCTCAGTAAGCAAGCACGCATACCACTGAACTACCGGCGCCCTCAGAGAAGTTTAAAAAAAACATAGATTTAAAAAAAACAAATGAATTTATTTTTCTGACATATTGGCTTTTGAGTTGCGTGTGACCTTTTTGGTGACTTTCGGTTCAGGGTGTTTGAAATTCTTTGAAAATGTTATGCCGATATGACGTCAAGCGACATTGACATTTGAAGGAACAAGAAAGACAGAGAGAGAGAATAAAAAGAAAACAAATCAAACACATCTTTCATCATTTCCTCCTTTGTTAAACAAGTAACACTGCATCAAATAAATCTTTTTTTTTTGGTCCTAGTGACGGGCGAAATCGAGTATCCCCATCCCTCGATATAATTAAGTTGTTGCCTCTCCTACACTTGATAATAATATAATTTTTAGTATAATAATTGACATAAAATGCATAAGAAAAGTTGTTTTAGTCCACTTGGCTTCTCAATAACTCTCCGTATAAGTTGTGTAATCGTTAAGAAATTCGATGTTTATTTTTTCACAAGAATTTTATCGACCCAGTGTGTATGTGTTTCTGTGAACACAATAAATCCTGAATGAATGTATCGACACTAAATTTTATGTGTATCCAGATCCATAAGGACGACACATTGATTTTAAGGCTTAAGGGAAGGGGAGGATCAGAGGGTGCTCAAGTCAAAAACCTTGACAACTGCCGATGTAATGAACGTATGGTATTAATTATGTGAATCCAGAACAATTAACGACAACATTTATTGATTTTAAGCCAAATCGACCAAAGGGAGATTAGGAAGGAGGCTTAACACAAAAACTCTAATAACTGCCGATGTAATGAACATGTCGACATGAAATTTCATATTTGAAGTCAAAACCCAATTAGGGCATAACCCGTCAAATTTCAGCGATATCGGAGAGAAGTACACTGCCGATGATGATTCTTTTTCTATATTGGACAGAACAATCCGTAATAATGAGCGCTAGGTATATTCTGTTTCACAGTCTCTCCGCACTGTTTATGGATGTATTCTTCTCTCCACTTCTCCTTCTATAAACGAAAATTTCTTGCAATCATAGCGCCATCTTATCTTGTATTAAGTAAGTGAACATGTTATGGGGATGACTGTACTCACCACGATTCTTCTACCCCCGCACTATTTATTTTCAGTGTTATTCTCCCTTAATGTATATTACTTCTAATAAAATTAATTTATTTTTTTAGTCACAGAATTAACAGTGAACAACTACCGAGCCTTCGCAGGATGTCTGTACAATATTTCCTATTCAATAGGTTTTGTTCTACTGCCCTTAGCAGCCTATTATACAAATAACTGGAGGAGCTTACAATGGGCGATATCTCTTCCGACTGTACTCCTACTTTTCCATATTTGGTATACATACTCTATCAATCATTATTATTTGTAATGTATCACCAATTATCTCTTTATACAAATAACTGGAGGAACTTACAATGGGCGATATCTCTTCTGACTGTACTCCTACTCTTCCATATTTGGTATACATACTCTATCAATCATTATTATTTGTAATGTATCACCAATTATCTCTTTATACAAATAACTGGAGGAACTTACAATGGGCGATATCTTTTTCGACTGTACTCCTACTTTTCCATATTTGGTATACATACTCTATCAATCATTATTATTTGTAATGTATCACCAATTATCTCTTTATACAAATAACTGGAGGAACTTACAATGGGCGATATCTTTTTCGACTGTACTCCTACTTTTCCATATTTGGTATACATACTCTATCAATCATTATTATTTGTAATGTATCACCAATTATCTCTTTATACAAATAACTGGAGGAACTTACAATGGGCGATATCTCTTCTGACTGTACTCCTACTCTTCCATATTTGGTATACATACTCTATCAATCATTATTATTTGTAATGTATCACCAATTATCTCTTTATACAAATAACTGGAGGAACTTACAATGGGCGATATCTCTTCCGACTGTACTCCTACTCTTCCATATTTGGTATACATACTCTATCAATCATTATTATTTGTAATGTATCACCAATTATCTCTTTATACAAATAACTGGAGGAACTTACAATGGGCGATATCTCTTCCGACTGTACTCCTACTCTTCCATATTTGGTATACATACTCTATCAATCATTATTATTTGTAATGTATCACCAATTATCTCTTTATACAAATAACTGGAGGAACTTACAATGGGCGATATCTCTTCCGACTGTACTCCTACTCTTCCATATTTGGTATACATACTCTATCAATCATTATTATTTGTAATGTATCACCAATTATCTCTTTATACAAATAACTGGAGGAACTTACAATGGGCGATATCTCTTCCGACTGTACTCCTACTCTTCCATATTTGGTATACATACTCTATCAATCATTATTATTTGTAATGTATCACCAATTATCTCTTTATACAAATAACTGGAGGAACTTACAATGGGCGATATCTCTTCCGACTGTACTCCTACTCTTCCATATTTGGTATACATACTCTATCAATCATTATTATTTGTAATGTATCACCAATTATCTCTTTATACAAATAACTGGAGGAACTTACAATGGGCGATATCTCTTCCGACTGTACTCCTACTCTTCCATATTTGGTATACATACTCTATCAATCATTATTATTTGTAATGTGTCACCAATTATCTCTTTATACAAATAACTGGAGGAACTTACAATGGGCGATATCTCTTCCGACTGTACTTCTATTCTTCCATATTTGGTATACATACTCTATCAATCATTATTATTTGTAATGTATCACCAATTATCTCTTTATACAAATGGATCTTGCATGTTTATTACCTGAGTTGAAATTTCGTCTCTTCACTCAGGTAGGTCAGTGCAGCGTCTACTAGCCATTCTCGAAACATTGATCAATGATCAAATGGTCGAGTTTATTTTTTTTATATAATGATGTTTCTGAAACAGTCTTAACAATCTTTTCCAACCTACCTTGTCAGTATGTTTTTTTTCTTTTTTAATTTTGACTGTAGCTGGTGCTCAAAAATTGTCTTTTGCCATTGCAATTGAAGCACGTAAAAGTGTTTTTGAAAACGGTAGAAAAAAAAAATTAGTTTAAACAAAATAAATTTTAATTATATGAACATAGGAAGGAAAAACATTTTTACTTTGGGCCAGCACTGCAATATGTACTATTGACAAATTGTAAAGTAGAACATGGTAATTAAATAAAAATAAAAAATTCTTGGTATAGTCTCGACTACAGGCTGTCTGAGATTGTAGTGGACCGCTACAGAGCAGGCTGGCAAACCTTCGCTAAGTTTCCGGGTGAGTTTCTCGATTTAGAATCCAAAAGGAGCAACTCCCAGTTCCAGATTTGGGTATTCCAGGTCCAGTTACGTTCACCGCTATCCGTATACCTTGTTTTGAAATGTTCGTTATGTTGGTGTGGTTAGAGGAGCATCATTTGGAGCAAGCATAGGTTAAGAGTGGAAGTGTTCTGTAAAGTAAATATGTGTTTGAATGGTGTATTCCTGTTTATGAATGGATTGATGAGCCTGAGTATTGTAGTTTGATTAGCATGCGCAAAGTACTTTTCCGCATGGGCCCCATAGCAAAATGCGGAAAAATAAAACTGCTGAGAAACTACTTTTACGCGCTTTTCATAGCATGGCAAAGGACAGCTTTTTGAGCACTATCCTCCACCAAAATAAGAAAAGTCATTTTCTGACTTAACCTATCCGGAAATAACTTACCTAAAGAGCGAACGTTTACCTCACACACCTTGTAGTTATCATTTAAAATAATTTTGTTAAAGGTACACACCTGAATCTCCAAGATGGCTTCTAATTCAAGGAAAAGTTAAAAAAGCTAATATTATTATTGGGGGGACGTCTATCAAAACTGCAGCCAATGTCAGCAAATGTGATAACTGCAAAATGAAGGATCAACAGGTGAATTGAACCATTTTATTTATTATTGTTATTCTCATTATGCTTCTTCAATAATATGTTGTATTAAGATAACAAATTTTGTTTTAAGGTTATTCACCATTCCTGGTTTAAAAAGATATTCAACTTGTTACAAAACTTTCTGAAATTATTTTCGACTATTGAACTCACCAAAAGGATATTAATATCCTATTTTTGCTGGTTTGTGGCGCAGTTGTCTTACTTTGTTTTGGGTATGTATTTTTGGTTATATTTTCTGTCATTAAAAAATAAATTCTTTTTTCTTCCATTAAAGAGAAATATTTGCACCCTAATGGGTTGAAGAACAACGAGTAATTACCTCACATCTTGTGTTAGCGATTGTGACTCATGCCCGGGCTTTAACTACGAGGTCATATTGCCTTACTACTAGGGCGCTCTTTCATCGCTCTGGTGAACACGAGCCCGACTCTACTATGGGAGTCTTAAATTTTTATTCATCTAGGAGTTATGAATCTTTAACATGTACCTGGGGGACCATCGCTTAACGTTCCATCCGAAAGATGTCGTGCAAGGTTTTTTCACCTCCCAGATATGGGCCGGGATTCGAACCCGTGATCTTGAGCTCAGTAGGCTAGCACGCTACCTCTGAGCTACCGGCGCTCTCACATACTATGTAAACGTAATTATTCGCTGTAGTAATTTACAGGATAATTTTCTCAAAACATTTTGAAGTGCATTTGTATTTTTTGGGCTTATCCGCTTATAAGAAGTTAAATTTCAAACTCATGTCCATTTTTGACAAAAATTGATTTGATATCAAAGTATATACTCACTATTTCAGGAGCGAACATTTTGAATATAAAGTTATTTTTGTTCAAAATGCCTTTAATACTCCGTCATATTGGAAGTATTGCCTCAATACTCGAACTTTGGATACTCAGAGTGAAGTCTTTTCCTAGGAGAGATGAAATTGAATACTCCAAATTCTCGGTTACTCTTTTTATTTTTTTAACTTTTTCTCAGTTATTATGGTTTGTCATTCGCTTCGTCTGAAGTAAAATGCATTATGTGAACGAAAAGGAAGAATACGTGTCTCCGCCCCTTGAGTCATTACATTGCGTAATTCTGCGATTACTCAAAAAAACAATTTTTTTCATTAACTAATTAATTTTCTATTTTATAATTTTTATATAATTGAACACGTATTTTCCCGCCTGTTGTGTTCGTGATGTGTATTCTTGAAAAACCCACTGGGATCATTGAAAATTGAAAGAAAATGCAACATGGCGTGTTAAGTCCTTGTTGATCAACACAACCTATCGCAAAAGGGGAGTTTTGAGACGTAGTTATAGGGTGAGCTGCTATGTACACCTAGGAACCTAAGCATTCAATGCTCCTTATACATTCCTTGTTAGTTCTACTGGGGAAGTAGTAAATCTTGCTTACCCAGGTTTAGTTAGGATAGGGATCTTTAAGAAATATCTGATATCACACAGGCTCGGGACCGCCATTGAACGTTCCCTCCGTGGTTTTATTATGTTGTATCTGGAACGACGATATGTTGCTTACGTTTTAATCATTTACTAACAATAAAAGCTCCTCATAGGATATAATAACTCTATTGGTGGTCAAAGCTTAACAGGTTAGTGATTCTTCCTTCCGCATATGCATGTATTAGATATCGTTGGAATCGTATTTTAAAAAGAAAAGTCGTTATGCAGGGTACTACAGCCAATAAATCTATACATTTACTAAAAATATTTCTTTTATTTACTGTTTCAGCTCTGAACGGTGCCAATTTTACAGTTAACCAGTACATTTATGTAGGATTGAATGGCCTGTTCGAGGCTCCTAGTTACTTCTTACCTCTTTTGGTTTTATCCTTTTTCGGACGTCGAACTACAGGAATTGCTCTCTTTGGAATTACTGGCATTTCCCTTCTCAGCATAATACTGGTGCCAAAAGGTAATTTTTTCATAATATTTTATTATTATACATATATGAAGGGTACAGGGGAAAAAACCAGTCATCGCATTTTTGGTCGAAAATGAGCTGAGGATTCCATCTGTTGGATTTTAAGGTGTTGATTCTGAATATGCCGTCCTTATCAGTGATAAAACCCATCATTGAACTCTATAGTATGGTTGAATATTAGCTGTGCCGAGGAAAACCACGTCATTGTAGTTTAAAGGGCCTCAAGCCAACTACTGACGAGGTTGCAAACGCTGTTATCTCCATTATATATATTATATAATAATAATTGTTTATTTAATAAGAAGAATAGTAAAAAATACATTAAACACAAAATTAAACAAAGATACACCATTAAATTCATAAATTGTAAATAAAATGAATACACATTACCAATTCAGAAAAAATGATAGTATTTTCCAGTAGTTATACTGATTACAAAATATACAGTCAAATATTAATAATTAAATTGAGCAAATAACTCATATCTATATTTCAGGGCATCAACAATATATCTATATAAATAGTACCAATTCTCTCCATTCAAATGATCAAAAAATTCTTGAGGCGACAAAATTATTTTTATTAAAATAACGTAATCTAAAGTCAGCCAGAATTGGACAACGATCAATAAAATTTAATTAACTTTCAATTTCAGATAAATTACATAGGCACATTTTTTCATCGTCCCAAGTTTCCATGGTATATTGTTTAAATTAAACAAATCTCGCCTAGCACGAAAAATTACTCTGACTATATGAAGATTTTTATTTTCAAAATTACTATTAATGCCAAGATCAAAATTCAGCCCCGAATAAATAGATTTAAAGGGAGACTTATTTAATTGTTGTAAAATACTATTTTTATGGAAGATCTCAACCAACTTCTCTAAATTTAAACACCAGGTTCAGAACTGCTTCAAATCCCCCATCTTGGCTAATGGTATCTTAGCTGCTAAGGCATACCATTCTTTTAAACTATATAATTAATGTTATTGGGTGTTGATTGCAGGTATGCCAGTGGTGGGGGTAGCAATGTTAGGAAGGTTCACCGTGTCTGCAGTCTACGCTGTCATCATCCTCCACACCTCTGAAATGTTCCCTACCTCACATCGCAACACAGCCATTGGTACCTCTCTCACTATGGCTCAACTGGGCACCATTGCAGCTCCTTATATTGTTGACATTCTTGTAAGTCTATTGTTATTGTTGAAGTTACATTCAGTATGTCTACACTTTTACATTCTTGTATCCCTTTTCAACAGAATTTCACGTTTTATGGTATCCTGAACACATTTTCGCAATGATGTATGTGATTGGAAATTTCTGAGCGCTCTAACTCAGAAATGATTATGGCAATGAACTTGTTTAATGTGAAGATGTCTCACGAGCTAACATAGATCTCATTAGATTTTGGCCGATATTAGACTATAATTACGTCCACTTTACTTCGAGGCCCAAGTACATTTCAAGATACTGCTTATATTTAAGACCTAATCAAAAATCTCTGTTGAATCAAGAGTCACATTTGACATAAAATACACTTTCTCCAAGGACCGGAAAAACCTTCCTAAAATGACTTCTTGAAACCCATTTTTTAAATCTTTGCTTGATTTACACCAGGCTAGCTAGACCTATGGAAAAATTTCTCCTTACAGTCCCCCACAAAATGTACAATAAATTTCCATAGGTCCAAATTTCCAAAATATTTTAAAGTAATGTTTGTTTAAACTGCAACGCGTAGGAAAGTAAAGAGGTCCTGAAATGAAAATCTAACATCTCGGATTTTTCTTTGTAAACAATCCCCATAGCCTTTTTGAAAAAAAAGCTCAATTTTTATATTTTTAAATTATTGTTTTCATATTTTAATAATCGTGTAGATTATTTTATTAATATATAACGTATTATATTTAACTTAGCATTCTGAAACTATTTTCGTCTTCATGGTCTTATGACAAGAGTAGATGTGTGCTGTGTTTGTAGACAGAGACGTCTTATCAAAATAAGGTCCTGAAGAAGGATATAAATAGTTTCTGAAACATTGGTCATATTCTGAGTTTAATTCCTTACACGACAGAATCTCGACTTCCCACAAACTCTCATAAAGATATTCTCCATTCTACCAATCGTTACATTTGTGGTCTTTCTCTCTTTAAGATTAATTCTTTTATACTTAAATGAAGCTCATACTATAATGAAGGTCCTTTATTTTTATTTCAGGGTGAGAAAGCTTGGTACATTCCGAGTACGATATGTGGCAGTTTGTCTTTGATATGTTCAGCTTTGATTTTCTTTCTTCCGGAGACGAGAGACCAGCCATTACAGGACACTCTGGAGGCCTCCACAAACTCAGGCAGGGAGAGGTGTCCCACCTGTCTTGTATCTAATTAGCTGTATTCATTTTATTTATGACCAAGTTGCATCCATTTTTAGTTTATGGCTAAATATGAAGTCCTTAAATAAAAAAAAAAAAAAAAAAATCCGTATTAAATTAATGAAAATTTAAAATTCACAAAAAATATGTTAAGAAAGTCAAACAGCAGCAAACGCTTCGTGATCGGTCTGACGTCACTGTATAGGAAGTGTGAGTAGATGTGTTTTCATTTTGGCGTCTGTTTGCGTTAGTTGTTAATCTGAGAAAAGTTATATGTAGTATGAAACGTGAGATTAAAGCTACATTAAAGAGCTCTACGCTGAGCCCACCCCCACTCTCGAAGCTGCAAAGATTTCGAGTTATAGTCTCTTGAAACTTTCAAAACAGGCTTAATTACGATTTTTTTAATAAACTATCTTAGAAATTATAACAAAAACAAGTTTTTTATCGAAAATGTTTTGTTATGAGAACATTAGAATTCACGGGAGGGATATAACAGAGCTCGGCAGCAAGGAGGTAATCGTGCCGACCATCGAATCTCCCCCAGTCGCTCTTGGCAGAAGGAAGACTTTTGCTCATCAAGGATGTTAGTAAACTGGAGCCATCGTTCATCATCAATGAACTATACTCAGCATGTGAGTGGTGTTTGACACTGTGTCTTGCGTGCAACAATATCGATGGAAACTTTGCTGCAATATCCACGGCTATCAAGGAGATGAAGAAAAGACCGAAAGGTCCTTTTTGTTTATTTTAAAGCTGCAATATTATAGCCAAAGATAATCCAAACTCAAGAGCTACAGAAAGTTGAGTTCAATGCAGATCGGACGTTAAGAGTGTGATGCAGAATGGCAAATCTAAAAATAAGTAAAACAGATAAATGTTTTTCAACCGTTTCGAACTCCATTACGCCCAACACAGCTTCATAATTTATGAAGTTGATCATTGTAAATTTTTACTTAGAATATTATAAATATTCACCCTATAAAATTAAAATGTTAGTTGAACTTTGTGCTGATCCTAACCCCATTTGTATATTTTTGTGCAATTATACAATATAAGCGTTAAGTAAGTTCTTTGTTTTTTTATTTGTTTTTCCAATATATTGATACATATCACAAAAATGTATTCTTACATTAAACTGTAAATTCATAGCATTTATCGTCCAGTCTCCACCAGGATTGAGGAACAAGGCTGGCTTGTATACAGTGACGCCACACCACAGAGCCATCTCGCCTTTTTGATGTGCAGTTTTTTTTCAATTTGAATTTCAAGCTCTTGTTTAGGGATTATTTTCTCTCGACAAATAAAATACATTGACTTTTTGTAAACCATTTGTAAATCTATTTCAAAATTTGCATTAAGAAGAACATACAACTTCCTCATTAGATTTTTAATTTCAAGTTTATAATTCAATTTTTCTCACGGTTTCATCGTATTTTTTATTAAAGTTTGACAGATATTAAGGAAAATATGAACACAGGATGGGAAAAACTTTCCTCTCAAAATAAAGAGAAAATACGGATTTATTGTATATTGTTGGAAAGCTAAGGAATTCAGAAAGAGAAATATTTCAGATTTAGAGTTCGAAATGCTAGCTGAAAAAAAGTCACCTGGTGTATAACTATAGTATGCTACCATACAGATAAAAATACATGAAATAAAAATACTTTAAAAATTCATCAATTGTTTTATTTCACAAATTCCCTTTCATAAGTAGATAAGTTTCTTCTAAGAAGACAACTTGATACATGCGCGCCTTTTTACTTTATTATATTATATATTTAACAAAAACCATTTTTAAAATTAACAAAATGTTTTTTTAAGTTTGTTTATGTTCTACTTGTGAACTAGTAAGGAGAACATAACAGTTGTTATCATAGATTTAGCTTGTATATCGATCATGACTTGTTAGAAGTTACTAGTGTACAGTGCACTGATGCAACGAAATCCATACTGTGTAATGTTGACGAGGTTTCGGGACGTTCTTACGTCTCTTCATCAGGTCCCAAGTTCTCAGTGCGAGATATAGAAAAGAAAAAGAAAACAATATAACTATAAAAATATATAAACAAATAAAATTATATATATATATATATATATATATATATATATATATATAAATTATAAATGAATAAATAAAAAAGTCTAAATGAATAAATAAAAAATTATAAATTAATAAATAGATCCATAAAATAATAATAAGAATAAGAAATAAACAAAAATTATAATATTTTTTTCTGAGCATAATAATAAAAAATAAAAATACATAAAATAATATACCAAGAGAAATAAAATAAATGAGTACACAAGTAATGAAACATAATGATTAAACATGACGTAGATTGGACTGACCTTTAAGGTGTGGAGGAACTCTGCCCAAAAATAAAAATGAAAGTATTGAATAGATTATATAGGTAGTTTAAACTGAGCTATGAAACGTTTGTCTATATTGTTAAAAGCCGATATAAGATGTTTTGAGTATTAACGCCTAAATACCTAAATTAACACTTTCTGATTATTAGTTAATTAGGCTATGTAGTTTTTAAATTCAACCTTCTTGTAATCCCCCCGTTGCCTTTGACCGATTCCGCTAAAAATTAGTAAGTGTTGTCTTTATGGGGTTTTGAATTTACATTTGAAATTTCGTGTCGATACATTCAATATATTGGGAGTAATGTATTCATAGATACAGACGGACAACATTTTTTTTTTCTTTTGCATGAATATGCTTTTTTTTGGGCTTAACCCCGCATCAACTGGGAAGTATTATATTGACACTTTTGATAAATAAATTATTGTTCGATATTTTAATTCGTGCTTGATCAAAATTATTTATAATAATTGTTAACTGCAAAGATGTGTTCTTGTTTACATTACATTTATGCAAATAATTCATTTTTTCCTCCTTTCACCTTACCTTGCTCAGTCTTTATACAAGTGTTAATTATACCACGTTATTAAGTACTGTACTATCTTCAAATATATTCCATTCTAATCCCACGAAAATCCTTATTCACCAATGGAGAAAAAGAAGTGAGGTAAGTCTTTTTATTTTTAATACCTCGTTATATTTAATGAAGCATTTGGAAATATTATTACAAAAGACAGGTCTACATGAAGGTTGAAGCAAATGTTTCTGAAATGAGAATTAATTTTGTTAAGCAGAATATTAATAAAAAAACCTTTTGAAAAAAAATTCTTTTGGTGAATTTGAAAAACCCGTTCTGTGACAAAAAGCAGATCAAGTTACCATAATTGTGACAAAATCGTCTTCACATTTTAATGTAAAATGGAACGAATATTGTATCACTTTGTAGGTTGGATTTATTGAACACAATTTGGATGTTTCAAAAGTATAAATTTTCAGTTTAACATTTACAAAACAATAAATTCTAATAGTCGATGTTATTTGGTGTGTCAACTTGTTGAAGGGGTCTCATAATAAATAAATATATCATAATTAGAGCTCAGATCAATCGCCAAATATTTACAAAAGTATATAATAAAATATAATTTTTATTAAGGACAGTGCATAAATGCAATATGATCATTTGTATTACTATTTTATATTTTTAAAAAAACCTAACAATTTTTGAGTTTTTTTTTTCTGGGCTTAAGAAATAGAAACTGAAACCGAAGGTAGTTCAGTTTGTTTTTGTATATTATTTTATACCTTAATATATCTTCTGTGCCTTGTTTCTGACTTCTTAAAGAGCATTTTAACTATTCTCTGATTCTATTAAATGATAAACCTGTCATTCCTAATAGTTCGCTGAACATTTATGCTGAAACTTTTGGAAAATAGACGCCATTATACTTAATTTTTTCGAAGGAAAGAAGGATTTAAGCTAGGGGGCAATTTTAACTACGATTGAATAAATACCTATACGAAGAAACTGTTTTAGGGGACGCCGGTAGCTCAGTGGTATGTGTGCTTGCCTTCTGGGCATGATCTTGAGCCCGGGGGACGTTAAGCGATGGTCCCGAGCCTGTACGATGTCAGGTACTCGATATTGACCCCTGCCCTAGGTGAAAAAAATTTAGGGTAGGCAAAATTTAAGACTTCGCATAGTAGAGCCGGACTCATGTACACCAGAGTGACGAAAGAGCGCTCTGGTAATAGGCGATATGACCTCGTAGTTAAAGCCCGGGCATGAGTCATAATAACTAACACAAGACAATTTTATATGTGTATCCAAAACCTCATAAGGACGACACCATTTTCAGCCAAATCGGGCAAAGGGAAGGGTTAGGATAAGGAGGCTTAACACAGAATAACTGCAAATGTAATGAATATATCGACAAAAAAAAATTATATGTAAATCTAAAACCTCATCAATTTTCAGCCGAATCCGGCCTAAGTTCAACTCAAAGCCCTAATAACTGCTGTTATAATGAGTATATGTATATTAACACAAAATTTAGTATCAGGATTCAGAAGTTCCCTAGTAGACACCTGTTAGGCCAACCTCACATTAGGCAATTCAGAAGCGACGCGACCGATACTCAAGTATCTTGAGGGTATCTTAGAAGTCACTTCCTATGTTGAGTGGTGGGGAGACACAAACGACGCCACTCCCAGGAGACGCTTATCCTACCAGTCTCAAGCGACCTGCTAGGAAGGTCGCCCGTCCTTTGAGTCTCCTGCGTCGCCTCGCAATAGATAGTGAATACACTCTTCTGCACTCACACATTCCCGCATTTGTGTGTTCCTCTGTCTAATGGATGGAGAAACAATGCCAATCAAGTGTAGGAATGATTCTTCCGTCATTCGGTAGAATGCTACGAACTTGGAATCCGACTTTTCCAGCTCTTTAGCACCAACAAATAGTTAACATTCCTTTCGATGTAAGGATGGCGCCATAATCTTCGGATTTTCCTTTTTCTATAATAATAATAATAAGACACAACGACTTCTTCATCACTTGAAGAATCTTCACTTGACATGGTGAACAACTCAGCTTCTCGCCACGGCTAGATGGAGACTGAAGAGTACCTAGTCGCTGCACAGTATCCTCAGTGTGAGGAGAAAATTTGCCTACGGGTATCATACCCACAGGCAACTCAAATGGCTGATACTTGAGTATCAGTCGCGTCGCTTCGGAATTGCCTAATGTGAGGTTGGCCTTAGCTAACAAAATTGGTTTAATTAAGAGAGCGAAAAGTCAGTAGTTATTTCGAGTTGGGGAAGGACCGGTGATTCACCGACTAGCTTCTTCATTTTGTCTCATTTATTTATTAATTCATTCCTCTGATTTGAGTAAATTTTTATTGTAATAAAATTATTGTACGTTTCATTATTTAAAGTATTTAGCAGAAATGTATTTACATAAAATGTAATTAGTAAAAATCCGGTTATGTTATATAACAGTTAGTTAACTGTTATGTAACATAATATAGATCACACTTTTTTTCCTTTTTCCAGAGAATACCTCACTCTTTAAATAAAAGTATGGATTCTGAAGTGATTGAAAATGCTTTAGAGAAAAAATGTCGAAAGGGTATTTGGCTGTATTGGATATTTTTTCTGACTAGTTCTCCTGGGATTTTAAGTTCAATGCATATTATTTCATATGTATTTCTTGCCAAAGATTTACCTTATCGATGTGAAATTCCAGAACTTACAATGGCAAATTGGACTGACGAACAAATCAAAAACATCACTATGCCCAGGTGAAGTAATATAATGAATTAAAACATACAATGTCATATTGAAACTGATTTATAATGGCATGGGAGAAACTGGCTAGTGCCGGCACTCCTTAAGTAGTAGCTACTTAAATAATAACTAACAGGTCTCTCGGCCACAACCACCTCAGCCTTCGGGGAGGGTTGTCGGGATGGGAATGGGATGTTAGAGATTGGGCAAAAGGATTTTCATGGTAGGATAGTTTAGGATGGAAGTTTAGGAAACGAAACTTAATGAGGTCGTTGACAAAAGGAATTTTAAGGTCATTGTGGAGGGTGATGCATAAATAGGACTGGAAGGACTGTATGCGCTTGATGTTAGATGACTTATTCTCATTGTTTAAAAATAAAAAATAACCATAATACAAAAGTACTTCTTATTAGGAATAACTTCATACTCAGAACAATTGTTAGTAGCTTGGGCAGCTTAAAATGACTTATATTGAAATAAGTTTAATAAGCTTTACTTATCTATCTCAAAAACAAAATGTCTCCTCAAAAAGGTAATTATACATATGTATTTGTTTTATAATGATACTGGTGTCTAAATTGGCCAATAGCTTTGATGAAGTACATAGTTGTACAATGTACCAATGGAATTATACCAAGTTCATAGAAATCGGCTATGATGCCGCCATGAACTTAAGTAAGTCTGTACAGATGCCTGAGACTGTGAACTGCCAACAGTATTATTACTATGAACATTCTCCAAAATCTTCTATAATCAGCCAGGTAATTATTATTTTTTCAGTTTATCATATATTTTTCTCAATAAAGCCATGGTTTTTGTTTCATTTTGTACCGTTCTTCTAGTGGGATCTTGTATGTGATAGATTGCCCCTGAGGTCAACAGTCCAACTTTCTCTGTCTTTTGGAAAATTCGTAGGAGCATTTGTATTTGGGCTTTTGTCTGATAAGTACGATTTATTTTATTTATTATAATATATTATATGAGGTAATTTCATGTCAACTAAACAAATTAAAATACCAAAATTGACCTGGAGCTCTCATAATTGCTTAAAAATTGGTGATTTGGTTGAGACCCACCATAAAAACACCAACTAGGAGCACAATCTCGTGGATCTACAATATTCCAGGAGAGGGGCTTGAATTAAATTTGACGGTCAAAACTAATTTCAGACAATATTCGAATTTTTGTGAAATTAAAAAAAAACTGATGTTTCAGGAATCTAATTTTCAATTTTTATTATTTTTAAAAATATGTATTTAGGGGTCTTTTATCCTTGCACTGTCAAAATTTCATGCGGAATATCGGAAAAGCAAGAAAGTTATGGCGAAAATAGATGAAGAAATAGATTGAAACTGTATGGATATAATGAATGTATGAGTTTTTTTTCTTATTGGGCCGATTTTGAAGCAATTATGAAAGGCGAAGTATCTTCATTTGACGTGGAATTACCCCACACCTACACTAAGTAATACAAACTAACAATATATATTTCACTTTTAAATAAAATTTCTTCCAACTTTCAGAATTGGACGAAAGAAAGTATTTTGCTTAGGTTGTGTATTCTATATGGCAGTAGGACCAGCAACAGCCTATGTTGATTCTTACATGTATTTTATAAGTTTAAAGTTTCTAATGGGCTGTGCTGCTACGGCGGTTTACGAAACAGGATATACAATACGTAAGTTAATATAAAGCAGGACCCTTAAGATACGATGGTTGTATATGACTGCTGGCAACCCTGATACATCGATGCTATGTCCCATTAGTGTGGCACTTTTCCACACTTCTATGCTATTCATCTCTTTAACTTTCTGCCGCTCAAGGTTTTACCATCTAGTATTCCTCATTTTGTTTTTGCATTTCAAGCCTTGTGCAAACTTCATTTATTTCAAGAAATTTCTCACTAGTTGTGCCTCTAGTGCAGCCCAAGTGTTAGCCCTTCAGCTCTTGTGAGTTGCCAATCCTATATAGTCTGTCCACGTAACAAGTTGTGAATGAGATATTTAACGTAACTAAAAAAAAAATTTAACGTAACTAAAAAAAAAAAAAAAAAAAAAAAAAAAAAAAAAAAAAAAAAAAAAAAAAAAAAAAAAAAAAAGGTTTCTGATGTTATTCGGCTGCAGTTCTTGAAGAACGCATCTGCGAGCCTATATCATATGAACTTTTTTTCATACTTTGATCCCACGAATTCACCTTAAGGGTCCTTAATTTTAGCTGAAACACCATAAATATATATACTCTTTGTTTTTCTTTAGTTACAGAATTAACTGTGAGGGACTATCGCGCCTACTCTGGAACCTTATTCAATTTATCATACTCAATCGGGTTAATGTTGTTACCTGTGGCAGCTTATTTTACTGACTCCTGGAGGAACTTACAACTGACAATATCAGTACCTGCCTTAATCTTCCTACTTCATATGTGGTATTATTATATGCTATATACCTATTCGTTCTACCTGATATGTGGTATTTTATATAATATACCTATTTGACCTACTTCATGTGTGATAGTATATATTATACGCCTATATGACCTATTTCATATGTAGTATTATTATATACCTCTTTGTCCTACGTCATATGCGGTATTATATATTATATACCTATTTATCCTACTTGATATGGTATTATTTTTTATATATCTTTTAGTCCTACTAAATTTAAAGATTGAACAGAGTTGATACTCATACAAATCCGATTTTTAAATTTAAACTTCACATATATTCTTAACTGTGAGGGAAAATGAGCAATCAGTTTAAATGTTAGGATCCCATAGGTCGAAGGACGTCCTTGTATTATTACGGACGTCTTTATTAACAAAACCTGTGGGTAATTACATTTATTGATTATTTATTTATTTGTATCTCTAATAAATAATACGCATTAAAGGTATATGCCTGAGTCACCCAGATGGCTTATTATTCAAGGGAAATTTAAACGGGCAAACATTATTATTGGTAGCTCCACTCTGAAGAGAAAAAAAGATGAACATGATCGAAAAATAAAAAAACAGGAAGAAGGCCGCTGTGATATGTGCAAAACCAAGGAGAAATTGGTAAAGTAATGTTACTTCATTACTTGTAATATTATGTTTTTACTTGCAAGGAATGGCTTTGGAGGTCCAAAAGCTTTTCTTTTGAAGAAGGGGCTCCCTTTCAGAAATTTGTTGCGGAAAACATTTTGGATGAGCTTAATTGGGGCAAGAAGTAAATAAATAATAAAACATATATCGTTAGTGACTCATGCCCGTGCCTCCATTCGAAGGACGACGTAAGGGCCTCGGGCGGAATGTTGAGCTTAGTAAGCAAGCACACATACCATTGAGCTACCAAAATACATATATGTATATATATATATATATATACATATATACGAGTATATATCAGTTTTCTCAATTTATAACGTCATAAATAATTGGTTTATTTATACAAGTATAGAATATGAAGAAATCGGAGAAATGTGGTGTACTGGATAGCTATTATAAATGTAAAAATAAATCAATTATAAACACAATCAAAATGAAATGAAATATCTCTGTTTTTTAGGCGTCTCTGGGGTGATTGTTGATCCGGGATTCTTTCAGTAGTTTCTTTAATATATTTCAATATTTCGGTACACTTCCATGTCTATCTTCGGGCTCTCTTCCATTATAGATAGATTTAAGACTAGGCTTATCTCACAGTAGATCCGCAATTTTGCTTGCAAGGAGGAAATAGCCCTTTTACTCTCACTATTGACAAAGGGTTGAGTAGGGTCTGCAGAAATCCAATTCTAATGATATTGCGGGTCAGTCCAGATAAAAAATTCACTACTATTCAATCATAAACATTTAGATATTGTTTGTATAATTATCAGGGCCTACAAATATGGTGGAGGTAGGGGGAATCAAGAATAGAGTAATACTTTTAGATCTATTGTAAAAATTATATGGAAAACAATTACATGGAGAATATAATTAAAATGAAAATACATTTGATTTGGTCATTACAGAACTTTCTTATACCAACCACGCTTACAAATCACTCTTTCTCCCCCACTGGCATTACTTTTTTTTTGTTTCAAAGCGTAATTCTGAGAGTGACTTTCTTATACCTAATAATGCCAGTATGAAATGATTTTGAGAAGGGGAGGGAGAGAGAGAGAGTGATCTCTAAACGTGGTTGGTATCAGAAAGTTCTGTAATGGCCACATCACATAAATTTTATTTTTTCCTTATTTTATTTTTATTTTTTTTCATGAAAATTACTCAATTAATAATAAAAGAATATTTTATAATTCATTGCTACACAATTTAAAAATTATTTTGAAATATATCCTACGGAAATTTATTTTTTATTGTTTGAGGCGCTATAACTTTTGTCGTATTGATGCTATCTCAAATCTAAAGACCTAAACTTACTTTTTACTTTTACTTTCCCTGGCACTAGGGTCCTTGTAGAACCTGGGCCTCCGCAACAATCTTCCGCCATTCTACTCTATCCTCGGCCTCCCGTCTCCATCTTCTCACACCCATCGTTCTGAGGTTGTCCTCCAGCCAACGTAAGCGGGGTCTACCTCTTCTTCTTTGTCCTCCCGGGTGTCCCTCCAGTATCCTCCTCGGCAATCTGTCTGGTTCCATCCTGTGTAAATGCCCCAGCCATCTCAGCCGCCCCTGCTTCACTAAGGCCACCAGGTCCGGGCTCTTGTACAGGTCCCTCAGCTCCCTATTGGTCCGTATCCTCCATCTATCCCCCTCTGGAGCAGGGCCGTATATCTTTCTCAATACCATCCTCTCCCACGTATTGAGTAAGACTTCGTCCCTCCTAGTCAGGACCCAGGTTTCACTCGCATATGTGACGACCGGTCTCAGGACTGTTTTATAAATTGTTATTTTGGCGTCTCGGGACACAGTCCTCGATCCGAGCACCTTCTGCAGTGACCGGTAGCATCTATTTCTGGCCGTAATCCTCGCTTTGATGTCTTCTTTAACATCATTCCGTGATAACGGCCATCAAGCTATCCACCCGGTCAAACCTTCAACCTCCAAGTACAAGTTCCTTGTCTCTTACTTCCTTCCTCGTGGTTCTCATGTACTTGGTTTTGCCCTCGTTGACAAGAAGACCAAGCTTCCTGGACTCCTCGTCACATTCTTGGAACGCCCCCGCCAATGCAGCTTTCGTTCGTCCGGTTATGACCACGTCGTCCGCATATGTGAGATGCTGACTTAGCCTGTTATATATAGTGCCATTAGGATTCGTACGGATGCCCCTAATAGCTTTCTCCAGTGTTATATTGAAGAGTAAGGGGGATAATGGGTCGCCCTGTCTCAGACCCTGCCTGACCTCCAAGCTTTCAGAGATCGCGTTCTGGACCTTGACCATTCCACAAGTGTGCGTCAACGTCATCCTTGCTAGCCTTATCAGTTCAGTGTTCAGGACCTAAAGCCTTTGCAAATTTAATAAGGAACATTTTTATTGGGAATAAATTATTCAATAAGACTAACCGTTTTCGGGTAAATCAAGGAAACGTTTAAAAATGTGTGTTTTAAAACTATATTTCAGGATGGTTTTCGGCATATATCTCAAAAACCGGACTAACTGCGAAAAATCGTTTTTCAGTTTTATCTACAACTATTACCTGAAAAGATTTTTGATTAGGTCATAGACATAAGCGGTATCTTGTAAAATGTACTTAGGCCCCGGAGGAAAGTGGTCTTAATTTACGTCCGATTTACATCAAGTTAGCACATGTGACGTTTCCATTTCAAATTTCAAGTCCAATCGTTTTTGCGATAGAGTGCTCACAACTTTCCAATCACATACAAACACACAAATTTGTTGAAACCTCGAACTAGAATTTTTGCTCGATTACAATACTTCCTTATACTTTAGGTAGAAGAATGTAAAAATAGGTAAATGAAACCCTAGTGAGAAAGTAATTTATGGGAAATAGAAATATTGCACTAAATATGAATAAATATATCGAAATATTGGCAATTGTGATATATTTGTTTTTTAGACTCCTTCCTATCTCTAGATTTATTTCTAATTTATTGCTTTATTTATCTATTTTTAGGTAATGAAACTAAGCTGGTATGAAAAATGCTTCACCTGTCTGGATCATTTTCTGATATTATTTTCAACAGCAGAGAACGCCAAGAAGATTATAATTTCATACTTTTCTTTTGTTGTGGTATCATTATGTTATTTCACGTTAGGTATGTATTTTTAAATATAATTTATTTGCATTATACACTGTGGTATATGACATTTTTCTGATATTTTGAGTAAAATAGATCCTTTAAACAAGTCTACAAGAACTTCATTTAAGAACTATACATAAAAAATCTTTAAAAAGGTTTTTCCCGACATTTTGTTTAATAACTTAAATACAAGAGGCAACAAATACATCCACAAAAGAATGAGGAGGGCTTTGAAAATATTTTTTGGGGCAAGGCGAAGATATTTTAAAACCTTACTAGCCTTAAGCTCATTTGACAGGTCTCACGAAAACAAACAACTTTTGTTTGTAACAAACATATATTATGGTCACGGAAATTACGAAAAATAATGAAATTTCCCTGCTTGAAGGTGCCAAGATAAGTACCTATGAAGTATGGAGAACATTGAAGCTTCGTTAGATTGAACGAGATTTTATTTAATTACTTTCTTATACCTATAGTATAAAAAAGTATTGTAATTGTGTGAAAATCTGATTTCGAGGTTTCAACCGATTTTCACGCTTAAAGTTCCTCTGAACACGTTTTGCACATTTTCGCGATGATGTCTGCCTGTGCGTGTGGATGTGATTGAAATGACTTTCATATACCCAGTAATGCCAGTATGTAATGATTTTGAGGAAGGGGAGGGATAGAGAGAGTGATCTGTAAGCGTGGTTGGTATACCTAAGTCCTGTAACGGCCACATCACATTATTTTTTTTCTAGCTCTTAATGGCAATAATTTCACAATTAACCAGTATATTTATATCGGTTTGAATGGTCTTTTCGAGGCTCCAAGCTATTTCTTGCCACTCTTCCTTCTGTCTTTCTTCGGACGTCGAACAACTTCCATTGCTCTCTTTGGACTGGCTGGCATTTCTCTTCTCACTGTATTGGTCGTACCAAAAGGTAAATTTTATTCATAATTATTATATTTTATTTGATGAGAGTGTATTTTAAAATTAGTTTCATAGAAGTTCCTGATAATTAAGATGTATAATAACCTGATGATGAAATTGCCTACATATTTTTCTCCATTCATATTTGGAAGTACCTGCTTGTTTTATGTAGAATAAGTCAAAACTGCATTAAATTGCAATTGTGATTACGATTATAATTTAAAAAAATTAGTTGATTACAAAACTAATCAATTTCGTTGTAATCCTTCTTTATAAGGAATTAATTATAAAATGTCCCTATTCAGATTACGATTACATATTCTGTAATCAATATCCGACTTTGTGATTAATCAATTACATTGCAGTAGTACTAATATTTTTTAAGTAAATAACTAATTATTATATTTAATAAGGTTAAGTAAATATTTACTTATTACATGATATTGTCTGTGGCTGACAATAAAACTTTCCATCCACTTTTTGCAATCAAATCTCAAAGATAATATTTTAATTACATTAAAATTGTGGAAACAAGAAGTAAGTAAAACTAACTTAAGTATTTTTTTTAATGTTGTCTATTCTATAAGTGACGAGAGTGTATTTTAAATATAGTACCTGTTTCGGCATTACTCCATCGTTATTAGTCATAGACCAAGTCAGTTTACTGACATGAGTGCAAACCATTCTTATACATACAGTCAGTAACAAAAATGTTCGGACGGTTTGATTTTTCAATAAAAAATTATAATAATTAAATGCAAAAGTAATAAAAAATAATTTAAAAAAATAATTAAAGCCATTTTTCAATCAAGAATAAGAATTCAAAAGTGGGTTAGGATAAAGGAAAAACAGCTTTGATTAGAACAAATAATTATTTTAATTTAATAAATTTTATAACAAGTAATGTAGGTAACAAAAATTTTCGGACAAAAATGTAAACAACTATAAATAAATTCAATGTTTTTTTTACGATTTCACAAATTCAAAAACCATAATGTTAATTAATATTTGGTTGGGTACCCTTTTTGTGTAATAACATCTTTCATTCGATTCGGCATTGATGATGAAACTAATTTTTTGGTGAAATTTGGAGATATTTTACCCCACTCTTCTAATAACTTTTGTTTCAATTCGTTTTTTGAAGCAATGGGTGTTAATCGAATTTTCCTGTCGAGCTCACCCCATACGTGTTCAATTGGGTTGAGATCGGGCGATTGGGGGGGGTTTCATAACTTTAAGGGCAGTTATACAAAAGCCAAGTACGTACCAATTCACAGGTGTGTTTCGGATCGTTGTCTTGGTAAAAATGAAAAGTCCGTAAAATCCCAAGTTTTTCAGCACTCTTTTTCAAATTGCTCCTTAGTAATTCGGCATAAACTTTTCCAGTCATGGTGGTTTCAATGAAAACCAGTTCACCAATTCCACTAGACGCCATACACCCCCACACCATCACTGAGCCACCCCCATGTTTTACTATTGGTTTTAATTTTTTTGGATTCAGCTCCTCATTACGCCTTCTCCAAATTTTGTCACGACTGTCGGGACTAAATATATTAAACTTACATTCAAAAGTATTTGCTTGCAATAGAACAAACCGCAATAATAAAATATTCTTGTATCTTGTAACTCTTCACAACATAAAAAGAAATCTCAGGTCATGTAATGTCAGAAAACTAGATTTTTGTGATATGACGTTGGAAGAGAGCGACAGCAGCGCTGACCCTCGGCAGAAACCGTCCCTTCCCCCTACTCTATCCCCTCCACCTTCCCTCTAAAGAAACTAAGTACCCAATTTTTCTAATTTAAACGTTTTTTCTCCGATATTTCGACAAATAAATGTTTCCAGATCATGTCCGTTTACTTCCATGTAATATATGTATACATATACTATTACTTTACTTTTGTTTACTTCCCTATACATATAATATATGTATACATAATAATATGTACTAAAAATTTTGTAATCGTGTGAACATCAGAGATCAATTGCATGCGTGTGTTTATGTGAGAGCTCAAACGCTTTGACCTGACATCGTACAGGCTCATGACCATCGCTTAACATCCCATCCGAAGGACGGAGTGCTTAAGTTTATTTTACCTCGCAGATGAATGACATTACTCCAAAAAATTTCTGAATGATTCTGGAACTCTTTTGCGAAGCTCAATCTTTTTTTTATATTTTTTTCACTCACAAACGGTTTTTGGTACTCTCCCATTATATCCTGCTTCTTTTAGAATTCTACGAACATTTTGTGGGTGAACTTTCTTTCCCGTTTCTCTGTATACCTCGGCGACGATCTCAGGTGCACTCCTCGAGGGCTTGTTTTTAATTTTCCGGACAACGCTACACCTTTCTCGGTCGTTTAATACTCTTGGACGGCCAGAGGAAGATTTCAAATCTATCCGATCCTCGTGCTTATACCTTCGAATTACATCGGCTACGGTGCTTTTACTTCGGCCTACCATACCACCGATTTTGCGGACACTTAATCTTTTTTTCATAATTAAAAATCTGTTGAACTTCAAAAGATGTTCGACCCATCTTGACAGCAGGAAATACAAATAACTACTGAATGCAGTAATAGAAGGATATAAACACATTTTATTTGTTCGGTATTAGCGGTTGGTTGAGAAGGGATTAAAGATCATGATCAGAGTCGCATTTGTTTACAAAACAAACAACAGGTGTCCAGAAAATTTTGTTACGTGAATTTCTTGTCTTCAATTATTAATGCAAAATTTCCTATTAGCTGTAAATGTTTAATTAATTGTTTTACGGCGTTTTGAAATGATTGATGATCTCGAAATTTAAAACTTTGCTTGAATTAAATATTTTGCCATATAACTATGTGTAACTGCAAAAGAAAAACAAAATTATAAATTGTCCGAAAATTTTTGTTACTGATTGTATATCAGATAATGAAAGGTTAGAATTCCCCTTGGCTCAGTTAAGTATTTGTTTGATCTGAAATATTTTCTTCTCTTTTTCAATAACAATGGTGAAACTAAAATGAAAAAATCATTTAGTTTCATTTCAGTTTTACCAAATTCAACATAAAATTATTTATTCTAAAAGTTGAACTAATTTATATGTAATATGAGGCGTGAAATAATGTTTGTTTATTTAACAAAATGATTACTAATGACATGAGAATATTAATACAATTCAAATTTTCCTATGTTTAAAATGACTAAATGAATAAAAATAACACTAAAGATATAAATTGAAATTATAAACATAGGTAGATAAAGAAAATTATAATACATAATATGTATATATATATTATATATATGAAAACGTAACTGGTTCGAAGTTGTTAACATTGGGGAGTAGATAAAATGATCATTCATACCAACACTTTTGACCCAACTGAAAGCATCTTGATTTTAACTCTGCAAACTGACTTCGTTTATACTAAACCAGTTTAATCTGGTAATGCCGAAACCGGTAGTATTTGTATAACATTTTTGTAGAATAGACAATATTTCAAAAATAAGTTTGTTTTATTTAGTATTTATTATAAGTTTCCACAATATGTTCAAGTTTCTCAACTTCGAAGTTATAGTATTTTCATCTGTGAGAGTACAGCATTTTTGACCTGGCAACACTGACCCTGTACTAAGTTGAATTTGTTGTACATCCTGCAGGTCTGCCTGTGTTGGGGGTAGCCCTGTTCGGGCGGTTCTTGGTGGCAGCCCTCTTTGCCGTGGTCCTCCTCCACACTTCTGAGATATTCCCCGTAGTCTACCGGAACACCGCCTTAGGCACCAGCCTCACGATGGGCCAGATCGGCACCATGACCGCACCCTACATCGTCGACATACTTGTGAGTTACTCCCCTATATTCAGTTATTGGCTGTTAGCTGTACTACAGTGGATGAAACTGTTTTTTTTTTTTTTTTTTTTTTTTTTTTTTTTTCACCAATGGCTTAACCTAGAGAAATGAAACGTGGGATGATTTATATCGCAGCTTCAGGTAAGGTTCATTTGATGCCAAATCGGACATTACGACCCTCGACCCTTTAATACAACAATACGTCACTCATGTGGACATGAGCCCGACTCTACTGTGTTAGTCCTAAATTTTGTCTATTTAGGTTTATTTACCCAGGATAAGGTGTCTTTGACGAGTACCTGACATCTCACAGGCTCGGGATCATGGCTTAACATCCCATCTGAAGGACGCCATGCTCATGGTTTTTCCACCTCCCAGATAAAAAAATCTAAGGGCCCCTTCCCTTCTTCCGATTCCGCTGAAAATTGTACCATTTGCCCATCGCTGCCCTATACGTTTCATTATAATGAAGAGAATGCATTCTGTTTCAGGGAGCAAAAACGTGGTATATTCCTAGCACAATCTGTGGCATCTCAGCATTGGTGGCCGCATTTTTTGTTTTCTTTCTACCAGAGTCTAAGTACGAGCCAATGCAAGACCAGGCGCAAAATAAAGAAGAATTACTGGCTGAAGAAGCCAGAAAACAATGTACTACATGTTTTATAGACGAATAAATTGTATTATTAGTCAGTTTACATTATTTAATATAAAAATTTTAACAACATGAAAATATATTTATTTATTTATTATTGTTTCTGCCTTTCCACCTATAATATCAATTGTAATATAATAAGTTGTAGTTTATTTTTCTATACCGATAAAATAATGTATAAACATTTATTTAATAATGAATTAGGAAAAATGTAAATAATATAATTGTTTGTTTGTGGAAGCCTTAAGTATAAGTCCTAACTTGGGCAAATAGAAAGAGCCCCCGAAGTCGAGTCTAATGTGGCACTTCTTATTCAACTGCTTTTTGGCTGAACAAATTAAATGAAACATAACCGACGAACTGCACAAATCGATCTGGTGACCTTCAAATGACGAGGCGGCTAAGTCACAACGTCAGGAGGCTCTACTGTAAATAATTGAAACTGACAAAAAATAAATAGAAGAATTTAGTTTATTATTTCGACGATTATGATGACAATATCGAACAATATGGTGACTTAAAACTACCCTGATCAACATAAGGCTATAATAAAAAGTACTATTAAAACTACCCTTAAGACTATATATATTTTCATAAGAGTAGTTTAAAACCATCTTATTGTTAACAAATATATATATAATAAAAAAATATATATATGTATATATATAACAATGCAATTAATTAAGAAGAAAAGCTACCTGATTGAAAGAAAAGTGAAAAAAATTAAAAAGAATAAGAGAGATGATATAGATAAATGGGACTTGTAAGTACATTATTAAATAAATAAAAAGTTAAGAATTGAATATAAATTAAGTTAAAGTAAGGAGCTAACATTTTTACGTTTCCCGGCATAAGTTTTTCCTAATTTTTTTATCGAAGCAATTTCATTTGTTTTTTTACTACGTTTGGCTACTTAGTCTAGAAGATTATTTCTACGTTTTAAAGGTGTCTCTTGAGTAGAGTGCCACTTAGTTGTTAGCTCTGACCGGAACAGAAGTTTGTGGAGTCTATTGGTTAGATTGGGGACTGGTATTTCTTTGGAGTAGCAGAAGTCTATTGACTGTCGGAAATGTTGTCTGAAGGTTCTTCGTCTATTCAGATGTACATAAGATATTTTACAGTGTCGGATCAACGTATATTATGCTCGTTCATGGGACTCACAAATAATAAAATTAAAATTGATCAATTTAAGTCCACCATCGAAATCAATACGTTCTGTTTGAAATAAAAAAACTGTAAGTATTAAACATTATTTGATAATGTCAATATTAATATTTATTAGTTATTTATTTGTTCACTTGATCATTTGATGAAGGTGGTTTGAAACAAACATTATCTGTGTAACAAGTGCCGAAAGTGCTACTTCTCTATATTGATAAAAAGCTTAATATTCACTAGCGCGCGAAAAACTAAAACTGTTAAGAAAAAAACTACTTTTCAAAACTAGAATCCCTACGATCAAGTATATGTACTTTGTTAAGTGACCATAGGAATACGAAAAGGACAAGTTCCACCTGTTAAGTAGAAAATAATGAAGGAAGAAACTTTGATATCTAGATAATGTGGATTAATACCACGGTATATTTAGCCAGATTTCCTACTTATGTCTTGGGGAGCCTTATCCTCCTCAAGTTCAAACCGAGATTTAAAAAACAACGAAGACATGTAACTTAAGTTCTGTCCCAAATAATGTGTTATTTTTTTTATAGTAGGAAGAAGGCCGTTTTTTTTTTTGGCCTTATGTACGATGCATATTAGCCATGACTCTTATAATGGTGTTTACCTAGTTATTTACGACATCCATGGCCCCAGGAGGGAGTTATATCTACAAAATAAAACTCACTCCCGGACGGGATTCGAACCCGCAAACCATGGTGAGACCATGCGACCAACGTCCTATGCTGGGGGCCATGGTGGCCGTGCGGACTAGAGCGTAGGGCTTTGGTCGCATGGTCTCACCATGGTTTGCGGGTTCGAATCCCGTCCGGGAGTGAGTTTTATTTCGTAGATAGAACTCCCTCCCGGGGCCATGGATGTCTTAAATAATTATATATAACACATTGACATGGCTAATATGCACACCGTACATAAAGCAAAAAAAAAAAAAAAAAAAAAAAAAAAAAAAAAAAAAAAAAAAAAAAAACGTCCTATGCCCTAGCCCGCACGGCCACCATGACTCCCAGAAGGCCGTTCATTGGCTACAAATTCGTAACAGTATAGGTTTTGTATTGGTAAGTATAATCTTAAATGAAATATATCACATGTGCTCCTAATTTGGACATTTCAATTAACTTCATATGTCAAAATATAAATTTATTAAAATTCTATTATCATAAAAAAATTACTTAATCTTATTTCAATTGTCTCAACATACAGACAGAAAAAAAAAAAAAATTACCTACATTTTTTACATCAGTGATATATTACAGGAACTATATATATTTGCTAATGTAGTAGTTTAAAACTGCACTATTCTCCTTATTTAATTGAATAAATAAAACTATTTAAATTACACATGCTTATTATTATTATTATTAACCGTACATACATTTTAGATTTGTTAATTTATTTCTCTGATATCATAATTTGTCACTACAGTTTAAGTACTATTTATAAGAAAGTATATTAAATTATAAACAAATAAATATAAAAATAGTGAAAAAGTAAAATAAAATAATGTTATTCTTTCCATGATGTTGGCAGCATTGAAGTTGACAGCTGTAAGGCTATTGGTCAGGCAAAGGCCTCCAATTCATTTCAAAGTGCTAGCAGGAGTAACTTATGGTGGAAGTGTATAGAAAGAATCATAGTTTCCTTGAATGGATTAATAAGAGTTTGATATTATTAAATGTTAATTTGTACTTGCATCCTATCTAGATCCCCCTTCCTGATATAATGTTGAGCGAAGAAATTGTTAACTTACCAGGTATTTATTTTTTGATTAAAATATAATATATTTTTCTATTAAACAATATTTTAAAAATTGGATTTGTTTTCTTATTTGTTTGTTTTTTATGTATTCAAATAGATTAATAAAATATGTTTTAGTTACAGGCGCTGTATTTACCTTTGGGAAAAGCCGGTATGCAGACAATACCCCAAGCCACTTTTTTATTAAAAATGATTTAATTATTGATGTAGCTTGTGGCGATGAACACACTGCAGTTGCTTGCCGTAAGATTTATTGAACTATTATTTTTAAAGTATTTAAATTGAATTTTTAAGTTTAAAAAATAATGATACAATTCAGGAAATTTTGTAAGCAAGTATATAAAATATAATACATGTATGCTTGGTAAAAATATGTAAGTAATGTCTTAACCTTGAGTTTTTAAGTAAATATATTTTTACATGATTGATTTTTAGTTGCTTCACATGCTTTTGTAGTGCATCTTGAAAACCTATTAATTTCAAAGGTTTGTTTGTTTATTGCCAAGGATGATGTAGATAAACGTTGCACGTAAAGCCCCCCAAAAAAATCAATACATTTACATACGTTCGGTTGTTACTCATGACAGGAAGTTGATAGGGGTCATGCCTGCAATGGGGGAAGGTGGGTGAATACCCAACAATCTTATATTTTAAAATATATTTTGTATTATATATTTTATTTTATTTGTAGTTATTTAAAATATCAACATTATGTTCGGTTAGTTACTTATTATGACTCATGCCCGGGCTTTCAATTTAACTTCGTCACTCTGGTCGACATGAACCCGGCTCCACTGTGGGAGTCCTAAATTTTTATTATATTCACCTAGGGCAGGGGCCTTTAACGAGTACCTGACATCGAACAGGACCGGGACCATCGCTTAACTTCCAATCCGAAGGACGGCGTGCTTAAGTTTATTTTACCTCCCAGATAAAATAAACTAAGGGCCTCGGTCGGGTTTCGAACCCACGATCTTGAGCTCAGAAGGCAAGCACGCATACCAGTGAGCTACCGGCGCCCTCATAATAATTATGTTTGGTTGATTGATGTCCACAAACAATTGTTTGCCTGGGTCCTTACATTTTTTTTCCAAGTGCTGTATGAGGCGTGATATCACTTCTCTTGTAAGACGTTCTTATTAGATTTATATCGTGCGTCTAGAAGAAAACTCACAACTCAAAAATACACAATTTTCAGAAGAAAGGAAGAAAACAATTTTAGCTGTATTCAATTTAGCCGTATAGAAAGTTATTAGCCAGCTTAAAAGAACAATCACACTTCTGCCCTCCAGCGGCCGAATTTGTAAATAGATTTGTAACACTACGACCAGGCAGGTATGACATCAGACGTCACTTGTATGAACGAAAATCAAAATGAGCATTTGAGTTATGACAAATACTGTAATAAAGGGGGTTCCGGTAGCTCAGAGATAGCATACTAGCCTACTGAGCTCAAGATTGCAGTTCGAAACCAGGCCGTTTTTTTTATCTGGGAGGTAAAAAAATCTTGAGTACGCCGTCCTTCGGATGAACGTTAAGCGATGGTCTCGAGTCTGTGCGATGTCAGATACTCATTAAAGACCCCTACCCTAAGTGAATACATCTCATAGGCAACATTTAGGACGCCAACAGTTGAGTCCGGCTCATGTCCGCCAGAGCGACGAAAGACCCCTCTGTAAGCGATATGATCTCATAGTTAAAGCCCGGGCATGAATCATAATAACTACTATCGTAACTCACACCCTTAGAAGGGTTCACCCGGCGTTACCTGGTAGTAACTTTGGGTTTAATTAATAATTCGCATTTCAAAATAGTTGTAAGCAGTTACTCTAACCCCTTGACCATCAAGACCTCTGAGATTACTAACATTGAAGACCCATTCAATAAATCTCCTATCAGGGTTTTAACAATCGTGATTTTTATTTCTAGCCCTTCTCCCCGTTCGGAATGGCCCTTAATGCATTAATTCTCCTTAGTTTAAATCGTAATTCGGTATTTCGCTGGCAGAGGTGTCATGAAAATTAGTGAATTCCGGGCGATACTAATAGTAATTGCAATAATAGTGTAGTCTAGTGACTTCATTTCATATTTTGTAAATTCAGGTCCCCATACCTTGTTAGCAAGCTGAATGCAAATTTTTCTACCCCCCCCCCCCCCCCCCCCCCCACTAAAATAGTTTTTTCAACTCAAGAATATTATATTTTCGAGATGACCTTGTTAAGATCTTTAAAAGGATATGTCACACAATATTTTGCATAGAAAAAATAAATTTTGGTTCTCACTTCTGTAGCGGCCCCTTCAAGAAAGTTTGGTTATACATTGCCTCGTAAAAAAAATGTATGTTCAATTTGGTAAAACTAAAATTAAACTAAATGATCTTTGATTGTAGTTTTACCACTGTTATTGAAAAAGTGAAGAAAATATTTCAGATTAAACAAATTCCTAACTTGTTTACCGGTGTTTTCAACATTTCCTTACCTGATTGATATTTAAGCAAGGTTATGCTCCGTTTATAACTAAACCTAACGATGGAGTAATGCCAAAACTGGTAGTATATGCCATTTTATGGAATAGACAATTTTAAAAAATAACATTGTTTTATTTTTTATAAGTTTCTACAATATTGTCTTTGTGGTTTGATTGCAGAAAGTGGAAGGATCTTCACATTTGGAAATAACGAGTCTGGTCAGCTGGGTCTTGGTCACAGACAAGCCACTCTCAAACCGAGCTGTGTCAAAAGTATATATATATCTCATCTTATTTAGGTCTAATGTTTCTGTCGTTGAAAAATAGTGAGCATAAATCACTTTAGTTTTATTAAATTTTTAGTGTTCCGTGCCAAAATTAGCAAACGGAACACTTATGGAATCACTTCGGTGTCCGTCCGTCCGTCTGTCACAGGCGATTTTCTCTGAAACTATTTGACGTGCATTTATGCATTTTGTTGAACATTTTTCGGGAAAAACGCTAAAGGAAATCGAGGTTCAGCCGTATAAATAAAAAAACTGAGCATTTGACCAACGTTTCGGAAACTGTTTATTTTCTTTTTTAGGTCCTAACTGAATACAACAAATTAGTTGGTTTTATCGAAATAAGATAACTAGAAAAACATCTATTTTAAAAAGAGATGGAGAAAAAAGAAAAAAATGTATAGCTAGTTAGTTACTGTGATTCACACCCGGGCTTTTAACTTCACATCGCCTACTACCAGAGTGCTCTTTTGTCACTTTGGTTCTACTATGGGAGTCCTAAATTTTGCATACCCTAAATTCTATTCACAGGGGGTCTTTAACGAGTACCTGACATCGTACAGGCTCGGGACCATTTGCTTAACGTCTCATCAGAAGGACGGCGTGCTTAAGTTTATTTTACCTCCCAGATAAAAAACCTAAGGGCCTTGGCCGGGCTTGGAACCCACGATCTTGAGCTCAGTAAGCAAGCGCGCCCTCAAAAAGATTATATCTTTAAATAATAAATAAAAATTATCTTTTCGAAACGTTAACCAAATACTGTTTTTTTTATTTACACGACATAACCTCGATTTCCTTTAACATTGGAAAAGATGTTTGTTTCTCTTTGCACAAACCTCCATTGGGCTGTGCCGTGCTAGTCTTTGTTAATTAACATCACGATTTAGTAGAACGTTCTACATCAGCGGCCTCAGTCCTGTTATTTGACATACCACTGGTCTCAAGTACAAATAACTAATTATTTTTATACATCATAACACTCAACGCAGCAGGTTTCAAATTTGTGCAGCCCAAGCCCAAATTTTAATTGAACATTGACATAAGAAACCATTGTTATCTGGAATCATTTCAGTGCTACTATTATTATTTTTTAGTCACAACATTTCAAATAGTTCAACAATACTAATAATTCTTTCCCGATCAATCAGAAATTTACTTTTTATGACTATGTCAATCAGAGCAGCCTTTACCCTTATAAAAGAGAGTGTTTTGGTTGCAGAGTATGGCGCACTTACAAAATAGAGCGATACAATATTAGCGTTTATCTCTTGCTAATAACGACGTATATACACTTCAAAATAATAAATAACCATCCATTCAGTTCCATTTAGTGTTGTATAATTTATCTCAATCATGCTATGCAAGAACATATACATTAATGAAATTGTATACCACTGTTTCATACTTATAACAAATACATATATAATATCTGCTCCTTAACAAGACAAAACAAATGCGGCCTTAGGCCTAGTTCGTCTACGATAGTCGCGCTGGGTCTGCATATGAGTAAATAACTGCATTGGTAACTGTTTTTTTTATTTATATATATATATCTATTAAATATATATGTATATATATATATATATATATATATATATATATATATATAACTATAATATATAAAAAAATAGATTTTATTAAATAGATCTTTTTCTATTTATTTGTTGTGCTTGCTATCAAACTGTTTTGGTTTTGTTATTGAAGTAAGAATTTTTATTTATATATAACTTATATTTTTGTTATAAGTGATTTAATACACATTGCCTTCTAGGTCTAAAACCCACTAAATGTACGAACGTCTCATGTGGTCGGTCACACACTCTGATAAGAACAGGTAAGATAATTTTTTTTTAATTATGTGACTTGATCGGTGGTGGTTCATGATTTTTTTTTTTTACTTCCGCAGCAGCTTTGCGAATTATAGGGAAAGTAATGTATTCGGTCAGAAATTGAGTTTTTATCGGAATTTCATGTTTTCCAACCTCTGAATCGCTGGAAATGTACACCAGTGCGAATTGATCAACTAAGGTTTTTGCTCTCCATCTGAAATTAATTAACCGAATTGGTGGAAAATAAATAGGTGTCTCACTCAAGGATTTTTGGAATTTCATTTTGTTTTAATAGATTGGTTACATCAACAGTTATTAGGGGTTTTGAGTATAACCACCCTCGTCTGGTCCCTATTTTCTTTCCAGCCGATTCGGCTGAAAATTCAATGGTGTCGTCTTTATGAGGTTCTGGATTCACATGTAAAATTCCGTATTGATACATTCATTCTATCGGGAGTTATTGTAGCTCTTTAACGGTTGATAGAATGTTCATAAGAATTTCACATGGTGCATCCTTATAAGACTGGTTCAAACATAGGCAACCTGACATCTCAACATTTTCAATTTCACATGCAGCATCCTTATAAGACTGGTTCAAACATTGGCCACCTGACATCGCAACATTTTGATTGCGATGAAGGTTATGTGGGGCCCAAAATATGCTATGTGGGGCCCAAACTGCTAGCACTTTAACGATTGGTCAGATGTTATTCTTTGTCGAGGGACTTGAGCTTCAGATAAACTAGTTACTCCACCAGGGAGCCACCACTGATCACAATATAAATGAATGTACTTTTATTAAACTGTATAAGACAAGGGGTATATCTAATGCAGATGCTGGTCAGGTTTACGCCTGCGGCAACAACACAGAAGGGCAGCTGGGATTGGGCAATGTGCCAGGTCTCCCTCAGGACCAGGAGCTTCCTGTCATTGTCGAGGGGATCCACAACGTTCTACATCTCTCTGCCGGCTCTTTCCATTCTCTGGCGCTAACCGGTATGTTGTTTACTTTGTACTGTTTTTGGTTACTTATACAGTAGTATTATTAGCTCATGGCTTCCTGAGGCCTTCCAAACTTTATGGAGTAATAATTTCTGGCTCAGTCCTTCTCTTGAATCCTGGAGGCTAGTGTACTATTGGTTCCTATTTAAATATTTTGGAGCTGAGCGAAGTACCATTAAAATGACGATTATAAAAATTGAAATTATAATTTTATGATCAAATTCGCACAGTGAAGTCAATAATATGTTAGTTGTTTTCTCATCAGATGAATTAAATGGCCCAAGTTCAAACCTTTTATTTTGTATCCTTATTCCTTCATCACTTAAGGCGCAATTTCACTGAGGCAATACTGAACGACATGAGGCATGATACTTGTTTCCTAGTGTTGCCTGATTATAGGTGTGCGACTATGTGCCACAACATTCAACAATGTCGCATGCGGCATTTGTCTCCTCACGTTGCATGCGCTTTGTCGTCTATGCTTGTAGCATGCGTCTAAAACGATTCATTCAGGCAACTTCAGTTTGGTGCATCATGTCTTTACAAACAGTCGCGGCAGCTGCTTATTTGGTAATAGCTTTGAATCGTAAAAAGAAAAGAAGAAGGCCACGTTGGTGGAGAAGAGAACTATATGTTGGTGGTCAAGAAACTCAGCATCATTTATACAAGGACTTGGTTGCTCATGATGAAGCTCTATTTCGAAATTTTACACGAATGAGTAAAGAAGATTTTGAGTACTTGCTGAAAGTCCTCTTCATCACTGCCTGCACTTGCCAATGTTGATTTAGGTACATCGACGTCCAATAAAAAAATTAAAAGCTCAAAAGCAAACCATTTTCCTGTTTTGCTAGGAGATGAACCAGTTTTTTTGGATTGTAGTTTTTCCCCTCACGATGGAATGCTGAACGCAAATTCTTGATTTTCTTTTTTACCTCAGCCACAGTACAATTATGTATATTTATTAGCTAACTTTTTTAACTTGTCATTTTTTATTCGAATGTCTTTATAATCACTAATTTTGTTCCATAATTCGGGTGAATTATGGTAATCATCAATAAATGATGTGGTTCTTTCATTATTCCAATCCATGTCGCACGATACAAGCCGCACCGATCCGCTGACTGTTGGATAACGACGACACTGTTCGACACGTTGAATCCTGTCGGGAGGTGACGCATGCGGTCGCTTCGTGTTCCTTCAATGGAAAGATGTGTGTAGCATGCGTCAATGCCGCATGCTACATGTTGCCCTAAAAGTTGCCTCAGTGGAATTGCGCCTTTACGTTAATCTGTACTCTGATAATTTATTTAATTTAATTATATTATATATTTTTCAGAATGTGGTTCAGTCTATGTTTGGGGAAGTAATACTTACGGACAGCTAGGTCTGGGAAGTGAATCTACAGTGTCTGTTCCAACTTTACTTAAATTGGATCAGATCGTTATACAGGCATCATGTGGCTATTATCACACACTTCTTCTCACAAGTAAGTACAAAAGTCTAGCCACAATTAAATATCCTTTAGAGCTCTCACGGTGTTAAAATACATTTTAATAATTAAAAAAACCTCTCAAGTGACTCAAATGTCAACAGATAGTTATAACATGTTGCACTAACATGTTAAAGAATTATAACTTTTCACATAGGAGGTTTTTTCTTATGATTTTTGACATTTTGGGTATTATTTCCCCAGCTATACCAGAAAGAGGAAGTTAGTTAATCAATCAGAAATTCGATGTTAATATCCTATCTCTGTGTGTGTGTCGGTTTAAAATGGTAATGAATGTATTGATATGAAATTTTATATTTGAATTCAAGGTCCATAGGGACAACACGTATTAATTTTCCGCAAAATCGGCTATGAGAAGGGGGAGATCAGAGGAGGAGCCTCAACTCAAAATACCCTAATAACGTGATAATAATGTGATGAAAGTATTGCAACGAAATATCGTATGTATAGGTTTCAAAAAAAAAGTAGTATTGTATATAAAATATGTCTTCCAGTTTTCTATATAAATTATAGTTAGTTATTTTGACTCATGCCCGGGCTTTAACTACGAGGTCATATCGCCTAATACCAGAGCGCTCTTTCGTCACTCTGGTGAACATGTGCCCGACTCTACTGTGGGATTCCTAAATTTTGTCTATTCTAAATTTTTATTCCCCTAGGACAGGAGTGTTTAAGGAGTACCTGACATCGTACAGGCTCGGGACCATTGTTTAACGTTCCATCCGAAGGACGGCGTGCTTAAGTTTATTTTACCTCCCAGATAAAATAAACTAAGGGCCTCGGTCGGGTTTCCCCCGACCCACGATCTTGAGCTCAGAAATGTAAATTATATTTGAGAAAGGTTTATATTAAGTCATGAATAAAAGCGATATCTTCTTTAAGGTCCAGATAACATAACGACAGGTTTATAAGACATTTCTTGAAAATCTCTCGTCATTATTAAATCCATTGAGTGCCAATAGAGTAATAATATAAAAATATATTTAACATTAAACCGCAAGGCAGCATCTATTGTTTCTTACATAAATGTATATATATATATTTTTTTTTTTTTTTAAGGTGAGGCTAAAATATATGTTTTTGGTGAAGGTGAATTTGGGAAACTTGGCCTTGGGGATGAAAAATCAGTTTATTTTCCCAAACAAATCCCTCTAGATAGTGAAATTGTTGATATTTCAGCTGGGGGAAACCACTCCTCAGCAATAACAAGTCTGTATTGTATGTAATGTAATAATTTTGTTAGCTACTTAGGACAAATATCACTCATACTGTATGAAACTGCATACTTTTTCAGGAGAGGGAAAGTTGTTAATGTGGGGAAGTAACGAAAAAAGTCAACTAGGAGTGGAAAATGTGGAAAAAATATATTATCCACATAGAGTATCTGCTTTTGAATCTGATGTTGTAACTACAGTTTCATGTGGAGACAACCATACATCACTAATAACAGGTTATATTTATGTATTTAGTTATATTATTGTTGATTATATAAACTCAGTTATTATTTTTATGTATTTTAATATTGACCAACAGCTGATGGTTCTCTATTTAGCTTTGGAGACAATAAACATGGCAAATTGGGTCTTGACTGCCCTCACGAAGCAACAACGCCAATAAAAATAGATAAACTGTGTAATCTAAATGTAAAAGTGGTAAGTTTGCTTCTTTACAATTATTTTTTATTTTCTGTAGCAACTATAAAGAATTTACGTACTTCCCTGGCGCTAGGGTCCGACGATCCTCCGCCAATCTCCACTTTCCTGCGACCATCATCCTACAGCCAACGTAAGCTGGGTCTCCCTCTTCTCTGTCCTCCTGGTTGCCCCTCCATTATACTCGGTACTCTGTCTTGCTCCATTCTTTGTAGATGGCCAAGCCATCGCAGCAGCCGTCCTTCCTTCATGAAGGCCTCATGCCCATCCCCTCAGGAGTTATCTTCCTCAATACCTTCCTCTGCCAGCTCTGAGCACCTTCTGCAGTGACTGGTAGCACCTATTCCCGACCCCTTTCTTCTTTAACATCATTACTCTCTGTGATAACAGTCCCCAGGTACTTGAAGCTATCCCAGTCATATCTACAAACTCCAAGTACGATTTCCTTGTCTCTTCCTTCCTTCCTCATGGTTAATAATAAACAACATCGTTACAAATCGGTTGAATAGCCATTGATGTTATGTCAATATTGTCTGTTTTTTGGATTCAGAGGTGCATCTGAGTCTGCAGTTGGGATTGCTGGGTAGTGTACATACTTTATCATCAGCCCAATATTTCTTCTGTAATTGTGTTATGTCTATAAGTCTTGGTACAATTTTCGATTCGATACATTATTGATTACAGTCAGTGTCTCTAACTAATCACCTGTCAGTGGCACCAGGCCATGTGATTATAGTTATTAGTACCTTTTCTATTTACAAAGTCTTTTTGATTTTTTGTAATCCAATCAAGAATATATTATTCATCTTATGAATATAACGTTTTTTTGTTTTTTTTTCAACAGGTGAAATGTGGAGGATGCCACACAATGGTTTTAGCTTTTCCTATGAAGCATTCGGATCAAGTTCTGAATGGAATCGTTCGGAAATATTCAACATCTCAAGTTATTGATTCGGTAATGTTATTACTATTTATTTTTGTATTGGGAGGCCGGGGTGGCCTTGTGGGGTAGAGCATAAGGCTTTGGTTGCATGGACTTCGGGCGCGGGTTCGAATATAAAACTTATCTCCCGGATCCATAGATGTATCCATTCCATATAAATATATATTTTACTCTTCTGCAGAATTATTTTATTAGCTTATACACCATTTTCAACTTTTTTTAAATTAAGCAATAATGCGATGTAAATTAATGATAGATGAACTGGAATACCTGAAATAATCTCGTGTATTTATTCACGGGTCGTTAATAGAGAAAGTAACTTTTTGTGACCAATCTTTTAACCAATCTCATGTAGTTTCCTGCTAGGAATATCATAAAAAAATATTATGACGCGGCTGGCCGTCATTCTATCTACCAAGACGAAGTTAATTTTTTTACCTGTGAAAACATAAGGTGGCTTTAGTTAGGGGTTGTTTTATTGTTTTTGAAAAGATAATAGAACATCCCCCATCGAATTCCAATTTTTCTCAACTGAACCTATCCTTCCCCCACGGCACCTCACACCTTTCAATCCCGGACAGACAATAGCCTTTGAATAACATTTTATAAGATTTGAAAGATTGGAATCAACTGTATTGTCGAAACAGCCGAGGTCCTCTAGGTCTTCTATCTGGGAGCTGATCCTTCGGATGGTCCTGAGCCTGTACAATGTACTTGTTATAGACCCCTAACGTGGGTGAATAAACTTAGACAAAATTTAGGAATCTCACAGTAGAGTCGGGTTCATTTTCACCAGGGCAATGAAAGAGCGCTCCGGTAGTAGGCGATATGACCTCTTAGTTAAAGCCTCATTAAAAGCCTAATTATTTTTCTTATTCAGTATCACTTTTAATCAACATATTTTAATTTATTTCTGTATTGTTTTTTTTACAGGCCACAAGCTCCGTGGTTAGTTCGTCAAGTAAAACCTCTATCTCTTCAATCCTGAAACCTTCTTCTGCCAGTCCTTATCAATTTCTTCCTGAGAGCCGTCAAGTAGTTGAAACGATCCTCCAACCACCTTCCTCTCCCACTTCCAGATTGACTACCCAAAAAAATGTGGAAATTGTTCCTTACCCAAATGAAAAACCTACAGTAATTATTCCTACAACTCCCAAAAGTCTTGACACCCTTTCAGTAATAGACGAGTGCTACAAAGAGGAGAAAATAGGAAAAATTGAGAAAACTCCACTCAGACGAACATCATCACTTCTTCAAGGCATCAATGCCGTAAGTGTTATCAAACCATTTAAAAGTGAAGAATATTATACCGGAAATAACTCTAGTTTTTCAGACGAAGATTCAGACTATACCCATCCTCATTCGAATAAAATCACTGGATATTCTGATCGTCACAGAAAACTACATCTATCTGTTGAAAAATGTAAAAGCGAAACTATAGATTGTTCCAATTTACAATACCATATATGTACTCAACTGAAGGAATTGGATAAAACTGTGAATGCTTTAAGAGAAAACGTGGATGTATTTACAAATCAATTTTGTCATGGGACTCGCAGCTTACAAAATACATTACAAAAAGTAAAAAGTTCTTTTAAGTGCAATAAGAAAAGTTCTGTGACACTTCCGGACAATTCATGCAATACCATCGATGCAGATCATCAATACCAGAATAAAAAAAAATTAACTTCATATCCAATATCTGAATGGCTACTGGGATCATCGTCTGGGGACTCTTTGGGCAGTTTCATTGTAAATAGCGACTCGTCTTGTACATATTGTAAAATGTGTTGGCGACGGATAAAGAAGAGCAGGAAAGGAAGTCCGTCGAATCGAAAGGATAGTAATCAAAATCTAGTTGAAAATAATGAAAATTATAAAAATATTCTTGAACCTGAAACAAACGGATTGAAAAGTTCCAAAAGTGTGGAGTGTTTGATCGAAGAGTACCACCAAAGCAAACAGTTTGGTGGAGCAGGAGACGCACCCGATTTTCATTTCAGAATGGCAAGTCATTAAGTACAAAATTACATTTTTTGTTCAATTAATTTCTTATTGAAGAATACACTAAAACTACACGGAACCTTCCTGTAGGGCTCTCAGGCAACTTCAGTGCTCCCCTATTCGATAAATTTCAGCCTGTTGCGCGAATTATCATTGTGTGTATTTTTTTTTTTTTTTTTTTTTTTAATGAATCGCTAAACTGATTTTAATCAAATTTGTCAAGCATGTACGGAGGACCTTCAATAAATATATGATATGGACATAACAGGACATTCTTTTCAAACTGGCATTACTGAGTAAGAAAATAATCTGTAAAAACATAGTTGGTATAAAAAAACTCCTGTTATCATCCCATCACATATTTATTTTAATCCTTTTCAATAAAAAAAAACTACTAATAATCAAAACATATTTTAAAATGCATTGCTATGCGTTATAATTTAAAAAAACTTTGAGATATTTTCTACGGAAATTTATTGTACATTCTTCGGAGCGCTGTAACTTGTTCTATCTCAAATCTGAGGGAATTTAATAAGGAACATTTTTAATAAATAGCAATTTTTCGATAGGACTGATCGATTTCGCCTAAATCAAGCTAACATCTGAAAAACTGTCATTTTAAAACGGTTTCCATATGTATCTGGCAAACCAAGGGTCTTTCGAAAAATCGTATTTTATATAAAATGCACTAGTATTTTCTACAAGTTTTGTTTGAAAAGATTTTTGATGAGGTCATAAATAATAGCGGTATCTTGTAAGATGTACTTAGAACCCAAAAAGGTATTTTTTTTCGTCAGATTTCGGCCAAAATCCAGTCCGATCTAACTTTGCACATGTGACATCTTCATATCAAATTTCAAGTTTATTGCTGCAATCATTTCTGAGTTGAAGGGCTTTATAAAACTCCTTTAGCCCGTTTTTGGAATTTGTTTGGAATTCCGTTTAAACATACTCGCGAAAACTTATTTGAGGAGGACTCGTAACAATGCGATACAACAAAATGTTATTAATGCAACGTTAATATACATTATACATTTGACTTAAGGCTCAATATATTTTCATTTGTAACAGCTTTATATTAATTTAATTTTACATTGGACTTTTCTTTTAAACAGGATATAAGTCATGGGTTAACATCAGAAGTTCCCTGTCTACCATTACTCCACCAACCCAAGGATACTTGTGAAGAGGAGGAAGAATGTGAAGACACCCTGGGAGAAGAAGTCAAAGGTATATTATTGTTATATTCTTTATAAAATGATTTACAGATGCACTATTTTATTATTATTTTATATTTTTTTCACAGAAAGTCGTTTGTCAAAGCTGTTTTTCTTGCGGAAAAAGTCATCCCTGTCTGTGAAGTCAAGTTAGTTGAAACAAATTTTCTTATCTTATTTCTAATTTTTAAGTTATGTATATATATTTTTTTTAATTATGATGTTTAGTCCTGTTTAAAATTTGCGATCTTGATTTTTCTTCGAAACTTGAACGGAAGAAACAAACCACCATTTTATTACTGCAAAGTTTACTGAGATAATTCACTTTAAAACTCCTGAACTAATAAACCAACTTTTAATATACAATATACATTCGACTTAAGGCTCAATATATTTTCATTTATAAAACAGTTTTCTTTTAATTTAATTTATAATCCAAAAACCAGTAAAATATAACGAAAGTGAATTTTCCAACGGTCCTTCTCTTGAATTAAGTGTTTATCTTGCTACCAACACTTGCTATTATAGAATATTTCACTTTTTACTGATTTTTTGGTTATATTTGACTTTTTTTTTTAGTCGGTATTTTTGTTTGTTATTAATTTATTTAATACATTTTGTCTGATTTGAACAGAAATCAGGTTTATAAAATATTTATTTTATTTAAATTATGTATCTATTCTTTTTTTTTATATAGGTCAGGTTTCAAAGGAAAACATACGGTTAAACTGTAATGATACGACGGGAGATGCTAAAAGGGTAATAATTATTTTATTAATTAATGGTAACAATTTTCTTATTTGTATGTACATCCACAATTTTTTTAAATTCTTGTTTTTTTTAGTCAAAAGCGTGTACCATAATCTGATTGTCCCAGCCACAAGCCTGCAGCAATATTGAAAAAAACGAAAGGGCACAACAAAAAATGTAAATAACAATTAGATGAAAAAAGGAAAGATCCTCCAAGATACATACGAAATGACTTTAATAATTGTAAAATAAACCTGTTGTGAGAAATAGTTATTTATTGAGTGGACCCTTCCTTCCCATCTTGAATCATGCAGCGATGGACGTACATAAATGTCCGCAAATGTTATAATTTTCATTGAAGGGAGTGGAGGTTCTGTCGTGTAAATAAAAAAACTCTATATTTGGTCAACGTTTCGGGGACTATTTCCTTCTTCAGGGTCTTATAATGACTCTAGTGGATGTGTGTGGTGAAGTTATTAAGTGTTTGTGTCTGATAGTGAGTTAGGTTCCCTACCAGACAAGAACACTTCCCACCTTCACCACACACATCCACTCGAGTCATTATAATGCCCTGAAGAAAGAAATATTTTCCAAAACGTTGAGCAAATACTGAGTTTTTTATTTACACGACAGAACCTCGATTTCCTTTACACGACAGAACCTCGATTTCCTTTACACGACAGAACCTCGATTTCCTTTACACGACAGAACCTCGATTTCCTTTACACGACAGAACCTCGATTTCCTTTACACGACAGAACCTCGATTTCCTTTAATATTGAAAAGTTACTGTCTATTTCTTTCTTGACAATTTTAGATCGAACTAAACGGAAACTTATTTTATCTTTACATGTAGTGTCTAATGAGCTCAGCATCGCGAGTTGAAAATCTAGAAGGAGCCCTTAGTTGTTCTAACTGTGCGGTGAAAAATAATCTTGAGCACGGCGTCCTTCGGACGGGCCCCTAAGGTGATGGTGACGAACTTGTTAGGTACTCGTTAAAAACCTTTAGCCTGGGAAGGAAAAAAAAACTTGAGCACTCTGTCGCTCGTAGTTGTAGGCCGGGCATGAATCAAAATAACAATACAATAAGTAACTAACTTGTAGTTAACTATGATTGTTTCTGATCGATACCTAGCCACCAACATTGCTGCCTTAATCTGATTTTCAGAAAATATTTTGAAATGGTATCACAAAGCCCACCTATTTTCTATATTTTTGTTAAATCCAATCAGAATCTATATTTTATCTTTACATATAATGTCTAATGAGCTCAGGATCGCGAGTTCGAAATCCAGCCGAGGCTCTTAGGTATTTAATCTGAGAGGTAAAAACTTTGAGGACACCGTCTTTCGGATGGGACCTAAGGCGATGATCCCGGACCTTTTCGAATGTCAGGTACTCGTTAATGAACAGTATCTTATGTAACTAAACCTCGGTAGGCAAAACCTATCATCGTTTTTGGTTGCTGCCTATCTACCGACATTCAGAAAATATTTGAAAACGGTATCACAAAGCCCACCTATATTCTATATTTCTCCCTCGACAATGTTTTGATAAATAACCAAAATCTTTATTTGTCTTTACATTTGGTGTCTAATGAATTCCGGATCGGGAGTACAAAATCTAGCCGAGGCTCTTAGGTATTTAATCTGAGAGGTAAAAACCTTTAGCTCGTCGACCTTCGGATGGGATCTTAGGGGATGGTCCCGGACCTTTTCGAATGTCAGGTACTCGTTAATGAGCAGTATCTTAGGTAACTAAACCTGAATAGGCAAAATTTCGGTCTCCCGCTGTAGAGCTAACAGGGAAGGGATAAGAGCGTTCGATGCTTAGGTCCCTAGGTGTATACAACAACCCTCCCAATATATACCTATACATCTGTCTATGGTTGACCTAGCAGTAATATTATGCTCCCCCCCCTCATTCATAGTCATTGAACCCATTTTTCTTTTGGACTTATAAGAATGTGACCTGTGAATTTTCATGAATATCCAATGAGCCGTTAGTGAGTAAGCAGTAATTTTATGCTGCGCCTCCCCCCTCCCCCATCCGTTTAGGCGTGATGTTGGAACAAACCTCATTTCAGCTTTATTAATATTGATTGAATAAGTCAGAGAACATATCTTATATATGGACTTGAAAAATAAAATAAAACTGGTTTATTTAATATGTTGTCTAATTTCACTAACTATATATACATGGGAGTACTTTCGGTATTTCTACCATCCTCAGCCAAAAGCATAAGAGATAAGACTGAGCTTTTGGCTGAGGATGGTAGAAATACCGAAAGTACTCCCATGTATATATAGTTAGTGAAATTAGACAACATATTAAATAAACCAGTTTTATTTTATTTTTCAAGTCCATTTGAATTATTTCACAATATCTCTGCAATTATGTCAGTTTTCATATCTTATATATGTTTTAATCAGAGGAAAATAAAGGCAAAAATCTTTGAATATTTATAAAAATATATTTAAAAATAAATAAATAACAATATATAAATAATAATAAAATAATATATTATCCTAATTTAAATAAAATATACAAAAAACAAATCAGAATTCGGCTAAAATTATTTTGCAAAACACCCAAGCACATTTCATATAAGGCACATACCAATTTAAATAAAAGATATATACAATACTTTCCCATAATGCGAGCTCTTGTTAATTGATAAATGTATAATTAGATCTGAGGAAGTACATTTTTGATGATTCACCGACGATTTTTTTCCCAAGCGTAATATTGAGAAAATTTTGAAACAATCTCGAATGAAAATGTACATTCAGTGCTCTTGAGTGAGCATAAACCTCCTACCCCCCACTGAAATTTTATTTCCCGTGTTCTTGAAGAAAACAAAGTAAATTTATTAATTCTAATTTTATATTAATATCCATAGTAAGAGAGTGAGTTTCTTTTTTGCTCACAATAAATTGTACAAAGATTGTCAATAAACGAGTAAAAAAATAAGAAAAATTGTGTTCTGTGATTATAGTTTGATTTTCCTGCCAACTATCGCTGCTATTCAGAAAATGAGAATTCTAAAAATGTGCTAATGCATGGTGGGAGGTTTTTAAAATCCTTTATAAACTAAATTTATACTTCCTACATTAAAGCAATCATAATAAATTGTGTGGAATTAATATTAACATTTAAATATTATATAATTATATTAAAATTATGATACATTTTTTTATAATTAAATAAGTAATTTACTATTGAAAGAATAATCACAGTGTATACCTGGTATCAAGAGGATATCACATAACTTCATAATGATAATAACTAATTAACAATCTGCCAATGATCATATGCATGCGTCACATTAACTCAGGGATATAGTTCATCATGCCCGGGCTATAACTAAGAGGTCATATTGCCTCCTACCAGATCTCTTTCGTCGCTTCGAAGGACGTGAGCCGGGCTCTACCGAAGTTTAGGATAGGGGTTCTTCAACGAGTACCTTTTTTTTTTTTTATTGTTCTTTATTGTTTTCAGGGGCACCTTGCACATGTGCAACATCACCCGTCCGTCTTTGTTTAGGAAACTCGGGAACAGAGTAATGCTTAAGTGAGGCTATGGTCACTGGCGATCACTGACCGACCCGTGGCGGTTGGTGGTCAGCGTAACCCGCGACACTGTTTTTTTTCTGCTCTTGCCAAGGGCCGACAAACCGGCTAAACACTGGGTAGGTCACCAGCTGCCGAAGAGCCAGTCCCAGGTATGATCCAGTTCCACGAAGAAGAGTTTGAAGTTCTTCGTGACTTTTTTTTTTATTACTCCGAGCTGCCGACGAAACCATCCCCAGGAAGGTAAACAGGCTCAAAAAGGTTCCCTGGTGGAGTGAGGAGCTTACCCTCGCGAAGAGGGTTGTATTTCGCGCCAGGCGTAAGTACCAACGGTGCGGGAACCCGCTTCTGAAGGTGTTAAGGCGGGAAGAGTACCGACAACTGAATAATGCCTACAACCGAAGCATCGCCACTGCGAAGAAGGTAAGTTGGAGGTGGCCAAGGCCGCTCAAGCAACTATTACCAATGCAGTGCGGTGACCTTGCAGTTCTTCGTGACCTGATAATATCTATGACATCCGGTGGTCAGGCATACCCGGACGTGCGTAAAGTATACGTACGTCGTTCGACCATCCATTCCATTTCACCACTATCCATGCCTGGCTCCGCATCTCCACGTTTAGACGAGAGAGATATGAAAAATAGTCTTGAAAATTGGAGTAAAGATGTTTTGATAAATTTTTAATACCAAAACTCCATGTTGACCTTCAACCAAATTATAATTTACATTTAATATAAAAACAGAATTTTGTGACTCCAGTAGTACGTAGGTGGATACAATATGCTCGAGATCCGATATAAACCAACTGGCAAGATGTTTGCAATTTTCACATTATTTTATGCAATGTAGAGTTATTATTTTGTGCGAAATATTTTTTTAATAAGCGACCCTTGACATCCTAGGGCATAATGCTGTCCGCACTTGAGAACGAAGCGCTTAATGTGGCCCGAACTGGAAAAATGTTTCCGACCCCTGACAGAGTAAATAATACAACATATTATCCGGATAAAATTGAAAGACTAGAATGTAAAGTTCTTTGGAGTTCGAACTTATATTCTCTAACAAAACTAATTATTTATTAGACAATAAATATAAGAAAATTATGTTTTTAACAAGGAAGCCAAAGTATGAGGAACTGATTTCAACGAAACGTCGTGAGTAGAGAACTTCAAAATACATTAAAAAAAATAAAATAAAACAAACTTCTAATTGAAATATATAGTTATAAACTAAGATAGTTTGCTGAGTGCGAACCATTCTTGTATATCAGGAAAGGAAGATAAAAATATTGGCTTAAAATATATTCCCTTCCAGTAGGGATACTACTGGATGGAAACCGGAAAAAAAAAAGCCATGGGGATTTTCTAGTTGAAATTCCCTGCTATATGAGATGTATAAGAGTGGTTACCACTGAGCAAACTGTCTTACTTTATTTAACTAAACCTGACGATGGTGTAGTGTCGAAACCGGTAATATATCTGTAAAAATTATTGGGGAATAGAGAATATTTCAAAATAAAAAGTTTGTTTTACTTATTATACATTTCCACAATATGTCTGCGTTTCTCAACTTGAAAAAATTATATTTTATAAGCAACTGTTAAGATTTTAGGGCTGATACAGCCATACTATTATTATTTGATATCCTACTTTTCTGAACTGTGCTTAAAATGTGAGGTTAATTAAAACATTTAAGAAATGTTATGTAATAATTAGAAGCAACTCGTCTCCCTTCTTCTATAATGAGATTATGGCGGGTGTGATTGATATTGTGGAGGTAGTCTGTAGTATTATGAAGTTCAAAGAAAGAGTCCACATATTTTTTCTATTATTATTTCAGAGATTCGTATTTATTTCCGAATTAAAGTGAGTACTCGAAAATGTTATTAAAATTCAGGAAATTGATCATTTCTATACTAGTCGTAGACACACTTACAAATATGGATGCAGAGTTCAGAAGTGGGACAACTCAAAAAAACTCAATTTTGAGTTATGATTTTCCTACACAAGTTTTCACCCTATTTCATATTCTGAACTCGGATAGCTGAAAATACAAAATTGAGGGCTTAAAATGTACATAACCTGTTATAGAATTTTCATTTTTTTCCAAATATTTGTTTTCAGAAACATGATAAATTGAAATGTTTTAATACTGATCCATGAATTTGATGTTTCATTCGAATAATATGAAACGAAAACAAGAAGTCCAGAAGCTACTTTTTAAGAAGCGAACTAAACTTTCAAATGCGTTTTCTCAAAAAATCAATAATTCTGAGATGTCCCGCTTCTGAACTACTGTATCGAAATGTAACTGTTATCAACACAATTTTTTATCTATACCTAAGCACAATGTCTCGTTGTTCTCAACAAGAAGCTGCACAAATCCTTAAACCACGGCCGTTGCCAATTAAATAAGCAAGTACGTATCTCATATTTTAGAGTCCTCTATTTGGTCACAAAGTTTCATTGAAATCTTTTTCTAACATTTCCCCATAAGAAACAATGAACTAAACTGATACATTGTGTTTGTTATTCAGTGTCAGAACATAGTCAAACAAATATTTACATGAACTATAGGCTAATTTAGTCAATAATTATAATCCTTACGTTTTCTATTCATACATTTTTCAAGCACCCCATTTAAAACCAAGTAGGAATTTTTAAAATCCTCAATTTTTCTTACCTTAGTGCACGTGAGTTATTGCAAAATCTAGAGACTCAATAAAACTAGTTTCTTTTCATTCTAAAAACTACTTATTTGAGTCCAATAATATTTCATTAATACAATAAAACTTTCGAAAAATATTGTACAATACCTAAATAAAATAGGTTTTGAGACGAAACATATATAAAATAATAATCAAAATTATATTAAAGAGAAGCAAAACTTTGAGTATAAAAAACAGTTATCACATTTACCGTCACTGGGACAATTATTGTCAATGACCCTGTATTTTTATTATGTAAGAAGCCAAGATGTCAAGGGGTATAAATGTACCAGAAAATGTTCTGTATGAATTTTTCTTAAAACTAGAGAAACAATATTTTTTTAGGCTCATGCCCGGGCTTCTACGGCGAGGTCATATCGTCTACTACCAGTCGCTCTGTTCGACATGAACCCGACTCAACTGTGTGAGTCCTCAATTTTGCTTATTCAGGCATAATTAGGGTAGAGTGCGTTTAACGAGTACCTGACATCGCTAAGGATCGGAACCTACGCTTAACGTCCCCTCCGAAGAACGGTGTGCTCACGGTTGTATCCCTCCTCTTCCTACTAAAGTGAACAGACGAAGTGTTCTAAGATCCAGGAATGCAAGTATTCTTTTAAATCCATAAGATAGGAACAACCGCTAGTTACGATTGCCCCTTGGCATCTTACTCATATATTATCTATTAGTTACATAACAATAGATAAAGTGCGTATCTATTTTCATATAACGTTAATAACATAAATAAATAAAGTTAAATAACTATAATCTATGCACAGGGTGTCCCAACTAAAAGGGACAACAAAAATATGTCGGAAGCACTCTTTCCAACGGGGAATTTCTCCATTTCACCCCGATTTTACAATGGTTTAGTCAAAAACCATAAACAACTTTCCAACGAAAATAAATTTTCAGAAATTGAGCACACTTTAAAAACAATTTCTGATACATCTAAACTCCCTCCCCAAACGAAATTGCAAGTATATATATGCAAATAACGGTTTGAGAAGCAGAAAAAAAATACATGAAATCATATGTGAGTGTCCAATTAAACATTTTTGCCCTCCTCATCACTCACAAATGTCGAGTTAACCAAAGAGAATAAGATTATTTATTCTAAAATATAAAACTCGTGTCCCTGCTTGTCTTGCGAGCTAGAATATTAGTTCTGATTCCGCTACTGTAAATTCCAGAAAAAAGAAGGAGATATCCCTGTTGGAAGTTGTAACTCCGATATTCCTGTCGCAGTTCAGACTGCTTTGTATTGATTTATAATATAGTTTTTTACAATATATTATCTACATATTTACACTAAGAATGCCAATTGCTGTGACAAGCAGAATCTCACTTTTTCAGAAGCAAAATATTGAGTAATAACTTGCCATTGTACCAAGACTTATATACAAAAAAAATATATTTTTTCTATTACAGCGAAATTCTTTGAGCAAATAATTGTCATTTTAAGATACCGAGATCTCAGCAATTAGCATTCGATTAGTCGAATAATCAACTTTTTAACAAAAAAAAACAAAAAGGCTCGACTTGCCGAACTTTTGGTAGAAAAACTTATCACTTATATCACAAATGGAAAATATATTTAAGAAGGATGATTCCGAAGTGTTCTTGTCCTGAGAACCGAGGAAGTATCCAATGTGTAGGTTCCGGGTTCGAAAACTGGAGGATACTCCAGGCCCGGATAATCGGGAGGCGTGGACACCTCTGGAACCTGAGAATAAAATGAAAATTGCATTACAATTGATAATTGTACTTTATAAAAAGAGTAAAATAACTTACTATTTTACAAAAAAAAAAAAAAAAATAAAACAGGTGTGCAGTTAACACGCGGTAGAAGTGAAACCATCAGAAAACGAAACTGCAAGAGAATGAGACGAATGCAGTATCAGGAGTGGGATAATTATAGGGTTCATTTATTATAATATTGGTACCAAGTTTAAAAATTATTTTGTATTTTATTATTCAAACTCCATGTTTTTAATTTTAACAATTGACACGAGTGGCTTATGGTAACTAAAGTATGAAATAATAAGTTCTTAAATAAGTTCCTTAATAAGTTCTTAAAAGTCCAAAAAAATTGGAGGAGGATGGTTATGCTATGGATGGATTATCAAGGTTGCATCAACAATAAATATATGAAATTAATCAATGTTGTCATATCTTTCGGTGGAAACCGTCGTCACGGGCTGCTTGTCGAGCGCTTTCGATGTGAAGACATAATTTTCAAGCCACTGTTAATGTTGTACGGAGGTAAGGCTTGTTGGTTGTCTTGTAAGGGTTTCAGTACCACCGCCCAACCATATATTATACCATCACAGACACACACCCAGACATGAGACATTGATATACACACACGTCGCTTCACCAACTTAGACCAACACTAAACACTGACTAATCTCAGTACAACATTAACAGTGGCTTGAAGATGATGTCTTCAAATTGAAAGCGCTCGCCCACAGTACTCGACCAGCAGCCAGTGACGACAGTTTCCACCGAAAGGTATGACAACAATAATATATTCATTGGCGGAACTAAACCCTTAGATTAATTAATCAGTTCGTAACAATATTTTAGTTGTATTTCTATTTTAAGTTTTGTCAGTTCTCGAACTTATTTATTGTTCATTGTTGAAAAATTTGGTTAAATTTTAGATAGGCAACATTTTTTAAATCAGAAAACATTTACTATATACATACTTGCGACCGATACGTTGGATGAGGATGCTCCAGAGGATGGTTTGGGTAACAATGGATATTGTTCGGCGGAATAACTGGCGAAGAAACTATAAAAACAAAACTTAAATAAATAATCGTATACACACAATTATATTTCATTTGTATAAATATACAAACAATACGCGGGAAATTGTGAATGAAGATTGGTTATTCGATGCGTAGCAAAAAAACTTTGAAAACCCTCAAAGTGATGAGGATGCTCCAGAGGATGGTTTGGGTAACAATGGATATTGTTCGGCGGAATAACTGGCGAAGAAACTATAAAAACAAAACTTAAATAAATAATCGTATACACACAATTATATTTCATTTGTATAAATATACAAACAATACGCGGGAAATTGTGAATGAAGATTGGTTATTCGATGCGTAGCAAAAAAACTTTGAAAACCCTCAAAGTGTAAGAAGGTAAAAATTATTCTGAGCAATTTGTTTCAATTCTAACCTTTTGGAAAAATAAATATGTTGCTCAAGAAAGGAAACATAAGCCGAGAAATTAAACTATCTAGTGAGTAAATACAAAAAACCATAATTACCATGATTTGAAGGTTTTTTGGTTTTAATTTTCTTTCTATTGGCCTGAGCTCTTCTTAAGGAGTCCACCCAATCGGAGTCACCGCTGTAAACAAATGTAAAATTTAGGGAATGTTCAGTTTTGGAAATCAGTAAATGTTATTTACTGTAGTATATCAGTAAATAAGTGTTATTAGTGTGAACCTACATAGGGTTCTTTATTGAGGGTAGATGCGGTGGTTGTAGTGGATGTTGCCCTTGCGGATGCATGTTATTTTGATTATTAAGGGCGGGTGGTAATCTTCTGGATCTATCATCGAAAACTGAAAATAAAAATATCATAAAAAAATTGTTACTAATTGAATCATTTATGATTTATTTTCTGCAGAGATAGGTTAGGTTTTATGACTCATGCCGGGCTTTAACTACGAGGTCATATCGCCTACTACCAGAGCGCTTTTTCGTCACTCTGGTGGACATGAGCCCGACTCTACTGTGGGAGTCCTAAATTTTGCCTACCCTAAATTTTTATTCATCTAGGGTAGGGATCTTTAACGAGCACCTGACATCGTACAGGCTCGGGACCATCGCTTAACGTCCCATAACGTGCTTAAGTTTATTTTACCTCCCAGATAAAATAAACTAAGGGCCTCGGTCGGGTTACGAACCCACGACCTTGAGCTCAGAAGTCAAGCACGCATACCACTGAGCTACCGGCGCCCTCTCTGCAGAGATATTGCGAAACACAAATAATATATTTTATGAAATAGACATTTTTTAAAAATATTTTTTGAGTCAACTATGTTTGTCAGTAGGGCATGTTCTAGTTAGTTATTATGACCCAAGCCAGGGCTTTAACTATGAGAACATATCGCCTACTACCAGAGCGCTCTTTCGTATTTCTGGTGGATATGAGCCCGACTCTACTATGGGAGTCCTAAATTTTGCCTGCCAAGGTTTAGTTATCCGATGGAAGGCATGCGCAAGTTATCTTTACCTCCCAGATAAAATAAACTTACGGCCTTGGTCGGATTTCGAACCCGCGATCTTGAGCTCAATAGGCTAATTGTGTTGGTGTACAGAGACCAATTAGAAAGTTAAAATGTAAATATTTGTAAATTGTTGCATTTATGGTTCATTTGATCCAGTTTTCTAATGTTTGGTTGTGAATTGACTTTTTAAAAATGTTAATGTTGTTTCTTTTGGACTGGCAGGGCCATTGAGAATTACTCACAGTAGTGTGCATTATTTATTAAGTTACAGTTAGACTCAAATCTGTGATAATATCTTACTAAACAAGACGTTATTAAGATCAGTCCTCACATATGCTTGCCGTTTGTTTTGGAAGAAGCTACAGACGTTACACGTTCTAACGGTTCTCAGGTTCGAATATTCCTCGAGGCGTTTGTTTACCAATACATTTTGAATTTAAATATATACAAGCTAATGAAATAATTTTCTTACCAGGTTGATTTAAAATAGGAGCCGATATGTGAGGTCTCCTGGTTTCATTGGAGACAGGATCTCTTGTAAGCAATCTTCTCCTGGGAAATATATATATATTTTCAATTAGATTACGCTGAATGTAATGTGATTTGAATATACACAATTACCGACTAGACTGAATGTTTACCTGGGAACAGGTGGTGTGGTCTTGGCGGTGAGTGCTGCCAGTCTGTAATCCGCCATTTCTGGAGGGGTTGAGTGATGCGGATCCGAACTCTGCTCTTCTCCATCTCGACCACTGCAACTGTCACAACTCTCATTTGGATACCAGGTCAAAAATCAAAATAGTTTCCCTCAGCTAACTATCAATTAACATAAATAAAAACAAAGAAATTGTTTAACTTTTATTTTGTCTAATTAATTTTTATTTTTTTTATTAGCTTTCCACTATATCGACACAGATCGCAGAAATGTTTTCAGAAATTAATAATTAAGAAGCAAAACTATTAACATTCTCAGAGCTTTCAAAACCTTTTATCACAAATCGTTCTTTTATTAAGCACCTCTTTTGTTTCATAGATTACCTCTTCAGAAAGCTAGCAAAAATATAATTTCACCAGTTAAATTAAAAATTGCCTTTTTGATTTAGACTGTTATCCGGTTTTTTAGTTTGTTACTTCTCATATCGGGAGTATATTTTTATTTAATTTCATCTTTCAAGTCACTTCTGATTTGTTAATTCATACTCAGCTGAATTAATACGTACATACATATTTAGGCTTAAACATTCAAGACAGCGCTTTCGTTATTTACTTACAGTATTTGTTTTTGTTATTATTTCTTATACGTTGAGAGCTCTTTACTTCCTGGTTAGCAGATAAATTTTATTTTTAATTTTCTCGAAGAAAGTTGAAATTTCTCTAAATTATAAAGAAAACACGAACGTTTTTAAATATTGTCTATTTCACAAGATATATAAAATATATGGGAGTACTTTCGGTATTGCTACCATCTTCAGCCACGACTTAACAAATATCTACTGTATTATATGACAGATGTATTATATATCAGTATTTGTTAAGTCGTGGCTGAAGATGGTAGCAATACCGAAAGTACTCCCATATATTTTATATATCTTGTGAAATAGACAATATTAAAAAACATTCGTGTTTTATTTATAATTCATTAAGTGTTCCACAATCTCTCTGCAAAAATGTTAAATATCATTGAAATTTCTGTTTTTTTTTTTTTTCATTCTTTTTTTATTGTTGAGCTATTCAGGAGTTTTTTTTGTATAATCAAATTGTTTTTCAGTCTCTGTTTTTCATACAAATTTACAATATTATATTTTCTTAATATGAAGTCTATAAACATATTATTTTGTTATTAATTTTATCTTTATTATTCGTATACACTGGAAACAATAAATTGAGAACAATTCAATTATGGATTATTGTAGTTGTAAGCTCATTTAATTGTGTAATAAGCTTTACTTTATTGGAGATGATATAAGTAGAGTTCATAACAAATAATTATTATGAATTATATTAAGGAAAAATTATAGTTGGTTAGTATATAAGTGTCGAAGTAAAAAACAAATAACGTTGATTTCAGCTAAGCAGTGAAACTAAGCAGTCTAGGAAACTAAATGATACAGCGTATATGTAAGGAGTTAATTCAACATAAAATAAGATTAAGTAAGTTAATATATAAAAAATAACTAAGTACTTGTACATTACAAAAAAAACAGAAAACTAATTAGCCTCCTTTCCATCAACACAGAAAAAAATTACATTGCGTTATGAGTGTAAAGCTTTAAATATCAAGCAATAAAAAAAGAGATGAATCACCAGCAATGTACTTCCCCGTAAGTTTTTGCTCTCCCTCTGAAACCAATTTACAGATTTGGTTGAAAATCAGTAAGTGTCTTACTCAGGGACTGAATCATCATACGAAATTTCGTGTTAATACATTGTTACATCGACAGTTACAGAGAGTTGGGCTCCTCTGAACCCCCATTTTCCTCTAGCCGATTTGGCTGAAAATATATAGGTACTTATGGAGTTTTGGATTTACAAATAAAATTAATTTTGTACAGATACATTCATTACTTTGGTAGTTATTGGGGGATTTGTGTTAATCCTCCTTCTCTTTGGCTGATTCGGCTGAAAATTAATAGGGGTCATCCTTATGGGATTCTGGACACTTATATTAAATTTCGTGTCGACATATCCATTCATTCACCCACTCACACACAGACATACAGAAAATCTATGTGTATGGGGGTCGAAAGGAAAACATAAAATTTCGGTTAAAACACAACATTGAATTTCTAACCGATTGCATAACTTCCCCTATTCTTCGTATATCTGGAGAATAAACAATTTCAAATGAAAATTTTGTAAGGATTTAAAAAAAATACTACACTGCCAATATATTTTTATTGCTATTATTCATTGAGAAAAAGAAAAAAAGAACGAGATTATACATGGAATAAACAAGGTCTCATAGTATGCAAAACTCTCAAAATTTCGTCAAAATGTATTCGGAGTTGTTAGTGGGGAAAAGTCAATCAGCAAGAAGAGAGCCTTCAAAAGTCCTTATTAGAAAAAAAATAAATAAAAAAATGGAAAGAAGGCTAAAAATAACACAAAGTTATAAAATAAATGAAGAAAGATAAAGAAAATGCTATTGAGAAAAATCTATAGTTACCTAGCAACAAAGTAGCAAGAAGATATTGAAAAGGTGAAGCATGCAACATGCAATAGCTGGAGATTTTACACGCAACACGGGAAATCTGGCTTTTAAATAATCCCTCTGACAGTCAGGTTATTGAAACTGATTTTTGTTATCTGTAACATGCAAAAATAGATACTATATTCTAGAAAATTCTAGTTCCTACAGTTAATATTTAATAACAGTGCTTAAAGAGACTACGGAAGAGCTATTTTATGACTTGTTCATGAAGGACAATGTTTTTGTTAGGTCAGAAATAATGGTTAATACTAAAAATGCAGTATTATATTGTCGTAACAAATAATAATGTCAAATTGACAGTTTAGGTACTTATCCTATAAATAAATAAAAATTAACCGGTAGCTCAGTATGCGTGCTTGCCTTCTGAGCTCAATAACGTAGGTTCGAAACCCGACCGAGGCCCTTAGTTTATTTTATCCGGGAGGTAAAATAAATTAAGCACGCCGTCCTTCGAATGGGACATTAAGCGATGGTCCCGAGCCTGCACGATGTCAGGTACTCGTTAAAGACCCCTGCCCTAGGTGAATAAAAATTTAGGATAGGCAAAATTTAGGACTCCCATAGTAGAGTCGGACTCATGTCCACCAGAGTGACGAAAGAGCGCTCTGGTACTAGGCGATATGACCTCGTTGTTAAAGCCCGGATATGAGACATAAAACCTAACCTAAAAAAAATTAAGAAAAACATATGTTTTTAAAAAATATTGTCTATTTCACAAAATATATATAATATATGGGAGTGCTTTCTGTATTTCTACCATCTTAAGCCACGACTTAACAAATATTGTATTTGTTGTACCAGTATTTGTTAAGTCGTGGCTGGAGATGTTAGCAATAACAAATACTAAGTGCAAGTTCAACATTTTTACATTCCGAACTGTCCCTTGTTCAGCCTGCACGGTTTTTTTTCGTCCCTTTTTTCTGTTAAAGTCTAAAGCCTTGAAAATGATCGATACTGGGTCTCTTTTGCACATGAGCCCAGCTCTACTACTGTGGGAGTCCTAAATTTTGCTTACCTAGATTTATTCACTTAGAGTAGATCTTTAACGAGTACCTGACATAGTACAGGCCCATGAACACCATTTAACTTCCCATCCGAAGAAGGACGGCATGCTCAAGGTTTTTTCACTTCCCAGATAAAACCTTAGAACCTTGGCCGGGTTTCGAAACTGCAATCTTGAGTTCAGTAAGAAAGCAAGCTACCTCTATGCAACCGATACTGAACAGATTGACCCTACACTTATGTTAGATGCCTATAATATAATACTTCAGTCGTCCACTAATAATTACTTAATGATTAAACTTTGAAAGACCCAATGTATGTTTTTCATCTAAAATGCCTTCCTCTCTCCATTTACAAAATTATCCAAGGAGCCACATACCTACTTTAAAGTGTGAGCTCTACTTTATTATAATACAAAACAACAGCTGACTGACCTGGTAGAGGTATTGTGGACACGGCGGTAGCTGCGGTAGTATGCGGTGGGTACAGGCTGTGGGGAGGGTCCAAGGAGCCGCAGACACTTCCTATCCAAGCTGCTGCCTCCGCCCCCACCCCCACCGCCTCCACCAAGCTTCTTCAAAGAGCCGAACATCTTACTCGAGTCACTGCCAAAACATACAAATAGTCAATGAGAAACTTCACCAATGAGGGGTTAGTTAATTTAGAATTGTAGTCAATAATTTTTTTTAATTATTATTTTTTTTCTTTTTACAGTACAATGAGTAAGAGTGCTGTCATGAGTATAAAATCATAACCAAATAACAAACAATAAATACAATAGAGAAAAAATAAGTAATAAAACAATGGCAAATTGCAATAACCAGTTAACTGACACGAACCTCATTTCGAGATATTCATGTTTAAAGTATATGACATATAATTTATTGTAATATTTGATATATAAATGTTCAAGTTGATGTACAGAAATTAGTTTATAATATAAATGTTCGTTTATAATATTCGTTTATAATATAAATGTTCGTGAGGGCGCCGGTAGCTCAGTGGTAAGCGTGCTTGACTTCTGAGCTCAAGGTCGTGGGTTCGTAGCCCGACCGAGGCCCTTAGTTTATTTTATCTGGGAGGTAAAATAAACTTAAGCACGCCGTCCTTCGGATGGGACGTTAAGCGATGGTCCCGAGCCTGTACGATGTCAGGTACTCGTTAAAGACCCCTACCCTAGATGAATAAAAATTTAGGGTAGGCAAAATTTAGGACTCCCACAGTAGAGTCGGGCTCATGTCCACCAGAGTGACGAAAGAGCGCTCTGGTAGTAGGCGATATGACCTCGTAGTTAAAGCCCGAGCATGAGTCATAAAACCTAACCGAACCTAACCTATAAATGTTCGTTTATAATATTCGTTTATAATATAATATATGACAGTTAACTGGTTATTACAAAATAATTCCAGTTAACTGATTCGGTTTTCCTGAAATCACAGTCATAAATATCAATTTAAAGTATGGACTCATGTGGGAAATGAAAATTTAGATCAAAATACACATTTTTCTCAGAAAATCTCATTTTTTTTTTAAATTTCACTTAACTGGTTATTGCAATTTGCCACAGAAATAATATAAAAAGCAATACAGTAAAAATCGTTTATAAGAACATCCAAGGGACCGTCTGAACTTGGTTCTTAAACCCGATAGTTGCTATATCCGGTAATCAATTTTTTTCTGTTTAATTATCGATCCATTTTTTGAAAGTTGAAGCCTCTTTCCTCTGGAACTACATTTAAGGGGTTGAAATTAGCAACCGCATTTAGTAACAACAGTTTCGCAAAATCATTTGCTTTTGCTTGCAAAATTGGTTCATTTATCGGAATGTTTGCACTCCTTTGAACCTTGAACCACTGCAACAGAGCTTTTTCGACATAACCATGAGAACTTGTACGAATTTTTTTCCTGCTGGTACGATCGTTTCCGAATTCTTCTTTTAATTTTTGACGGTTCTTAAAAATGTTTGAAATGGTTGCATGACTCACCTTTAGTTCATTCGACAAAGCTCCATTTTTATCTCCATTTTTCAAACGAGAAATTATATGGAGTTTTTTCTCCATCGTATAGGTTTTTCTGAACTCCTCTTTCGAGGGATTTGTTTTCTCATGAAGTTCTTATAAAAGATTTGTTTTCTCAGAAATCCATTAACTTTAGGTCACTAAAAGCGATATGTTCTTACTAACGATGTTCTTATAACCAGATATTTTTTATATTAAGTTGCATTAAAGCTGGCCGGGAACTAAAAATTTCGTTCTTATAATCGATATGTTTTTACAACCGGTGTTCTTTTAAACAATTTTTACTGTATATACAAAAATAATAGCTAAATTAATATCCAACAAAGACGTCGGTGAATCACCGGCAATGTACATACCCAGCGCAAAATAATCAACTAAGTTTTCGCTCTCCATCTGAAATATATTTACTGAATTGCTTGAAAATCAATATCTTATTCAGGGAGTACGACAGTTAGGAGGGTTTTTGAGAGTACAACCCCCCCTTTCTCTGGTCCCCCTCTTCCCTTGGGCCGATTAGGCTGAAAATTGGTAGGTGTTGTCCCAATATGGGTTTGGATTTACATATAAAATTTCGTATAGGTAAAGTCATTATTGCGGCAGTTATTGGGGTATTATGTGTTCAGCGCTCCCCTCGTTCTAGTCGCTCCTTCCCTTTGTCAGATTGACCGAAAATCAATAAATGTCGTCCTTATGAGGTTGTAGATACACATATAAAATTCCGATGTATTCATTCTATCGGGAGTTATCATGTTCACAGACACATATAATTTTTGACAGATTTTATAACTTTCCCAATAATTCGTATACCTGAGGACTTAAAATGTACAAGTCCTTTGAATGCTTAATGTCCCGTCAAAGTAGCGCTTTCATAAATCTTAAGTTCTCGAGATATTTTTTTAAACAAACATTTAAAACAAATTTCTTACAAAAGAAATAAATGAGGTTTCAGGTAATAACTGACCCTGAGTTAGGAGGGGAGGGCTGGAGAGGTCTCGGTGCTGGGGTAGGAGGTGCTCGTCCCTTCTTTGAAATGGTCGGGATAGGTTCTACCTTCTCTTCGCCTTCACTCTCACTGTAGACTATAGCTGCAACAAAAAACAACCCTTAATAAAAATACAACTTATTTACTAAATAATTGGAAAGGATCGATTCTTTTTAAGAAAATAACAGGCTATTTGATCCGAAAAATATCCCTTATACCAGGTAACACTCATCAGAACATCAGATACATAATGAGAAATTCTCATTAACGTGAAAAATAATAGTTTAAAACGGTCGGTGAGCTAAATAATTACATTTTTCGAATATCAATTACAGGTAGTGCTTGAAATTTGCCTTTACTATGTGATAGAAGCATGTAAAAGCGTTTTTTCCATAAGGAGACCATTATGCTCCATTTTACATTATCAAATAATCGAAAATATGCGGAATTCGTTCTTAAATCCTAAAATAACATAAATAAATTGTAAACTACGAAAAGAACCAGCCTACTTACCATCGGAATTGAAAAATTGCGAACATTCTTGTTATAGTGATACGCCTGCAAATATTCAAGTAAAAAAGAGAAATATTAAATTCACTGTACCATTCTGTTTTCTTCATAACTTCGCTTTTCATTCAGATATTTGAAAAATACAGGATTATCTATTCAGCGAAGCAGGCAAATTCTATTTTCAACTTGTACTCAAAAGCGGAAACTATATAATTAGTTTATTTTTTTTTTCCAAGGCAGTTCAGCAAGTCCTTAAGTGGAATTTGGCCATTAGCCAAGTGTAGAAATAACATTTGCGTACTATTTTTTACTGTAAAAAAGGGGAGAAAACATATATTTTCAGTAAATTGCGAATTTTCGCAGACAAAAGCTCAGGATTATCTTGAATCATTTTTTTTTTTAAATTATAGAAATTTATACGAATTAATCAATTACGTTTTCACTCTACCTCCAAAGCCAATAGACCCTTAGGGACTTCTGAATCCTCATACTAAATTTTGTGTCGATATATTCATTACATCGACAGTTCTTTGGGATTTTTGAGTTGAGCCCCCTCTCCCCTTTGGCTGATTCCGCTGAAAATTAAAAAGTGTCGTCCTTATAGGACTTTGAATTTAGAAATTAAATTCCATGTCTATAAATTTATTACAATGGCAGTTATTGGAGTTTTTATGTTAAGCCTCCCCCCTAATCTCCCTCTTCCCTTTGGGCGATTTGACTGAAAATCAATAGGTGTCGTTCTTAGAGGGTTCTGGATACACATATAAAATTTCATGTCGATACGTTCATTTGATCGGGAGTTATTGCATCCACTTACACAGATTTTTTTTCTTCATATTTGCAATCAGGAGGTCGGAAACCACTAAATTTCGTTGAAAACTCCGCAATTTCTGACAGATTACCTATCTCCCTCCAATACTTCGTACAGCTGGGGAAGTAACAATTAATAACATACCTTTCGTGTTTGGATTAGGGCCTAAAGTAGCCGATGTTATAGCATCCAGCCAGACGGACAGTTCAAAGTTAGTTTCAGCAGCGAAGTAGAACATGGTTCCAGTATGGTACACTTTGAAAGCGTAAGGTCGACTTTTGACTTCCTCAGCTGGCGAGGCAGTGAACCCAGGAAGACAGACAAATGTCTCCGCTTTCGTACCCTGAAAGAACAGACAAAACAACTTTAACTCTAGTGAACAGAATGGCAGAGCAGACGGACGAGTCAAGTTTTTATTCATAGATAGATAAAAAATGTTCTTATAATACATTTCGATAATATAAGAAAGTCTTCGGTGAATCACCAGCAATGTACTTCCCCAAAAAGAATTAATCAGATAAGTGTTCGCTCTTCCTCTAAAACCAATCGATCGTTTGGGTTAAAAATCAATAGTTGTCTTACAAATGGGCTTCTGAATCCTCATACTCCTAGTAAACATATATATAATAATAATATGTAAACATATTACAATTGAATTTTACGCTGACGATACTTTGAGCCGAAACCGTAACATATATGCATATATTTATGTGGAATTATGCAATATAAAGTTAAAACAACTTGTTTATTTTTATTAGTTTTCCACTAAGAAAGCTGCATTGGCGGGGGCGTTCCAGGAATGTGACGAGGAGTCCAGGAAGCTTGGTCTGCTTGTCAACGAGAGCAAAACCAAGTACATGAGAACCACGAGGAAAGAAGTAAAAGAGAAGGAACTCGTACTTGGAGGTTGCAGGTTTGACCGGGTGGATAGCTTCAAGTACCTGGGAGCCGTTATCACAGAAAGGAACGACGTTAAAGAAGACATCAAAGCGAGGATAACGGCCGGGAATAGATGCTACCGGTCACTGCAGAAGGTGCTCCCGAGACGCCAAAATAACAATTTATAAAACAGTCCTGAGACCGGTCGTCACATATGCGAGTGAAACTTGGGTCCTGACTAGGAGGGACGAAGTCTTACTCAATAAGTGGGAGAGGAAGGTATTGAGGAAGATATACGGCCCTACTCCAGAGAGGGATAGATGGAGGATACGGACCAATAGAGAGCTGAGGGACCTGTACAAGAGCCCGGACATGATGACCTTAATGAAGCAGGGACGGCTCCGATGTCTGGGGCATTTACAGAGGATGGAACCAGACAGATTGCCGAGGAAGATACTAGAGGGACACCCGGGAGGACAAAGAAGAAGAGGTAGACCCCGCTTACGTTGGCTGGAGGACGACCTCAGAACGATGGGTGTGTGAGAAGATGGAGACGGGAGGCCGAGGATAGAGTAGAATGGCGGAAGATTGTTGCGGAGACCCAGGTTCTACAAGGACAGTAGCGCCTGGGAAAGTAAAGTAAGTTTTTCACTAAACTCACCCAAATCGCAAAAATGTATTCGGACATCAAAAGCGCTAGAACACACAAACAGTTTCAAAATATATCATACCTAACATATACTCCACTCTTGTAAAGACCAAATATTTAACTGACGTCGTTTTAACTATAAGGAGAAGTGAAAAATCACTCACAAGGACAATATTGAAGCTTTAATAAGTGTTACTGAACATTTTCTGCAGAGATATTAAGAAACACTAATAAAATAAATAATAAAAACTAATACAATAACAGAAATAAAATATAATCAAATGATATAATAATAAAAATATATATTTTAAATAAATGTATTTTCAACGGTGATAAATTACCATTTATCGAAAAATTAAAATAATATAAAAGCAAGAATTCAAAATATTTTGCGAGCCCATTTAAAAAAAGAGAGAAAAAAACAATAGTTTCAATCGAGATATTTTTTGAAATCTACTCGCATCATTAAGCTGTACCTGTTCATTTTTATTCGTATTTATTAATACCGACGCCCGTTCAAGTTATTAAAGTCAGAAACTATTACAATCAGAGATAATTTAAAAATCATAATTCAAAATATATAGTAATACTTTTTTTTTTTATAATACATTTTCGAAAGAGTGAGAAGAATGATTACCTGTTTTGACTGAAAAGTGTAGAGAGCATTGGAATGGATGAGGCACCATCTTCTATTCCAGGTGACAGGACCCTTCCGGCATCTCTGCAGGAGCCAGCCCTCACACTCCACCGATGGGAAGTCCTTAACTGCTACATTTCTACCTTCTGGGGACAACAGAGAATAGAATAAAAATAAAGAAAAAACGTAAGTACGTTATGGTATGTAGAAAACACTATGTTATTATATCCAACTTCACTGTGTTATATACAACTATCTTATCCAGTTAAACAAATCTTATTTAACTTTACATAACTAAAATGTAAGACAAAAATAAAAACACTTTTTTACAAAAATATACCTTATATTTTATTTGTCGTACACAAAATAAAAACTTTTTTCTTTTAGACATTTATTTATTTATTTACTACCTTTTATTCAATATTCCCACCCAACATCCTGCAGAAAGAAAGCAATTATTTCCTACTGTTCAGTATACGGTAATATATTTGTATCTCATTTTTATTCTTGTATGAGAAATAAAAGGTTTGACGCAGGAGTTGCGTGGAAAATCTAGAAAAAAAACTACTATGCTATTAGAAAACATTGTAAAATGACTCTCCATGAACTCTTTTAACAGAACTCCACTTTCACTCCGACTACTCATGCAATAATAAATATATAATTGCTTACTGGATAGTAGAGGATGTTTCTTCCTGTGTGCCTTAGGTGATGCCTTGCCAAGGGAGCGGGCAGCCATGATGGCTCGGTAGCAGGCGCTGGGTGGCTTGCTGAGGCTAGGCCGAGGTGGAGGGACTGGGGGCGTCTGCTTTGCGGCAGCAGCCTTGGGCAGCGTCTGCCGCTCCTCTGTCAGCCCGCTCTGTTCCGAATAGTCACTAGAGGAGTAGCTCTTGGTTGAGGCCGAGTCATAATTGTCTCGATGTCCTCTCAGATGACGATCTTGCAGCGAATTATACTTGTAGGCATTGTCCTGATCCGATGCATTGTTGTAACAGAACTCATTCCTAGTTAGAGCTTTCTGCTCAACATTATGAACCTGATCAATACTTTCTATACTATAACTTTTATCATAAAATATTGACCTAGATTTTTTGTTAATGTGTTTCGGAGGAGGTTGATCAAAATTGTGTACATTTCGACTTTTGACAAAATGATGAGGATCAACTATATCTTTGGTAGTAATATCTTCGGTAATAACCTTTGATATTGTCCGAGACAACTCTGAAACACATTCTTTACTCAGTGACGTCTGTTCTATCTGGGTGGGCAACGAATGGGTCGAAATGTAACTTCTGGGTTCACACTCCTGGCCCTTATTTTTATTTTCAAGTGGCAAAGAATTCGTACTCATATTATCAGTTTTTGTCGACTTAGGCTCATAAGCAGAAAACTCGTGTACATCAGAATCGTCGCTTAGTTTATTCATTAAAAGATGTTTATTTATAGTCTGAACTATCTGGCCATGTTCTTCACTTTCAACATTTACTTCATGAACACTTTTCAGTTTTGGTTCTTCAGACGAATTTCTTGGACTTTCCGTAACTTTGATTTCTATCTTAGTTGCCTCATTCTCGTTTTGTTCGTTCATTTGATTTTTACTAATAGTACTAAGATTATTTTTAACGTCCATAATTTCAGTTGTTTGTTCTTTCAATTTGTTACTCACCTTATTCGCTTCGGATAAAGACTTTTTGTCAAAAATTGGTTCACTATTGAACCTGATTTGCGGTTTGGCTGCTCTGGGAGGGGGCTGGATTTTGTTCTCCTGCTTCTGCTGAGAGAACATTTCAATTTTCTGTTTGATGGTTAACGTTTCCAGATGGGCTTCTTGGTCCTGATGTATCCCCGGTCCCACTGGTACTGATCCAGGACTTCGGTCCACCGATGAAAGCCTTTCTTCAAAGTCTATCACACTTGTTGTGCTTTGCTTTCCCGAACTTTCTTTTTCTAATTTCATTTCGTGCCAAAGCTGAAAAAAAAAATAAAAAATTGTAATGAAACTACTTTACTAAAAAATATAAGTAAGGAAGTACATGAAACTACATCTCTATATACTTTTATTTTCTTATACCTATAGTATAAGGATCGTGCGAATTTGTAATCGTGCGAGAATCCGCGATCGAGGTTTCAACTGATTTTCACGTTTGAAGGTCCCCTGAATACGTTTTGACCATTTTCGCGATGATTTGTCTGTGTGTGTGTATGTGATTGAAAAATTGTGAGCTCTCTACAAAAACGATTGAAGCTATGAACTTGAAAATTGGAATGAAGGAGTCACATGTTCTAATATAGGTCTGATTAGATTTTGGCTGAAATCAGACGAAAATTGAGACCGCTTTCCCCAGGGACCTAACTACATTTTACAAGATACAGCTTAATCAAAAATCTATTGAAGTAATAGTTGTAGAGAATATTAAAATACGTAATTTATATGGAATACAGCTCCTAATCAACGAACTTTTACAGCTCAAAATACAGTTAACACCCTTTACAATCTCTTTCTGACTGAAAATGACAAATATGATCGTTTAACGCCAAATAACTATAAACAAATAAAATTAAAGAAAAATTTCATGATCAGAGGAGTATGTTCGATGAAAATATGTGTTTCCGTAGATCTTACAATCGTGTGAGCGCCTAATCTGACTTCTTATATAAATCTGCTAAAAAGCACTTTGAAAATAAATTAAATACAGTTTAGGGCTTGGAGCAGAGATAATATGTTCCACATATAGAGACACGGTCTTTTCTCAATATTTGCTTCTGTAACAGAAGACCTTGTTTATTCTGGTTTCCCTTCGTTTAGAATCCGTTTAGAAATAAAATGCAATAATTTGATATTTATACAAGTTATATTTGAATTACACAAAATAAGTATTCAGCATATGAACCGTTGAAATGCAGAAATTTAACGCATAACGATGAGACCTGTATAAAAATTATATTACAATATCATTCATCTCTGAAATACGAAATGAACTTACTTTAGTATATTCTTGTTCTAGACTTATTGACATATTTTATTCAAAATCAAACATGGACCAACTACAAGCAACGCTTTCATGCACTGCGTAAACAATAGGACGATGAAAAATAAACAATTTTCCAAGGAGCGATGGGAATAGGACTAGAGAATGGAGTGAAGTGCAGTTGACGCGCTCTACTAGTGCAGAAAAGAAGCGATTAGAATGATAGCCGGAGTGAAGCCAGACCAACACTGCAAACACTCATTTAGGGAATAGGGGGTTAATGATAGTTTTGGCTCTGTATATTTTAGTAAACTAGTTCTTATTAAAGGAACTCAGGGGTAAATAAACTTTTCAAGGTGCTAATGTCAAGAGCTACGAAGAATCTGATACATTTCATAAAGAACAGTAGCACACCTGGACGAGGATACAAGGGAAAACTTTCTTTATATGAGGATATGAACAGTCTTAATAAAAAAGTAGAGGTTAAGAAATCCCTTCTCCTGCCTGACCTACCTGGTCTGAGAGACTGGTTCCACACTAAGGGAAGTAGACGACCTGTAAGAGATATATTATACTTGGCTCGTTGCTATATAGATATTTACTATGCAGATTTCATTTTTAAACTCTATGATAGTACATCACTTTTTAAAAAAATGTATACTTATTTCTTATATTTCATTATGAAAATTCCTTTGGCTGTATGTTGAATTTAACATCATTGCAGAGAGTAGTTATTTATTTTTTGGTTATTGTGTATATTTTTTGAATGAATGTTTTTTGTATTAGAGAGGGTGAACTTCTCATTTGAGCTATGCCAGTAGTACTTTATCCTCTATACTGTTGGGGTAAGCAAGTTTTTTTATTTTGTTACTCTCTATCCTGACACTTCAAGATTTCCTAGTTACTTTTCATTTCTTATTCAATCATAGACGATGACGCTGTCGCGTTGAAAACTGGTTCAGGACCAAAAAAACAAAACAATGGAAGGCAACGTTCTTTGTTTCTATGAGAATTTCAGGAAGGTTAAAAAAACTAAAATAAAACATTTCAACTGTAATTTTCTTAACAATCCGTGCTATTTATTTCATAGACACATCTCGCAAAGCCCGTTCAACGCCCCAAGTACTATTTTAATAACTTTCAGTCGGAGCCTCAAGACACCAAGTCAGAGCTAGTCATGTATCGCGCAGGTATTGTCCTATTAAGTTAATCATACTGTACCTCATGTATATCGAAGGGGGGCCTCTTGCTGAGCGGGCTGGCTCCAGTAATGGTGGCCCTTCTATGGACTGGCTTACTGGGCATCACCAGGTTATGTTGGACTGTCACCACCTCCTCGTCAGAGCTCGTCGTATCCCGCGACTCCTCGGCTGTCTTCTTCTTCAGGTTTGTACTGGGCATCTTCAGACTAGAGAACAGAACAAAGGCAATAAATTATTTGTTAATGGTTTTGTGGGGAACTGATAAGATTATCATCGCTCAGAAAATGTGATTAGGAATAGATAAAGAACAGGAGGGAAGTGGATAAATTGCGGTAAAGAAACTGGCAAATCATACATAAAAACAAAAAAAAAAAAACAATTGAAACTAAAAAAAAAAGAAAACACGTGGGGTAGGTAACACTATCAGATCCTATTTGCTCAGTAGTATTTCAGGAAAACAGCACATATTTTGGCAGGATATGTACAACAATAAGTTGAGATTATCCTGATGGGAACCCGAGATAATCTTTTTGGACACTTTCCTGTTGAAATATTGCAAAAAAAAATCCTCATAGCTCTACTATATGTACAAAGCATTAAAATGAAAACTAATAACTGCCCACCCATATGGAAATTTCTTTCTTTGGGCTGTTAAGAGGGCGGGGATGTGTAGCCCATTTTTATTTTGGAACCAAAGGGGAGGGGGTTATTTACAAACATCCGAGAGAAGTTCTATCTATGAAATAAAATTCTCCCCGGATGGGATTTGAACCCACTCTACGCTCTAGCCCACACAACCACCATGGCCCATAATAATGTTATATTTGTAAAGGTATGGGCATGTTTACCTTCTTATCGTGAATACAGCAGTGTTTAGAAAACGCCAAAATGTTACAGTTAATGTCTTTACACTTACCAAAACTGCCTCTAAGAGCGCTTCACAAAATAAATAATTACTGATTCTCATTTAATAAATATAGCAAATAACTTTACCGACTGAACATTTTGATTCAGTACCTATAGTAAATTATTTTTATTATAATTTTTAATACGAATCACCTCATTTTCTTGTTAAGGTTTCTGTCCACATTTTTTCAATTATAATTTTGATCGTCCTAAACACCCTTATGCACACACACTTTCTATACTGTGATATAGATAAAGAGCTTCCTTCATCCAGATGAAATGCTCATTAATAACAATGAAATAGTCAGTAAATCACCGGCAATGTACTTCTTCAAATTATTTGTAAACATCTCCCTCTAAACTCATTTCCTTTTCGGTCCATTTGGCTGAAAATCAATGGGTGTCTTACTCAGGGATTCTTCAATCCTCATATAAATTATGTTGTGTAATGGTATTCATTACATTGACAGTTAGTACAGTTTTTGAGATGAACCCCCTCTCATCTGATTCTCCTCGCAAACATGAAATTCTGATGAAAACTTAACTTCCCCTACAGTTGGAAAAGTAAAAAGAGAAAAAAATATGTTACCTGTGGATGGGGACCCTATAGTGGAGCATAGTAAGGAGCTCCGGACGAGGAGTGAAGGCATGCGAGTGAACAGCCCTCTTCTTGGTGGGCAGCCGGTAGGGCTTAACGTAGATCTGACCGTACACCTTAGTGTGTCGGGGTCGCTTCTTTAGGGTTAGAAGTACCTCCGTCGGAGATTCCGCAAACAGGTTCATCACCTGCTTCACATTCCAACCAACCTAAAACATAAAATAATTTCATAAATAACTTATCATAAAGTCAGGAAATAAATGTTATTCATAGCTAGAAGATCGAACCTTCATTTTATTTAATACTAGCAGTAATACCCGGCGTTGCCCTGGGAACTTTGACTTTTCTCCCAATATCTCCTATAAGGCTATTCAGTTCCTCGACAGTACATTCATGATGTTATAATTTTCAATTATTCATACGGAATAAGGCTTATCGTCCTTCAACTGTAGTAACGCTAGCTTTGGAGCTAAAACTAATTTATTCAAAAAGATTCCTCATTAATCATTGCAGTGGTTTTTGAGTTACAAAGATTGCGTGGGTGGATGCTGGGATGGACCAGATATTGAGGTACTAATACGCCTATAACCTTCCACAGACGATGACGAACAAATTTTTAAAAAAATTAATCAAATCCATCAAGCCGTTCGTGAGTTATAGCGGTACAACGCACAGACATTTTCAGCTTTATATATATGATCTTTGAAGAGAAACATCTACGGTACCGTAAATCAATTTGCACGCATTTCCGTTTCAATTCTTGAAGAATTTTTATATTAACTTCTACTGGGCAGATTTTCATGGACTGGAGCAGTCCAGAGCAGGGAAATAGGATGTATTGCACAAGGTTGAAAAGATAAATATTCATTAAACTGTCCAGTTACAATAATACTAGCTTTGAAAAATGTCCAATATGTTACCATTAAGGATTGTGCTAAACAATTAGGGCTTAATTTGACAGTTGACCTTTAGTCAATTTTAATACCTTTTATTAGATAATCGTAATAGTAGACATAGAGAATGAACACTGCACCCGTAAATGGCATTACTTAAAATGACAGAAATATTCAAGAATCTTACAATAAGCTTTGTAGGAAGATCGGATTTAACTCCGTAAGGATTACATCTACAATTCATTTACAGCCAAAGCGGCCGAAGGGAAGGAGGGCATCTGTGGAGTGGGCTTAACTCAAATAAATTCTAAAAATTGGCGATGTAATGAACGTATCGACATAAATTTCACAGGTTGTCAAATAAGATGTAGTCTGACCTCACACAGATTTTTTTATTTGTATTAGCTAGCCGGCTTTCGAGGTTGAGTTGTGACTCAGATGGGGGACAGGAATAACTTATCTGTCCCCATCCATGAAATTTTAAATTGTTAAACTTTTTAGATAGTTTTATTCATTTTTATTATAAAAAATATGAAATGTTATTTACTAAATTATTTTAATTAGGTTTATTTCAAAATTTTTTATTTTATCATATGAACGGAACGTAAGCCTAAAGAACCTTTTTTCTTATGTTTGATCATTTAACTAAAAATGGTGATGATACTTAACATTTTGTAGTAGAGTATTGTGAAACAATTAAAATTATAAAGAAAAAATGTATGTTTTAAAAAAAATATAGTCTATTTCACCAAACATATAAAATATTTCCATCCCTTTTTCAAATTATTATAAAGTATCTGTTTTATATCATTGTACATAATGTCTAATTTGTTTGTTTATATTCTGTAGGCCCTGAAGAAGAAAATAAATAGTTTTCGAAATGTTGGCCAAATTTTGAATTTTATTTTCACGCGACAGAAGCTCGATTCCCTTCTACATAGTTTCAGAAGTTTGAAATTATTGTGTAATGTAAAGTGATTGAGTCGGACGGAATTTAGGGTAGGCAAAATTTAGGACTCCCACAGTAGAGTCGGGCTCATGTCCACCAGAGTGACGAAAGAGCGCACTGGTAGTAGCCGATATGACCTTGTAGTTAAAGCCCGGGCATGAGTCATAAAACCTAACCTAAAATTGTGAGTACTTTAATATGAGGATACAAATGGGAAAAATAATATGTTATTGGGGAAGGGGCGAGACCTGAAATGAAAATCTGTTAATTCATACCTAATAAAATATAAGTTAAAAGTGAAAAATTGTTCAGAATACAACACATATCATACTCAAAAACCTAAAACAGAATGAATTAAACAAATGAGGAAAAATACTGACAACTCTCATGGAGACAACAGAAAAACATTTTGAACTGCGGGCTTTGAGAGAACATGTAGAGTATGGAGACGCAGCAAATCTTTGGAAGTTAGTTTTATTCTTATTGTAATATCTTCTGTTTGGCTTGCTACCAAGCTGGAGCTGGATTGTTTGTTTACATAAATCAGCTGTAACTCATTTCTCTGTCGTCTTGTAAAATTACGTTTTAAACTACAAAAGAGGAAACATACACATTCAAAGTAGAGACTAGAATTTCCGAGAAGTTGCTTTTGTCTGGCCTGTCAATTTAAAATGTTTGTTGCACGTTTTAATATTTTCATTGGTTTAGATTTTCACTGTACAATATTTTCCTTAATGCATTCATTCAAAAAACATACCCTTAACTCATTGATTAAAATGAATTTCTACTTAAAATATTGAACTACGAACTGATATTGAGTCAGGGATTATTTCTCAAATAAGTTTTAAAGATGTCTGAAAGCAATAAACGAATATTCTATAAGTAAGTTATTCAGTAAAACCTAATATTCACCAAGACATACTCTATGCGTAATATTATATTGAACCAACCAACCCTGTTTCTATATTTCTAGAGACGGAAATCATAGTAAACTAGTAAAATATGTCTAATGCTTACCACAGTCTGATAGTTTATTTGAATTATTTCATCTCCAGGTTCTATTTTTCCACTCTGATGGGCTGCACTGTTGAGTTTCAGGTCGCTGATTTGATGGATACCACGAAAGGAAGGCACTATGTAGAAACCCTATGAAAAAAATACATAATATATAAGTTTTTGTATTTGTATTACGCAAGACATATTTGTACGTGATCCGGTTCAGTAATCTAATATGCTGGTCGAAATAATCTGATTACAGATGACTCTATTTAGTTCAAAACAGACATGATAATAATGAGCATTGATGACATAACAAATTGCCTAATCTTCATCTAAGTTTACTTCAGTTGTAAAAATCTCAGTTTTCAAATACATATCATGGGGTTTGAGATCCTACCGTCATTTCGGATGACCTGATGTAGAGGACGGCAAAAGTGACATACGAGTAATACAAATGGTGCACAGAGATCAGAAATCAACCAAAATTCTCAGAGCTTCAAAACTAATTGTAAACTATGCTACCTTTAGTCCATTAACTGGATGAAACAAGTCCTTAAAATAAAACAAATCCTTATAATAGGCATTTAGTTCTCAAAACGATGTTCTCTCCAGAATGAAGTATGATATGGTACACCCAGGCCTACATGTTCAAGTATATGTTGATTTGACTTGTTCTAGATACCTAGGGAGGGGTCTTTAAGTAGCTGATAACGCACAGGCTTGTGATCATCGCTTAACGTTCCATCTGAAGTGTGGATTATTTATCAAGTCACAAGAAGATTTAGAGTGGGAAGTCTGTGGCAGTATAAAAAAACACTTAAAAAACAACTGTGACGAAAACATGAGCGAACTGAATTACGATAAATAAAAAGTTTCGCTTAAAAATAATAAAAAATCTTGCTAAAAAAACTAGGTATACTCACTAAGTCATCAGAGGATCTCTTCTTAATGGTGGCGAGGTCAAGAGAGGCTGGCTGGATGATGAGAGGATCGGTCATATCCTGGACTATAGTATCGGCCCTTTTAGCAAGCTGGGCGGAGGCATCCTTCATATCGGAGACTGGAGCCTCCACGAACCTGTCCCTCTGACCGCAGGTAGCCATCCTGAGGGAGAGAGAGAGGACCTCCCCCCTAGTCGATCGGTACTCAGGTTCCCCGCTGAACCCCGGCCTGTCAGGATACATAGGCTAGATCAGAGGGAGCTTAGACTGGACGTCCACTAGCCAGAGGTCCAGTTTGTACGTGACAAATAATAGAGGCAATTTTTTACTTTCAAAATGGGAAAGTTATGGAACTCAAAAAGAAATGAGAGTTTTAGCGTTTTAGGGAAAAATTATACACATAATGCTGGAACCGAGAAATAAGAACACGCGTAATGTTAGGGAGAAGTGTGCATTGCATATAAATTCCAAAATAAATATTTTTGGATTAGGTTTTAGCAGCACTTCAACCGAAGTTTTAACAGTTATAAGACAGCTATAAACCATCCTTAAGGTTAATGTTAACAAACATTTTCTACCGAAAGATAACCATTTCCAAAAAAACGTTTATAAAAAAGTATTGTATTTTTTGTGGAATTGTCCACAAAATAAAAAAAGTTCTCGGTGAATGACCGGCTATGTACTATCCCCGCAAGAAATCATCAATTAAGTTTTCGCTCTCCCTCCAAATCGACCATTCGCGCTAAAAATTGATATTTGACTTACATTGTGGCTTCCGAATCCTCATTTTAAATTCTGTATCGATACATTCATTAAATCGGCAGTTGTTAGGGTATTTAAGGCCAGCCCCTCTTCTTTGATTCCCCCTTCCCTTCGAACGATTTCGCGGAAAATTAATAGGTGCCATCCTTATGAGGTTTTGAATTTAAATATAAAATGTCATGCAGATACATAATTTCCCATATACCTTATATAGCTAGGGAGTAATAAAATAAAGGGGGATTATGGGTTCACATATTTTTTTAAATTATTATTTATTTTTTAATACTGACTAATTTAAAAAAAAATCAAATTATTATGGGAATTGAAATCAACAAAGTTGGTCCACTTTTTGGTAGACGTCCACATATATGTATGAAGATTTTGTTATCAAAATATTGAGATATAAAATTTCTGATAACATATAATAGATGACTTCATTATAGAAGTGAAAAACAAAAGAAAGATATGAGCAATTAATAACTATTCCTTAATGAAATAATTCACTGGGGAAGGAAGTGTAAACTTTAAAAAATGGTAATAAGTTTAAGAGAGCAGAAAGATTATTTTCACGTCAGTGCTCTACTTACAGAATTGTATAACAAATGTTACGAGGAATATTCATGTACTGAAGAAGAGACAGAGACAAGATATACAGACGTTATTAAAAATAAATAATAGTGAAAATAATTTATTTGCCTGGTAAAATAAGATGTGTACAAACAAAAAATCTGATAGCCAATATAACAATAATTATTATTGTTGTTTTGAATTTTATATATCTTTTTAAATATGAGATATTACAAATATAATTAGGTATATAATAATGATATTCAGTGTAGAAATATGTTTACAACGTCTCACATTACTCAAGAGAAGCATTAAAACAAACAATACACAAATATGAATAAAGGAAATGATAATATGCTTCCGTTGATAATTTAATCAAGTTAAGTTTTAAGGAAACAATGTCAGATTGATTGTGGTTCTAAAAGTTTCTTTTTATATAAACAATTGTGTTTTGTTGACAAACAAACAATATGTTAATGTTTTTGGCAATTTGTTTATACATTGAATTATGTAAAATTTTGTAAGCCTTAGGTTTACAATTTATAATTATTATTTTATAAATAAATGAACTAAAAACTTACTTCGAAATATAGTTCACTTGAATTAGAAACTAATTTGGCTAAAATTATTTTTAGTTGAACTACTGAACTGATAATCATGCAACATTGTTGATAATTTAATCAATTAAGTTTTAAGGAAACAATGTCAGATTGGTTGTGTATGTTTCATTTGTGTTTTGTTAAGGTAATAGGCAAAGTTTTTACAGATTTAAAACATTGAATCATGTTAAATTTGTAAGCCTAGGTTCACAATTTATAATTATTATTTCATAAATAAATAAACAAAAGGCTTACTCTGACGTATAGTCTAGAAAAATTTTACTTGAAACGGAAACTAATTTGGACTAAAATTATTTTTTGTTCAACTAAAGCAAAAGCAAACTGAACATATATATATGTATATTTTTTCTTATATACTATTACTGAGTCCTAGATTACACCTTATGAGAAATGTTAGGCAACATTTACAAGGACACAATGAACAAGAAAAAATATTTATACCATCCGTACAACCTGGGTCGCTTGAGTTGAAGCATTTTCATTAAAAATAATTTTTGTCAACATTAGTCTCCGATTTGGGTAACAATTGATATGGAGGTTTACCTGTCGAGCCAGGCGATGAGAGGTTTGACCGCAGTCACTATGGTGGAGATATCCGCAAGTATTTGTGTAGACAACCTTTGATTGTTGGAGTGGCTATGACACAGTTCGTTGTGAAGACTGTGTGCCAGACAAGAGAGACGCATCGCCAATAGTTGTAAATTTTCTCTATCAAGCTCATAGTGCTAAAATAAACAAATAAAACACATTCATAAATTCCTCAACAACCATTAGTACTATATTTTTGATCAACAAGTTAATAATAGCTCTAGTGCTAATATTTTCAGACTTCAAAAGAAAGCACTAAGAATAATAAATAATATTAAACAAAGAAAAGCTGCAAGGAGATATATTCAAAAAAACTTAAAATCTTGCCTGCGCTCTTTATATTTGAAACATCTAATAGTCATTAGGAAAAAAATATAAATATTTTCTCTCTCAACAATACCAGGAATAAAGAAGAATTTCGATAACTAAAAATTGATTCTCTTTTTTTGAAAAAAAGTATAACTCATAAGGAATCAACTTTTTAAATGGCCTTCCCCACTTCTTGAGGACAATAGATATAATAAAATTGTTTAAATACAAATAAAAACACTTATAGCAGAGGAAGCCCTCTCATACAAAACGTAATTTTTTTCTCATTGTTCAAAAACAAGCAAAAAATCTCTCCGAAACATCATCTTGAACGAAGATTAATAATAAAAAAATTTAAATATAAAATATTTATATAAAAAATCATCTATTTCATTTATTCATACTAGGAATTTTTTATATACTTAATCTCTAGTTGTATTTATTCATTTTTAAAATAATTATCGTTATTCATCTCATAAGTGTTTATACTCTTATATACAGTTAATTATTATGACTCATACCCGGGCTTTAACTATGAGGTCATATCGCCTACTACCAGGGCCACTTTCGTCGCTCTGGTGAACATGAGCCCGACCCCACTGTGGGAGTACAAATTTTGTTTACCTAGGTTTATTTATCTAGGCTAGGGGTCTTTAACGAGTATCTGATATCGCACAGGCTCGGGACCATCGCTTAACATCCAATCCGAATGACAGTGCTCTCGAAATTTTTTTTTTTCCTTCCAGAAAAAAACCTAAAGGACTCGGCCGGGTTTCGAACCCGCGATCTTGAACTCAAGCAAGCACGCATAACAGCTACCGGCGCCGTCTGTAAGGTTATATTTTGATGTACAAAACTGTATGATGTATCCAATTACCATGTTATGGTTTAACGGAAATAAATATTATTATAATATCACAATGAAGTGGAATTTGAAAACTTTCTTATTGTCAACGATCAGCTCTAGAAAGAACCCTTGTACGATTGATTTGATCTCACCTCTCTGCTACATATTTTCTTTTAAAACTCTGACTCACTTCCTGTCCTTGAAGCTTTAATTCACGTGAAAAACTAACAATCGGTTTGACCTTAAAACCTGCCTCGAATAATTGTATGAGCATAGCTTAAATGGCTACTGCCATCCTGTGAGGCAAAACTACCCAACGTTTCAATTGACATACTCCTAGAAATTTTTAGGATTTTCCTTTAGTAGGTCAACACATATAATAACTATTGTATTTCATAGCAGCAGTCAAGGTGAAACTAAAATATATTATTAGACTAGATCGTGATAGACCGAATAAGGAGTAAACTAGTTCGACTAAAATTAAGTAAAATGTAAATAATATTACGAACGGTTTTGATAAATTTATTTGTTTACTTGCGTTCAAATAACATGTGGTCGTTTTGTATTTAAAATAAGTTTTTTCAATGTCTTCATGTTATTTTAATTAGACATGAGCCCGACTCTACTGTGGGAATCCTAAATTTTGCCTACCCAGTATGGTAGAGGTATTTATTGAGTACTTCACATTGTACAGTCTCAGAACAATCGCTTAACGTCCCACCCGAATGATGTCATGCTCAAGATTTTTTCACTTCCAGATAAAAAACCTGAGAGCTTTGCCGAGGTTTCTTGAGCTCAGTAAGCAAGCACGCTTCACCCAAGCTACTGGCGCCCTCGTTACGTTTATATTTGAGCATTTATAATTAATGGATCCTAGATTTTAGTAATTATCTCTGGCAAATTCCACTAAACATGTAACTGAATTTAGAATAGGGAAAGTATACAACCATTTCTCCATGGCCCGCCAAAAAACCTGTAGAAAGATAATTATAAGGAGAACCCACACAACTGTCTTAATCATATGACTAACAAAGTTGCTTTAGTCTAAAGACACAATAGTAAAGTTAATTCACAACCAAATATAAGAAAAATGGCACAAATAAACACTGAAAGCAGCTATATACATTACTATATCCATAGAAGAGCTTACTAAAATCTAGGAACCATTAATAAAATAAACTAAACTAAAACAATAAACCTTACTTTACCTCTCCCCAAATATATTATATATATATAAAATATGTGCAGAATTGCGCACAATTCCGAAACCGCTGATCGACAATTTATAATTATATTGCAGAAATTAAGATATCAAAATGGGAGAGAAAAAAAAAAGGAGTTACTGGTCTGTTAATTAAACATAGTATATCAGTTGATAAGAAGATTTATGAATCGTGATACAGAAATAGTTCTGCGTAACAGATAAATATAAGGAATATAAACTGGGCGAATGATCGTAAATATTGTGAATAAATAAAACAAACTTCGGTTTTTGAAATATTGTCTATTCCACAAGACATTTAAACATAAACTATAGGTTTTGTCATTAAACCATCATCAGGTTTAATTATAGATTAAGACATTAGTTTATAACAGAAATTATTGCCGAAATTGGCAGTTTAATGTTGAGATTCTGTCATGTAAATAAAAAATTCAATATTTGACCAACGTTTTGTAAAGTATTTATTCCCCTTCATCACATCAACTCAAGTTATTATAAGTCCCTAAAAAAGGACTATTCTCTAGTCTATTATGACCGGCAGTTTATGTTCAAGTTGCTTGTGGAGTAGACTATACTTCAAAATTCTAACATTGTTTTATTAATTTATTATAAATTTCCAGAATATGTCCGCATTTCTCAATTAAAAAGTTGTAAATGTACTGTATTCAAACTGATTAGACTTAAATGGAAATAGACCTCGACGGAGAGGTCGTCATCAAGGTTTTGACTGAAAAGATCTAAAGGTTGTAGCCTCGAATCCTGACAACCTCAGGAATTCTGAGATAGGATAGTAAAAGCAAAAGGGGAGGGCAAAAGAAAAATTTGAACTCAAGAAAATAATCTAGAGCCCTTGCGTCGATCCTCCTTCCCGCGGAAAATTAATAAGTTTCATCCTTATAAGGGTTTGAATTTAAATATAAAATTTCACGTCTTTACATTCATTAAATCGGGGTTATTGAGTTGAGCTCCTATGGACGGTCCATTTCACGGAAAAATTGATAGGTGCAGTCCTTATGAGTTTTTGAATTTACATACGAAATTTCGAGTCAATGCATTCGTTATCAGTGTTTGTGTTAAGCCCCATCCCTCCTCCCCTTCCTTATGACCGATTTGGCTGAATATAATCGATATTATAGGTGTCGTCATAAATTTCTGGATACAAATATAAAATGTACCGATACCGCCATTCAACTGAGAGTTGTGTTCACAAATATAGACTTTTTTTTTTTTTCATTTTTGGAATCAGAGGGTCGGAAAATATTAAATTCCGATGAAAACAAAAGATCGAACTTGTGGCCGATTACATAACTTTCCCTTTACTTCGTTTAGCTGGAGAAGTAAAAGAACAATGAACAAAATGCATTCAACTGTTATTTTTTAAAAGATATTATTTAATAATTAAATTGTTCCACAAGATATATCCTATATTAATTTAAGCCAAGTCTTCTAAACGCTAGTCAAGCGACAAGTTTTGTTTACGTCCACAAAAAGATGTAAAAAAAAAACGCGAATCCGGTGGGAAAATGTAGTGCTGTCTTTACTATCATTGAAAAAAAAAATTGATACAACCTTGTTCGAAAAACAAAATTTCAGTTATTATCATTATCCATGATGAGTAATTTTTGAAAGTGGCAAAAGTCCTTGGCCCCACTACTCAATAAGATACACACATCCGTATATACATGGAGACTTTTATGAGGAAATGATAGGTAGAATCTCAGCGAGGGAAAAGTTGAGACAATGTTTGTGAACAATCGTAACATGTACTTTCCCCATAATAACTTTGTTATTGTCTGGAGAAAGTGAAAAGATGTACTGAACACGAACTCACCGGACCAAACTACCCGTCATAACTAGAGACCGAATTTATATGCACTTGAAAAGGCCAAAATATGCAGTAAAAATGTTGAAATATGCAATAAAAAGAGCTGAAATATTACAATGTTCTAGGTTAGTTTAGGTTTTATGACTCATGCCCGGGCTTTAACTGCGAGATCATATCGCTTACTACCAGAGCGCTCTTTCATCACTCTGGTGGACATGAGCCCGACTCTACTATGGGGAGTCCTAAATTTTGCCTAACCTAAATTTTTATTCACCTAGGGCAGGTGTCTTTAACGAGTACGTGACATCGCACATGCTCGGGATCATCGCTTAACATCCCATCCTTAAGTTTATTTTACCTCCCAGATAAAATAAACTAAGGGCTTCGGTCGGGTTACGAACCCACGATCTCGAGCTCAGAAGACAAGCACGCATACCACTGAGTTACCGGCGCCCTCAATGGTCTATATCTATAAAAATGGCCTCTTAATCGAGAGAAAAATTAATTTCAAAAAATAAATAGGAAACAAATAATAGAAAGCGCCGGTAACTCACGAGTTAACGTGCTATCCTACTGAGCTCAAGATGGCGAATTTTACTCATCTGGAAGGTGAAAAAAACTTGAGCACGCCGCCCTTCGGATGGGACGTCAAGTGATGATCCGGAGCCTGTACAATGTCAGGTACTCGTTGAAGACCCCCTACCCTAAGTGAATAAACCTAGGTTGGCATAATTTAGGACTCCCACTGTAGAGTAAGTCTCATGAAAGAGCGCTCTGGTAGAAGGTGATATGACCTTGTAGTGAAAAGCCCGGACAAGAGTCATAATAACTTACTAATTAAAATTATGGGGGATGGAGAAGAGAAAAATATATTAGGTAAAAATAATTAAACAAAATTCTTTTTTGAAATATTGTCAATTTTAGAAAAAGAATTTTACGTAAACTGGGACTTTGGGCATTACACCATCGTCAGGTTTAGTTAATTTACAACTGACTAAGTCTTAGTTTATGACTAGACCTAATGAAACTGGAAGTTTATGAATATATATATTTTTCTGGAATAGACAATATTAAAAAAAATGTTTGTTCCATTTATTTATTACACATTTCTACAATGTGCCTGCGTTTTTCAAGTTGGTGTCAGATAATGTGAGAGAATGCAGACATTAGGGCTACCAAATTTGAATGTTTTACTGTTTAAGTCTTTTTATCTTTTATTTTCTTAAAATAAGCGCAAAAAGAAACATTTTTTAGACCTAAGGAAGCAGTCATAAAGCTAAGAATAAAAAAAACTTCTGAATTCTGTCTGAATGAAGTAACATTGAAAGACGCAGATAGGTATTTAAAAATATATATATTTTAAGGTTATTTAGAAGTTGCTTTAACTTCCACGGTGGATCAATTGCCATTTTTGGATTAATTTTGAAATAGTTTTAGATATAATTCCAGTTGAATGTCAACTAGTTTCATGTTGTTCAAACAAGCGAAGCTCTCTCGAGGCAAATCACAATCATTACTATTTTATACACAAAAAAAAAAGTTATCGGTGAATCACAGTCAATACACTTCCCTAACTCGAAATATTTAAGTTTCCACTCTCGCATTAGGCCCTTATAGACTCAATTCATCGAGTTAGTAAGGGGATTTAGAAGCTTCAACTCAACTATTATACCTATTCGAAAAACTTCACATCGCATTTCTTGCAGAACTATAATTAAAATTACATTTTAAAAAACACATAAAAAGAATGATTATTTGACGATAGTTCTGGCGGAATATTTTAACCATGGTGAAAATTAGGATTCGTTTTTCTCAAGCATAAATAAAAAAAAATCTGTAGAATACCAATTATGAGAATTTTTTGAGGAGCTAATAACATAGTAATAGAATGTGAAGATAGTAAAAAATAGTCTGAGAAAGTTATGTTTTTTTTTTTAGGTACGGTTCTCCACATACTACAACAGGTATAGAATAGCCCCTCCCATTCATTCAAGTTCTGACATGTCTGGGAAACCGAAACCATTTAGATATCAATGCAAGGTCATTAGACAAAAGATAACCTCTTCGGCTCCTCTTCTAAAAAATGAAAAAAACAACACACAAAAAGAACAAAAACAATGAGGAATTTGAAAAATCAATGGCCCAGAAGTATGTCATAATAAACTGAAACTTAATAGTTGAATAAACAATGACCTGTTTTAAATTGGACTAATTATATTAAAAGGATTTTTATTAATTGGTAGTACTTACTATATTTCTAAGGTGTTCGATTCCTTCTAAAATAATTTCTTGATGTCCTATCTTATGAACTCCCAAGTGTTCTAGGTCATTAGGGCCAAAACTTAAAAGTTGTTGCCCATTAACTTGATTGTTTAAAAAAGCATGAATATATGATAATATAGAATTGTCAAGACCTGAAACATACAAATAAAATATAGTAACTAATGAAGAATACTTTAAAAAAACTGTTATAAATATATTTCAGTTGTTTTTACATTTTATTTTAGTTCGTGACGTTGGAATTGAGGACACACTAATGGTTGGAAAGAGAATGTTTAGTGAGAAAGAACAATGAAGTTAGTAAATATATTAATATTGAATTTTGACATTATCTAGGTGAAAAAATAAGTAATTAATATGGGAATACTGACCTTTAAGCCATTCAGTTACTTGATCTGGTTTCCATTCGGCCACATTCACATAGGCCATAATCTCACACCGCTGTTTGACCCCAGACTGGGGAATGGGAGGGGAGAGGGGATGAATGAAGACGATTGTGCCAACTCAACAAGCTAAACATTCCCTCTCTTTTCCCTAATTCCCGTTATGGTAACAGAATACGTAAAAAGTTAAAATAAAATGAATTTAGTGGTTTTATCGAAAATATATACATGAAACGAAATACTTCTTCATAGTTGACCATTATTTCCTCACAGAAAACAATAGTTGTTTTTTCTTTTTAAATTAGTTTTGGTTAGTAAGAATAAAACACTTCTTATAAGGATTTTTAGCTTGTCTAAGCAATACGATTTAACCAATTTACCAAAAGTGGTTCAAAACATTAATAGAATGATGTGTGCTTACTGCGATTTTTCCCGCCATTTCGAAAATCCTTGGCTATTCGGTGTTCTATACGTTGATTCCCAATTATTTTGAATTGAAATTGACTCGTAATTTGAATAGTAGATTTTGGTATGAGCTAATGGTCATCGTTATGGCTTTGTTCGTAGTTAAGGAGTGAAAAAAAAAAAAAAAAAAAAAAAGTATACTAGCGTTTTGTGAAATGTTTAACAGGAGTTCAACCTCTAAAATTCTCTTCTCCCCTTCTCTTCTACACCCTTGATATTAGAGATATATTACCTTATTTTCGCTCCGGAATAAAATAATTTCCTTTTAATACAACAAAAAATTACGTGTGAGTCGGGGTATTCCCTGAAACTTGGAGATCGAAGAATCCTCAAAAAACAGTTGCAAATTCCGAAATCGAATGACCCTGAAATGGGGAAAAACAGAAGGTAAGGGTCCAAAAAATATAGAGATTGACGGTTTAGGTTTACGAAGAGAGAGGGAGCACCGGGGTCCACGGTTATATACATATAATAATAATAATAATAATAATAATTATATATATTTATATACGGAATATACATTTATCGGTTCTCGACAGTCTTAATCAGGTTGAATGAAGCCTCTCTACTAGGATTAGTGTTTTAATGTATTTTCAAAAAATATAACGAATTGCTGCCGCAAGAATCACCTATATTCTATAATTCTTCTTGGACTATTTCAGTTGGGAACAACTAAAATATGTTTTTATTTTTACTTATGGTTGATTATCATCGTGTCTGGTTGAAGCTCAATTACCGACATCGCTGTTTTAATAAGATTATAAAAAAATATAAGGAATCGGTGCTACGAGAACCACTTTTATTCTTTATTTCTTTTTCGGGTATTTTAGTCAGTACCAAACAGATTATATTTTTCATATTTACTTAGAACTACAACTAGGACTGTTAGACGCAACCGGGTTGGGCAGGAACCAGTTCCTGTCGACTGCAGAACCAGGTATCTGAATTTTTGGGTACCCGGTTCTTGGTTCCAGACCCGGTTTCAGATCCAGGTCCCTATTTTCAGATTTTTACATGCTTCCCGAAAAGCTAAAATGCATACAAGTTTTTTTTTAGTAAACAAACGTAAGTTTCTGCTTTCTCTAAATCTTTGATTTTCTTATTTCTTGAACCCTTACGTTTTGTTCTTTTGAGTGTTCTTCGATCTCTGAATTTGAGGCTACACTCCGATCTTTTTATTTGGTGAATTCTTTCTTCTGTTTTTGGTTTGTTGAGGATCCTCCGATCTATGAATATAAAGCTACATCATAAGTATCTGCTCTCCATCTAAACCGATGTCGATCTCTCCATTTGGTTGTACCCTTACGTTCTACTTGCTGCTCTTTTAAGGGTAATTCTAAATCTTCGATCTCCTTATTTCTTCGACTCTTACGTTTTGTTTTGTTCTTCGATCGACCTTTCTTTCCCTTTTGAAGGTCCTTTGATCTCCGAATTTGAGGCTACACCCAGGCTCAGAAGAGAGTTTCCGATCTCATCCTTTGATCTCTTTTTTTGATGAACTCTTACCTTTTGTTCTTTTAAGATTCCTACGATCTCTGATTTTGAGGGGCTACACTTCGACTCACACATAAGTTTCCATTCTCCATTTAAGTCTTCGATCTCTCTAGTTGGTTGGATCCTTACCTTCTGTTTGTTGTACTTTCAAAGGTCCATCGATCTGCAAATTTGAGACTGGACCCGAATTCACACATGAGTTATTGCTCTCTTTGTGATGGTCCAAGCATGAGTCCAGACCTGGATCCGGGTCTACGGTGGGGATGAATAGAACCCACAAAAATGAGAGGAGTCCAACAAATAAAGTGATCAAAGGTTCATGTGTGATTCGCGATGTAGCCCCAAATTATGTAATCGAAGGACTCCGAAAGAGCCGAAACCTATGCTCGAGTTCCACCAAATAAAGAGATTAAAGGTTTAGAGGGAGAGCCAAAACTTACATGTGAGTCGGGGTGTAGTCACAAATATGAGATCGTACAGTGCGGAAACCAATGTTACGAGTTCCTACAAATAAATTGATTGAAGGTTTCGAGAGAGCGGAAACTAACGTATGAGGGGTGTAGCCTTAAATTCACAAGACCGTCCAAAGTAGTGTAGGTAAGTTCCAACAAATAAATATTTGGAAGGTATTTAATTTGGAAGAGCATACATACAAGTTTGGTTGTAGCCTCTATGGAAAAAAAAAAGAAAAAAAAAAAAGAAATATCAGAAATAAGTTGCTGGCAAAGAAATAGAAACACTTAATGATAATGAATTTTAAATTTGACTTTTCCAAGGCTCCAAAATGTCCACCTCGATCTACTCTACTCACCGAGTCTGCTTGCACCTCAAGATTTGATACAACTAGGAAATAGGATTTAGGTAAAAAAATAAAATCTAAAATAAGACATTGTATATATTTTCTTTCATTACAATAAAATACTTCATGCTATGGTAAAATGCCAATATTAAACATAAATACAAAACATTTAGAGAATGAAATTATTTTTAGAAGAATAACAAAAAAAACTAGTCTTATTATAATCAATTTAGTTTTGTTAAGTATATTTATTTAATATAAAATAATACAACTTTCAAATCATGCAAATAACACCCATTTTATGAACAATCTCTTATTTTTGGCACAATATTTTGTTTTCGGAGATTCTTGTTTTCTTTTCCAACCAAAATATAACGACCTTTTTAAACATGTTTCGTTGGTGATGTCGTTCTGATTCATTCAACAAATTGAAAACAATTTTCCCCGATAAAATGAAGTTCAATCATTTTTAATAAAATAAAATAAAGTCAATCAGTTTTCTGTTTACATAATAATATAAATCCTGACAAAATAAAATTCACAACTATCATTATCTCTAAATAACACCGTTAAACAATTATTTTTGTTTTCTGACAGATGTTTGACTTGTGCTTTTTTTGTTTTGTCTAACAACACAGATTTATCAATCCGGAAATTTGAGCTCATCAAGGAGGTGAAAAAACCTTGATCCTTCAGATGGGACGTTAAGCGATGATCTCTATGCTGTACAATGTGGGTAAATAAATCTGGAATTAGGCAAAATTTACGAATCTCACAGCAGAGTCTTTTCCGTTAATCTCATCTGAAATTAATATTTTTTTTAATTTAAGGGAAGTACTCATTCGGTCGTATGAAGCAATGAAGTGTAATATCTTATTCAAAATCACACGTGAATTTCTTTTCACAGGCTGCATTTCAACCAAGAGATTTCAATAATGGAAACGCTACCATACTGGGAACTGAAAAATTCAATATGCTTGCAGATTATTATAGAAAGATCATTACAAGGGAAGATTTATAAAAATATTTTCAAACTAGGTAACTCGTAAACTTGATTTGAAAGTAGTGGATTATATTTCCAAGGATGAAGGAATCATCTAGAAAATAGGTATATTCCTAATCAGCGTTCAAAAACAGTCCGGAAACCCAAAGCCCATCCGGAAACAATATATAAAAATACATTTTTTATTGTAAGAATTAGGGGTAAAAAGTTACTTGGCAACAACTAACCAAAAAAATTCTTAAACATTTTATACTAATAACAAAACTTTTCAATAATACATAAATTGTACTTTCTCAAAATGTGTACTGAAATTTTAGTTTTAATAACATAACTTTTATACTCAAATTGTACAAAATTATTACCATAATTAACAGATAAGTGCATAACATACACAATAGTTAAATTTTATTAAAGACAATTTCGTGTACTTCTATTTAGCGATAGGTTTATTGGCGTTGCAGTTCATGAACTTTCTGTACTTCGTTGCACTTTGGTATTTGGGAAGTGATGTCATACAATATGTTAACAGCCTGTTAACATTATGTGACACTTCTACGTGCTGTACTATTTACACATTACACTTTAAAGTGTAAAATTCATGCGACGCAAACAAACCTAATATGAATGCATATTGTTGAAATATTTTCACATTAAAAGAACAATTAATAAATATATACAACTCTGTTTTTTTTTTTTGTCAACTACATAATATGGCCACTCATTCATTGTAAGTGTTCACATCTAACACCACAAATAGATTTTTTAAATTCATTTTCTTAAAATGATGTAATTTTGATTTCGATTATTCAAATATAAATATAAAACTAAGCCACTAAATTTTAAACAACTACAAAATCAAAAATGATTAGTTTAAGATTTTTTCTCATTTATTTTCATTTTATTTCATTTATTTTTTTATATCACTGGGATTTGTTCAATTCCCCTAGTATTTACATTTTAGCATAAATGCTAGGAAATTACTCTACTTTTTGTTTTGTGAAAAAGAAAAGAAAAATGACAAAAAAAAACACAAAAAACAAACTTTGCGGCTTTGTGTTGGGCACTACTAAAATCACGATTAAATGGAAATGTATAAATTTTCATAGCTACTAATTTTTCGAAAATGTTAGTAAACTTAAATTAAAGTTTGAAAAATCGAGAGTAGGATTAGTTCTTTAAAAGCGAAAATGAATAATGCTAGTGTTGTGTCAATAAATATTAATAAAAATAAAAAAAAAGGTCCATTTGACCTATAATAATAGCTGTACAAAGTATAGTCCAAGTTATGCAATCGGACAAAAATTCGATGTTGAGTTTTCACTGAAATTTTATGTTTGTCCCCATGACTCCAAAAATGAAAAATGATTTCCTATTTTTCTTTGTGTCTGTGAACGCGATATATCGCTATCTGGAGAGATAGAATGTATGTATCGAAAGGAAATGTTATATTTAAATTCAAAACCCCATAAGAACATCTAATAATTTTCTACAAAATAGTACAAAAAAAAAGGGGACAAAATCCTAATATCTAAATGTAACGAATGTCGCGACAAAAAATTTAGTAAGAGGATTCTGGAACTCTTTATGTAAGCGGAGTATTGATTTAGCTTAGTTGATTAATTCATGGGGATGATTATTTCATTTAGAGACTAATCCTAGTCTTAATTTCCAAAAAAATAAATATCAATAATTAAAAAATAATAATAATAATAAAATAAAATAATCGTAATTGAGTGGTGCCCACAGTTTTGTGCCTTTATTTACAGCTTTATTTTTGAACAAGGTACAAATTAAACCATACCCAAATCTGTATGAATGCTCATATCTTTTATATTTTTTTCAGATTCAACCAGAGTGTCAAGCGAGTTAATACTGACTCCGTTTAGAATATTTTGGGCAGCCAAAGAAGTAAAATTCAAAGACAGATCTGTTAAAGAAGGAAATAGACAAACATCTGAGTCTGCTTTCTTATTAGGTACATCCATAGTTTTCCCATTCGTTAACTGTAACTTGTTGTTTGAATTGTAACAAAAATTTTTACCCTCTTTTTTCAATTTGAATTCCAACTGCGACTCTTTGAGTACATTTTTGTAGATGAGACTTTCTAGGACTTTGTCGCTGCTCAGTGTCGGTTGAAGAGGCGTCAGAGACAGAGAAGCTTTACGGACATTGTTCATTTGTCCGTCAATTGTGCTACAGTCTGCCACATCAATTAAACTTCCAGCTTTTAGCGCAATATTTGATGGATCAAATGAATTTTTCTTTTGACAAATGTTATTATTTTTGCCGGAGAGAAGAAGTTTCTCTTCTAATTGAATAGTTTCGGTGGATGGGAATTTCATTTTGATGTTTTTGTCCAAATGGCCCAGATTAACTTTATTTTTACAAGAAGAAGATTCCTTAGAGTTTTCGCGCTGTTGGCAAAGTGAGGGTGGTCGTCGGGTGCGTTTTAAATCTATTTTTGTACTTCTTTCTTCTTCTTTGACCTTTTCGGTTATTTTCGGATGTTTTCGTCCTTTCTCGAATGTTATGACGGATCTTATTGGCGAGTTCTGCTGTTGGACGAATATTTTGGTTGAGTTTGGCCCATCGATGGTTGTGGTCATCATTGCTGATGGATCGTGTATGGAGGCAGACATCCGAGTGTCCACCTTGGTGTCCGTGGTGACACTGCCAGTAGGGGAGGCGGACACCTCCACCTTGACCAGATGCTGTGGGGAGCTTTGGTCCACTTTGAGTTTGGACTTGTGGGACCTGGGCAAGGAGTTGTATCCTGAAGAGGCTGAGGACAGGGCTTTGGGTGTGGTGTTGCAGAGGAGTGTCTTGGAGGAGGTGGGGGTGGAGGCAGCGGAGGGGCGGGCTGGAGAGGCTGAGGGAGGGCGGGGCTGCCTCCGGGGTAGGCGGGAGGTGCTCAGGGATCGTCGTCTCGATCGCACAGACCCACCACACTCCGACCACTCCCCATCGTTCCGGCTCTGAAACATCAACATTAGACTGTTATAATTGATTACACATTAAAAAAAAACAATTATTGAAGGGAGACGCCTCATATATTTGACTCTCACACTATTGTAAAATTTCGTCAAAGAATAAAAAACAATATAGAACCTCATTCAAAAAAAAAAAATCAAATGGACAGAGTGGAGTGGCAACTGTGTCACAAACTACGACATAGAACTATGACAACTGTCACTATTCCATGATACTATCCACTCGTTCTACGTTATTAAAGTATTCAGCGCCGGGCAGTTGACGCAGCTCCACGTTGTAGCTTTGCGGCACATTTGCTACGGTGCCCCTTTGATTTTTTTTGTATATAAAAGATATGATTTTACAAGTATGTGAACAACCGAAATGAAATCAATTTAAAATGTTCTTTTTTTTTTAAATAAAACAATTCGGTGACGAAAATCAGATATTGTTTGCTCTAACCATCAGCTACGGAATGCGGGGCTAAAGTCATCGCTTACATTATTTATTTACTAGTTACCAACCTAGAAACGGAGCAACTTTTATCGCGATCTTATGGTTTCTTTAACAATGGCACAGAAGATAAACTAAATAACAATCAATCGAATGTAAAATCTTACACTTCTCCTCTGTCTGTGTTGCGTAGACATCCCAAGCTTAACTTTCTTTATTAACATTTATTTTTTCGATTTAGCTGCTTCGGTGACGAAGGGAATGTTGAGGTCAGTATTTAGGGACTTGTTAGAGACATAGTATGCAGCATTGGCTACTGTACTAAATATTTTCGACTGAAGGGATTGGATGCACTTAAGATTGTGAGAAGCACAGAGTTCAAGTCCTTATGTGAGTCGTTTTATTTTCGAAGTTGATTTAGATCTTTTGTCTAATAGTCTTAGTAGCAGTTTGTAACGTCTGTGCATTTCGTCTTTTTTAGTCTGGTTTGAGGGTTCTACTTTTTGTAGCAGGGCTGAAGGGATGACAGTTGTTCTTGAAGGGTCTGCTGGGTGATAGTTCTAGGTTGGGGGTGAGGAGAGAGTATATCAGTATAATCTGTAAAGTTGATAGATGTGTGGGGATATCTGCTGTGTATATTGTGTATAGGACTTATGATACTTACTACAGTGTTTTGTGGAGACACAAGAGAAAGGTGATGTATTTAACATGATTAATTTAACTATCTGCCACACATAAAGATAATTAAATAACAGTCACGTACTCGAAGGTTTTTATGGAGGAGGACTTATTGTTTTATTGGTCATTACTTCATGCAACATTATAGACAATAACCGGAGGACTTACCAAAGTTTTGGTTTGAGTTCCGACCGAGTTGAGTCCGAGGACAGTACTGTTGAACCACTCCTGAGGAGGGAACTGCATCGAGATACTGGTGGTGACCCCAGTCGGTGAGGCAGCCTGTCGCTTGGGCCATTTGAATAGCTTCGAGAACAGCGACGAACTCTTCTCTGGAAATATTAAATAAAAAACTTATAGCAAAACAGGAAATATTAGTATTTTTCTTAATGAAACGTTCGGAAAGAAGTATCTCTTCACATCAAAATATATATCATATTATAATATATAAATATATTTGTTTATTGAAAAAGTTTGTCAAATAACACTCAGCACTTTTCGCTCTCCCAAATATGTTTTACAACATTACGCCCATTGGGACATTTACTAAACGTCTCAAGCCATGTTAAGAATTCAATATATTTATACATATATATGTATATATATTGAAATATGAATATACAAATATATATCGCTCATTTGCTGCAACAGCGCATAACTCAAAAACTGTGATTTCCCAGGAGGAGCAATTCAAACTTTTGATATGTTATAACTTGATACATTCATTCGAAAATAAGTTTTATTGAAATAATACAATAAAAAAGAAGAGAAAATGTACAGTAACAGCTATAGGACTTACTGAGGTTTCTCCATTAACTTCATTACTACCCTCACTTTGATTTATGACATTCTAACAGCAATAATTGTTTTCTCGGCGAGCAGTTGAAGCTCAGATGTGTCATTCTACCCGCTAAAAGTATATATGAGAATGGTTCTTCCTATGCCCATAACTCAAAAACGCCCATTTTCGATTGTATTTGTATTATATATATATATAACACGTAACCCAGTCGAGGCCCTTACGTTTTTTATCTGTGAGGTGAAGTCAAAAAACGTTGTTTTATTCAAAAGACAAAAATATTATTATATATTAGATTGTTGACACACCTTGGTACTGTACAAATAATATTTACTATGGATACTCCATTATGTAAGTTTTGAAAATGCCCGAATGGGCGAAATGTGAAGAAACATCTGAAAAATATATATATATTTGGGAGACCAAAAGTACCTTAAAAGTGTGTTATTTTACCATCATTTTCAATTGGAGTATCATCTGGTCTCAAACAAGAATATTTTTGGTTTTTTTCGATTCGTTTTATATTTTAGATAAAAGATTCAAAATAAAGAGAAAACAAAAACAAAGTTTAGAAAAATATTGTCTATTTCCCAAGGATATACTTACTTTCTACTCAAATGTTTCTTATGAAATATTATTTGGCAAAACATATAAAAACTGGGTTATACTGTTAGATTTCTTAGCCACTCCAATAATAACCTAATTGTTTACAACTCTTTGGAGTTTTTTCTTCAGATAACTAGACTAAGTGGAGAAGATGAACTCAAGGTTCTGTCAGTCATGCTGTGTTATGTCACACCATGATACGAGCCCTCCGGTAGGAGTACTAGAGACAATTTTTATTTAATTTTTCTTCATTTATTAATAACATAAAATAATAATGTTATTGTTGTATCGCTGTTATCAAATTTACTTATCAACTTAATTAACTACGATTGTAAATACAGAATAAAAAAAAAAAAAAAAAAATAGACATCGGTGAAACAACTAAAATGTATTTTCCCTGCGCGAATTAATCAACTAAATTTTCGCTCTCTCTCTGAAATTAATTCACCCATTCGGATGAAAACCAATGAGTGTCTTACTTAGTGACTTCTGAATCCTCATACTAAATTTCATGTCAACACATTAATTAAATCAAGAGTTATCGACACATAAACACAGACAAGTAATGGATTTTTTTTGTATTTTTGGAATAATAATGATATAATAATAATTACTCCAATAACAGTGGAAAAACATGAAATTTCAGTGAAAACTTAATATCAAATTCTGACTGATTACATAACTTCCCCTATTATTTATGTAGCCTTGGAAATAACAAGAATACAGTGAACTTACGAGTAAAATAAGTGATATTTCTAACTAAAGTATAGGGACAAATCAACAATTCCCTTTCAGCTGACTATTATAGAAGGAACACAATCGGTGCGACATTAGATATTTATTTATCTTTGTTCAACAGACACATGAACAAACGCACTTGGATAAACACAAACACATTGTTATCAAACAAAATATTTTCTCTATTATATCTTAAACAATCACAAGTATCAATAAGTTTTTAACATTGTTATTCGTTAGATACAATGAATATTTTCAGGGGCGTAGCCAGGGGGGGTGCGTGCCCCCCCTGGCCAGAGCAAAAAACCAAGATAAAAATTAAATAAACTAAAACAATCGCTTTAATTAAAAATGGATTGCTTGCAAGTTACCAATAAAAATATATATGAATTCGATCATTTCATTTCCTCGCTCAAAATCTCCATTTATGTTATACTTTGTACTCTTAAAGCTGATTTTACATGCGCAGTAAAAATGCAAAGCGCAGCAGCAGCAAATGCACGCTATTGGATGTGAGTAATTTAATTCTAAAAACAAAGAAACCACAGCGTGCATTTGCTGCTGCTGCGCTTTGCATTTTTGCTGCTCATGTAAAGCCAACTTAAGTATTACAGTCAGTGGTTACCTCAGGGGGAGCTTCTAGAGGTCCGAGTCTCCCAAATTAATAACAAAAAGTCTGCAACGCTAACCACTGAAACTGCGGACTGTGCCCCCGGGAGTCTAAACCCCCCACCCTCGTGCCTCACTTTGCCCCCCCCCCCCCCCCTGCTCAAAATCCTGGCTACGCCCCTGAATATTTTACTTCCCCGCCTACACCTAGTACAGGGGAAATTATGTAATAAGTCAAAATGTTTAGTTTTCAACGGAATTTCATATTTTCCGATCCATCGATTCCAAAATGGACATATTAACTCTCCACAAAATTAACATATATTTCCTACTTTGATTCAGATATCCCAGAGTGAAGCACCTTTCAATATGGTGCTGTTTCAGTTCAACACGATAACAATTAAAAAGTAGTTCGTGAATCTTCGGCAGTGTACTTCCCCAAAACGAATTAATCAATTTTCACTTCCTCTCAGTCGACCTTTTGCGCTAATATTCAACAGTTGACTTACATAGGGACACTTAAATCCTTACACTTTATAAATTCATTACATCGGCAGTTATTAGGGTTTTTGAATTGAGCCCCCTTCCTTAACCACCCCCCACTTTAGCCGATTTGACTGAAAATTGATAGATGTTGTCCTAATGAGGTTTTGGTCACACATATAACATCTTGACGCCAAGAAAAAAATAAGTGTAAGAAGCTAATACGACAAAGTTCCATTTTATATTATTTTTTCCTTTCCTAATCAATTTCACACTGACTTTAGATTAAAATCTGTTTATTTTTAAACAAATTACATTTATCGGTCGTTTTATGTACAAATGATGTTTTCATATAATTTAATGTTGTTATTCATTTAAAGTATTGCTTTTGATCAAGTAATCACTTGTAGACCTTCAAAACTCTGACCAATGCAATCTTCTTGATTTCAGTACATCCTATCCTCCTTGGAGAGTCAGTCAGCTGTTCTATGTTTTGAAGAAGTGTACAGAGTTCATAGGTTAGTAAGACTAGTTAATAAGATCTTGTTTTATATTATTTGTGAACTTCACATCTCTTCCGTAAAATATTTTATATTAACCCTCAATAGAAGGCTGACTTGGAACCCTCACACTCGGACGACACGACTCACACTAGACCGGCGACTATTGTACAGTATTTTGAATAGGCGTTCAAAAACTGAATTGTTATACCTATCTTCTCCGACCTCTCTGGACCTATGGGTTACAAATATATGGTACAGCCAAGACTTCGAACCGAATAGAGGTATTTCAATCGAAGACTCTCCGACTGATCACGCAATGCCCACCATACGTTAGCAACAAGACTTTACACCGCGACTTGAACGTCAAATCCATAAACACAAGCATTAAACATTTATACTAACGTTTCTACACCAAAATTTACTTACACACCAATCCGGAAGTTCGAAAAATTAGAAGATTAAAGAGAGTTTGGCATAGATATCTCCTGTTGTGAAGTGATGCCATGAGGGGTCACCGCTGGATATTTTTCCTGTCTCAAGCCTTTCATGTCATATTTATTTTTATTATGTTTTTATAGTATATGTCAGCCCAGCCGCTGGTTGTGCATTTTTTGCATAGTTGTGGCTTAAGATAAATAAATACAAAAAAAAAAACTTTCTAGAATGTAAGAATTCTCATGTCTTTTGGATTAAAGTGATTTTTGTTAGTTATATAAAGATAGTTGTGTGTTTTCTATTCACATTTTGAGCTTGACAAGTTTTCTTCCATACTAGAGGTTATTAAGTATATACTATTGAAGAATAGTGAAGAGTTACTCAGTATAGTGTGGATTACTTATTGATTCACAAAAAGATTGGGAAGTAGAAAGTGTCAATATTTAGCAAGTCAGTAAGCAAAAATAAATTCTGTGAACACATCGAATGATCAATGACATAACTTGCTCTATACTATTACTAAATTTAATATGGCGAAGTTAAATAGTAGATTGATGTTTCTCATTCATGAAATTTACTTTGATTGTGATCAGGGATGGATGTGTTGTGGTGAAGTAGTCGGACGGAGCCGGCCCGATGCAATGAGGACAGCCGTCTGGAACTTCCCAGCAGCCTCATTGAGTGTCTTCGCTCCAGTTTCCGGCCGCCACTCTTTGGAGGAGCACGAGCGTACAGCACCTTGTCACTCTTGTTACCTGCAACAGTAAAAGTTCATCACATTTAATCGAGATAATGTTGTTTCTTTGGTTTAAAGTCCTCATGTCATCCGTTTTCTTAAACCATTCCACATATTTTAAACCAGTTGTAGTATTACCGGTGATGGGGTAGGTACAGATTGTATGAAAATAAATTGGTATTCATTGAATACTAGGTGTGCAATGCATTCTGCTGTTTGCAAAAACTGAGCTGAGTCAGGCATATCTGTATAAAAAACTCAGTTAATGTTTTAATAATTATCAGTAACTTCTCACCTTGTATATTCTTTATGAATATATTAATACTTTAAATAGATTTCAATTGAATTCAATGGGTTTTTTTGTAGCCTTTTTGTAGACAACAATAGCTGTTTTTGCACAAAATTCTTTTTACTATGTGTTCTTTGTATGTTGAGGAATATTTTTATCGAAAAAAAGTTGAAGTTTGTACGTTAGAACACTGAAAAAAACAGCTAAAAAAAAGTGGTGTCCGATGGTAAACCGAAAAGGGCTTCGCCCGGATTTTTACATTTGAAATAGTAAACCATCGTCACCGTGTCCACTACCATCGTGGCAAATTTCAATGTGATCGGTAAAGGGGTTTAGGAGGAGTACGAGTACAACGAAATACATGAGTTGCCTAAGAAAGAGCTTCGTAAACTCAGCTCAATAATAACACTAAATTAGAAAATTTTACATTGCTTTTTAATGTATTAATTTGAATTGTTTATTTTTCAGGATAACTTCGGCTTTGATCTCGACGCTGTCGAAGCTGCAGCTAAAAAACATGAAGCTATCGAAACAGACATCTTTGTCTATGAAGAAAGAGTACAGGCCGTGGTCACAGTCAAGTTATTTGTATTTGTTGCTCTGTTCAGTGACTTTCATGTATTTATTCTTAGGGGACCTCGGTCCCAGAATAAAATTTATTTTCATTTCATTTCACCTATTAAAAAAATAATTTCGACATAATATAAGAAGTTAGAGACAAGAGACATTTTTTTAATGTTTATTATTCATATTCCCATCCAATACAATTGTAAAAAAAAAAAAAATGTACTTTTCTGAGTACAGAGTAAAACTGAGGACCTCAACAAACTGTAACTGTTCCAAGAAACACAGAGTTAAGATGACAAAACACTGTAAAGAACCGTAAATTTACTTAACTACTCTTGGAAGTTGTTGAACGTTCGGCTTATCCAACGGTAACCACCTCCAACATTGAGTTAAGATTTGACCGAATGACCTTAATGATGTCGCGGCAACTTGCTCCTGTTATAATAGGACTCAGGTCATAAAAAAAAAAACCTACTGATGTCACGAAAACTAGTGATTCATCATAGGACTGACAAGTTATTTTCTTGACCTCTTCCATCTGGACGTCAGTATGTCATGATGTCGCTGATGGGCACCGACCAGAAGTCAATAACAATAATGAACTGAATCATTTAGAAATAAATAAAACAAATTTATTTCTTTAAATATCGTCAATTCCAAAAATTATACATAAACTATCTGTTTCGGTGATACACCATCGTCAGGTTTAGTTATAAAGTCAGTTCGCTGAGTGCGAACCATTCTTATTTATCGAATTTAAACTTAATTAATAACAAAAATTCAGAAACCGGTAATAGATACATAAAATATTTTGTAAAATAGACAATATTTAGAAAATAAGCTGATTCTATTTATTACATATAAGTTACCACAATATGCCCACGTTTCTCAATTTAGAATTTCTATTCTCATCCGAACATATTTTAATGATCTATGAATTGTATTATCTTTACAATTTTTAGGTTTAGACCTAAAGGAGCATATCGCTACTCGGATTAATTCCTGAAAGCCTGAAATTACATTAAATGCCTAAACATTTCATGAAATGACGTACATATTTACGTACGGCACTTGATGTTCTACACAATCTGACTCGTTAAATCGTTGAGGTTATAGAGATTATAAGCTATTTTTTATCTCACTACAGTGTTGAAGTTAGAATAAAGCTAAAATAGTTAAACAAATTGTACTTCGCGATGAATAAAGGTGAAGAGCTATTTTTCAATCATTATAATACATATTACAGTTCAAAACCAAACAGACGTCCATATTCAATAGAACAACTAAGAAAGGTATGAGCACCTATTTCATAGCTATGGTTATTAAATTATTAACATCAATAAATACATATTACAGTTGTAAAGCATTTTTAAATCCTAATTGAAATATTTTTTGGTTTCAAATTAATTTAAACATGATAAAATCAGATTTTACAATCTGCCTCAATATCACTACGGAATTTGGTTAGTTATGAGTATTATGACTCATGCCCGGGCTTTAACTACGAGGTCATATGGCCTACTACCAGAGCGCTCTTTCGTCACTCTGGTGGACATGAGCCCGACTCTACTGTTGGAGACCTAAATTTTGTCTATCCTACATTATTATTCATCTAGGGCAGGGGTCATTAACGAGTACCTGACATCGTAAAGGCTCGGGACCATCGCTTAATGTCCCATCCGATGGACGGCGTGCTTAAGTTTATTTTACATTCCAGATAAAATAAACTAAGGGTCTCGGCTGGGTTTCGAACTCATAGGCATTTAATGTAGTTTCATAATACGCCGACAGTTCATAAAATTAAGGATTTCACTAAATGACTACGACATATACACATATTAACCTCATTCCAGAAGCTGTACAAAGTCACTGGTCAAGCAACATGGTTCTACAGCAGTGGACTAGTTTAAAGCTTGAATTCTACTCATATTTTCCATGGTTGATAGTTGAATGTTTACCTCCACAAATGACGTCAGCCAGATTGGTCTGAATGCCCTGATGTGTCCGGGCCCCCTCTCGGATGGTCACTATCTCGCCTGATACCATGGCTGCAGCCTCAGCATGGGTCATTAAAATCTGTCTACTGCCTTCCCTCTGCTTCTCAGGCGATGCAAGGAAGTAACCCTGGGCAGTTTGGTACACCTAGAAAATTCAATAAATATTTATATAATAATATATATTTTATTGTTTAATTTAATGGAATTAAACGAAAAAATTTGAATCACCGGCTATCTACTTCCCCAGAACAAATTAATCAATTAACGTTTTGCTAACAACTTTTTTCATATTTGAAATCTCGAGGACGGAAAACATGAAAATTCTGTTGAAAACACAGCATCGAATTTTTGAGAGATTACATAACTTCCCCTGTACTTCGTTTAGCTGAGAAAGTAAAATAATAATAATACTTGAACGAAGAATAGTGTAAAAGAAAAATAAATATAGGTATTTAAAAACCAAGGTAAGAGAAAAAACCTAATAATTCTAAAATTGTACATAAAATGTTTAAAATGATCTATTAGCGTTCCAACTTCAAATGGAATACCTCAGAATGAAAAAAAAGTGTCACTTAATCAAGTATGCCTCAACGATTTTCAAATCAAATTATAGAGAATAATTGAACTTAAGCTATCAAAGTTTATGAAATAAAGCTCAGAAAAATTGTAGTTCAGAAAGAGAACTTTGGGGTTCTCTGCGACTAAATTGTAGTTCAGAAAGAGACCATTGGGGTATTCTACGACTAAATTGATCCTTGAATGCTCAATTTAAATATTAAATATAAATAAAAAATTAAAACTAAAAAAAAAAAAAAGCAACCTTGTTCTCAGAGCTGAGTTCAGCAAGTGTATCATAGAGGAGGTGTTTTGTCGGCTGTTGAATGTCGGGAAAGGTTGATGCGATGGAATCCTGTATCGAGTCCAGGACTGCATTTTTACCTGACGAACTTAGCTGGAGAATCACCCAACAGACTGCGTCTGGCAGAGGGGTGAAACCGGTTTGTCGCACTTTGGACACTGTGCAATCTTCCATGTCCCCTGAAACATTTTATATTACATTAGAAAACAAAAATATTAATAATTAATACAAATTTGAAAAACGGAGAACAACGACAAATTGATAATAATGAAGCATAATAAAATGTACACATGACATCAGTTATATTCATCAAGAGGGCCAAGCTCGCCAACGATATACCAAATGACCACGTTCACAGAAATTTTGAAAAACGGGAAGATGCTTAAGGGCTAAATTAGTAATAATCTTTATTTTATTTTTTTTATGCATATTTACAATGGGTAGAAGCCATGAGTAAATTTGTTGACAATTATGGTTAATAGGATAAAGTGAAATATTTATTAGACTATTTCCGCATGTGCAATGCTACAATAGCATTTTAGAAAACAGTCGTTGATCCGATTAGGTTGGGTAAATACACCAGCCGCAACTTAAATGTCACTGTGATAACATAAGAGTGGAAAAAAACACAGAATAAATAAATATATAATATATTAAATATTCACTTCTCCCATTTATTTTCTTCTCAAAAAATAGCAATTACAAACTTGTCGGGAAGTATTCCCATCGTCTGTATTCAGAGACGTAGCCAGGGGGGGGGGCAGGGGGGAGGGGGCGCGTGCCCCCCCCCCCCTGGCCAGAGGAAAAAACCAAGATAAAATTAACTAAAAAAATAGTTTTAATTAAAAATGGATTGCTTGCAAGTTACCAATAGGATCTTCAAATTTCCCGTGCGTCTGATTCCTAAATCAGCAATCAGCTGTTACATAAATGTACATGTACAAAACAAGTCATATTACATTTATTTAAATATATATTAATTCCATCATTTCATTTCCTCGCTCAAAATCGTAATTTATGTTATACTTTATACTCTTAAAGCTGATTTTACATGCGCAGTAAAAATGCAAAGTGCAGCAGCAGCTAATGCACGCTATTGGCTGTGAGTCATTTAATTCTAAAAGCACATAAACCACAGCGTGCATTTGCTGCTGTTGCGCTTTGCATTTTTGCTGCTCATGTAAAGTCAACTTAAGTATTACAGTCAGTGGTTACCTCAGGGGGAGATTATAGAGGTCTGAGTCTCCCAAATTAATAACAAAAAGTCTGCAAGCTAACCACGGAAACTGCGGGCTGTGCCCCTTGGAGTCTATATCCCCCACTCTCGTAGCCTAACTTTGCCCCCCCCCCCCCCCCCCCTGGTCAAAATCCTGGCTACGCCCCTGTCTGTGTCTAAAATACATGTGTTCTTTAGATTAACTATTCCAATCAGAATCTTCCTTTTACAGACATATTTATTGAGTTGACTTCTATAGATAAATACCAAGTCAAAACTAACTTAGTTAATACAAACAGCTACACGAAGTATTGGAGAAGTTTTGTAATCGGTAAGTATTCGATGCTGAGTTTTCAAAGGTACTTTATGTTTCCCCAAACACCTGATTTCAAAAATAAAAAAAAAATCTAATAACTGCCGATGTAATGAATGTATTGACACGAAATTTCATATGTAATTTCAGAGCCTTATACGGACAGGTATTATTTTCCGCAGAGTCAGCCGAAGGGGAAGAAAGAGGGACTCTACTCAAATACCCTAGTAACTACCGATGTAATGAACGTATTGACACGAAATTTAGTATTCAGAAGCCAATATTATGTAAGTGAAATATTGACTTTGGAGAGAAAGCAAACACATAATTGATTAATTCGTACTGGGGAAGTAGATTGCGGGTGATTCTGTAAAAAGAATGCCCAGTCCCACAGATGCCATTTGAGGTCAGATTACAACATTGTTCCTATTGTTTCTTCTCTCCACCGACTAACAACACTAATTGGCAATTATTGCAGTGTATCTCATGAGAAAATATACATATATTATATAAACTATAATAATAAAATTAAATAATTCATTATTATTGATGTTGCGAAATTATCAGGAATAAAAAAAAGTCATCGTTGAAGCACCGGCAATGTACTTCCCCAGAAGGAATTAATCAATTAAATTTTCGCTCTCCCTCAAAAACCAGTCCACTATTTGTGCTAATATTCAATAATTGAACTTACATAGGGACTCCTAAATACTAATACTAAATTTTGTCGATAAATTCATTACATTGGCAGTTATTAGGGTTTTTTAATTGAGCCCCTCCCTTGAACCGCCCTCCCCTCTCCTTCCTCTCTGAAATTTGACTTTGCTATGTTCACATTGGGTTTTGACTTGAAATATGAAATTTCATATCGATACATTCATTACAACGGCAGTTACTGGGTTTAATGAGTTGAGCCCCCATCTGAACACGCTTTCGATTCAGCTGAAAATTTATGTGTCATCCTTACGGGGTTTTGAATTCACATATGAAATATTGTGTCGATACATTTATTCTATTGGCAGTTATTAGAGCTTTTACTCTCCCCCCTCCCCATTTGGTCGATTTGTCTGAAAAACAATGTGTCGTCGTTAGTGGTTTTTGGATTCACATATAAAATTTCGTGTCGATACATTCATTCTATCGGGAGTTATCGTGTTCACAGACAGAATTGTTTTTTTATATATTTGGAATCTAGAGTACAGGAAAAATGAAATTCCGTTGAAAACTATCTTATTTTTTTTTTTTTTTTTGTCAGAAAAATAAAGAATAACGTAGGTATGTTTTTTGAAAAATATTGTCTATTTCACAAAATATATATAATATGGGAGTATTTTCGGTAATGCTATCATCTCTCCAAAACATACGTTTTTCCTTATTTTTTAGAATGTTAATATGGGATTGAATTTAAATATAAAATTTCATGTCGATATATTCATTACATCGGTAGTTATTCGGGTTTTTATGTTGAGCCCCCCTCTGATCTCCTCCTTCCCTTCGGCTGATTCCTCTGAAAATTATTAATGTGACGTCCTTATGGGGTTTTGAATTCATGTAAGAAATTTTGTGTCGATACATTCATTACAACTCAGTTATTATAGTTTTTGATTTAAGCCTCTCCCTTAATCCCTCCCTGTTCTTTGGCTGATTTAGCTGAGAATCAATTGTTGTTGTGGAAACTCAACATTTTTGACCGATTATATATCCTTCCTCTATGCTTCGTATAGCTGGGGAAATAGATAGAAGACAAAAATTGGTACAACTGCCCTCATAACTACCTATGTAATGTAATGTTAAACACGAAATGTTTAATGTGAAATAAGAAAGGGGGGGGGGGGGGGGGGCTCAACTAAAAAATAATAAGACACCTATTAATTTTCAACCAGTAATTCATCTGCGACTTTCTTCTTCATTGAGTGATCAAACTTTACTAGTATTTGCGAATAGACTGACAGTGATGCTCTTGTTAAGCGGTGTTCTCGAGCCTGTACGTTGTCAGTTCGTTAACGACCCCTAATCCTAGGTGAATAAATCTGGATAGTCAACATTTAGTACAGAGGAGACGAAAGAACGTTTATGTTCAACTCTGCACTGAAGATCAGGTTATCAACAAAGAACATTCTCATATATGACCTATAGCCCTCTTCACGAGCTGAGAAATATGAAGGCCGCCTGAAGGAACACGCCTGTCAAACAAGACACAGATTTTTATTAATTCAGCCCAAGAGAAAGCCGGTTATTTTTTTTTTTTTTTTATAACTTTAATTATGGAAAGTTGTTCATATACAACTTAGAATAAGATATCGATTATATATTAATAATATTAAAGAAAAAAAAAAAGTTAGAAATGTTTAGGCAGGCCGGGAGTAATGCATGGTTACTTTTTAACAAGAGCATATACAAAAAAATATATATATTTCACTTCAAGATATAGGTGGCCACGCTCTTACCTATAAAAACATTATTTTATTTTTCTATTACGTATTTATTTATTCTACAATCCGTGCAAAAACAATAAGTGTTGATTATAAGAATACATGATAAAATAATGAGTAATACAAAATAATTAAAACAAATACTAAGGAGCAAGAAAGAAATAAATATGTACAAAATAATAGTAAATATTTACAATAATAAATATGTACAAAATAATAGTAAATATATACAATAATAAATATGTACAAAATAATAGTAAATATATACAATAATAAATATGTACAAAATAATAGTAAATATATACAATAATAAATATGTACAAAATAATAGTAAATATATACAATAATAAATATGTACAAAATAATAGTAAATATATACAATAATAAATATGTACAAAATAATAGTAAATATATACAATAATAAATATGTACAAAATAATAGTAAATATATACAATAATAAATATGTACAAAATAATAGTAAATATATACAATAATAAATATGTACAAAATAATAGTAAATATATACAATAATAAATATGTACAAAATAAATGGTGGTAAATGAATAAAAATAAAAGAGAAAAAACAAATAAAATAAATGAAAATATATTTTTAAAAAACGACGAGGACAGCACTCCCGCACACTGCCATCCAACACTCTCCAACAAGTGGCGGGAGATCAGCACTATCCCTCCCACCACTCTGCCCAACCATCTACTGCCCCTCAGTGGAGGACGACCAGGAGGCGGGGAAAATGCACTAATATTATACAGTAAAATCTCAATCTATCTTGCCAGTTATTCGAAAGCATAAAGAAATTACAAAATTGAAAATTTGTGAAAATGCGATCGAAGTACTGTGTAAAATTTCGTTTTTTTTTTCAAATAGATATAGTATAGTTAGTTATAATAACTCATGCCCGGGTTTTTAACGAGGTAATATCGCCTACTACCAGAGTGCACTTTCGTTGCCCTGGTCGACATGAGAGGGGTCTTTAACGAGCACTTGACAACATATAGGCTCGGTTGGAACCATCGTCTAACATCCAACCCAAAGGACGGTGTGCTCAATGTTTTTTCACCTCCCAGATAAAAAACCTAAGGGCTTCGGCCCCTAGGCTTACATATATATATGTAACTCATATATACTATATATTTGTAACTCATGTATAACTCAGTCAGATCTGGAGCTAATTTTCTTCAAATTACAGAAACAGAACCATGACACCGGCTCGAATATTAACAAATATATTTTTTTACAACATTTATTGTTGCAGACTTTCATGCAATTAAATTTTCCAAATCTTTGCTGATGGATTAAGGGAAAAATTTTGCTGAACAAATATGAATAACATATTTCATTGAAAATGTGAAAGAAAAAAAAAAGACTGAATCATCCGAAATACGACAAACACGATGATAAAAGAAAGACAAGAAACAAATAGGAATAAAATAAATTTAAGATTCAGAATATTTCACAAGGAAAACCGGCAGAGGTCGTTGTTTCAGCAACGCCTTATCCCTTCCTTTTGAACAGTTCATCAAAAAATCTGTATTGTTTTCATTGCATATGCTCCACATACGGAACCCTTAAATGTATGATCTGATTGTGTTCTTTAGTTATAAACAATTATTATAAATGGAAGATACTATCAAATGTTTAATATTAATGTAAATATTTTGTTTTTCTTGACATTAATAATTTTAAACAATTGCTTGTTAACACTTATGACCACATGTGTAATAATGGCGTAACCAGTCTTCTTGCACAGTCCCCTGATGCAATCCCTTGAAGAAAGTACCCCTCAGATAAGAGGTCGGAAATCTCATTACACGTAATTATTTTAAAGTTTTCCTCGCCTAGAACTATTTCACAAAGTTGTGTAGTCCACATCACACATACACGCATTACTGAAAAATATACTATTTCAGGTATACTTTCATAGTGCCTGTTTCGATGCCTTAAGCGCCAATGAGACAGAGAGAGACCTTGGTAGCAGCACTTGACAGTAATGATTAAGTGTAACTCAGTGTTTAGGGAGTGTCACCATTGCTAGTTGTGTATTTCTTGTAAATATCTTGTAAATAAAAAAAAGTACATTTATTTCAAGGACCGAACAAAAATTCGCATTTTTTAGAATATTTTTCAGAAAACATGAATTTTTACACGTAGATCTGGATTCCAATTCAACTAAAAAGTATTCCTTATCGTCTGAAGCCAGGTTACTCAGAACTTAAAATATTTTGAAAAATAGATTTAGATTCTTGCTGAAGGCATCAATACAATTTGCATATTTCTATCTCTAGATTAGATTCAATGTAAGGAAAAGGATATGAAAGGGAATACATGCTTACTTTTTAAAAATTAAATATACAATATTGGTCTGATTGCATTCAAATGAACAGGATACATTACGATTCTGGATATGTGCCTGCAGGGAAAGTTTTATTTAAATAGGTTAAGGGGAAAAGGATGAGCTAGAGATAGTAAAGCGACCACGATCACTGAGTCTTGGGTGTATTCCTAATGGAACATATTTATCTCTTCACTAATTTTATTGTTACGGATCTGGATCGCAAATGCTTAAAGTTTGTAGCAATCGGAGAAATAAGATGGAAACAATAGGTGAATAATCTCCAGAAACTCGGGGATTCAAGGAAACGAGGAAGCAGCTCGCCTGGTCAAGGAAGGTTCATGTAAGCCAGAGCCGATACTAGGAATATCCCGGGAGGCATAACGAACCCGGATTAAAAAGTGAACTAAAGACCTTTTGGAGCAGTCATGGAGAGAAATAAATATGCAGACAGTCGAAGATGTTCCTGGGTGAGAATTCTAAAGTGCTGAAGGTTGGGATCCTGAACCGCAAGAGGAGCAAGCTTCGGCAACTAACAAGAGTTCTCAAAGAACGGGGTCCGTTCAGTAGACACCTACACACTGTAGGAGTCAAGGACAGTCCATCTGTGACAGATGTGGAGATGAAGACAAGACGACGGCACACTTCTTTGGGTATGTGCTCGAACAAGATTCCACATTTTTGGTAAAGATGTGATCATAGAGGAGGACTTAAAAACCCAATTAAGACATAACCTGTCAAATTTCAGCGATATCGGCAGAAGGGAAGGGGGTTCAGGGGAGGGGCTCAATTCAAAAACCCTAATAACTGAATTTATCGACACAACATTTAATAAGAGAATTTAAAATATAGTTTAGTATACTTAGCCCTTAAAATTATATTTAAAAGCTGAATTCGAACTTACTAGGTTGAATCGTGTGGTCCCAGAGTGTCTTCGTTATACCGAATTGTGTGGATTTTAGTTTTTGAACCCAAAGAAAACATTTTTTTTTTTTTAAACCGATTATGATTAGACCAGATAAAGATGACACTTAGTTTATCTGTTCCCAGGAGCGGAACAAGTGGGTCATGGCCCGCGGGCCAGCATCGTTTTTCGAGATCCCACATTTTTCAGTAGGAAGTAATTTCGTATACCGTTATCAATTACGCCCATACTCCTGTATAACGAAGCCTTTTTTAGTTCACCGCCTATTTCCTAAAAAGGCAAATAATAGAGTTGCAAAAAGTGTTAAAAATCGCACCCCCAGAAAACGTATATCATTTAATTTGACGCATGCCTGCGAAGTGTGTGAATATGTGATTCTTTCTGACAATAAGTAAACAATAAACTAAATAAGAATATAATAAAGAAAATATACACGTGCGATAGGCGAAGATGGGATAACTTGAGTGTGGTATAATATATTATATAATAACTAATAATTAAAAATTGTGAATTGTAGTAGTAATTGACAATTTAAATGTTGTTAATTGCAATTAGATTAATTGACGATAAATCATTTGCTCAACCACAACACTATCGTTTATCTTCAATTTTTGAATTTAATCTTACAGATACTCCACGTAAAAATAATTTAAAAAATACCATATTTTAAAATTGAATTAGAACAGAAAGTGAAGTGGTAATGAATTGTGGCATGGAAGCCTAGTTATTTCCCCAGCTGTATAAAGTATACAAGTCAGAAGTTCGATGTTGATTTTCCAACGGAATTTCATGACAACGCCATAATGCAAAAATTAAAAAGAAAAAAAGTTTGTCTGTGTGTCTATTAGCAGCCATTGAAATAAGACTTGAACGCGAACAAAACTGAGATTTAGCCAAGGTTAATATATATTCCGACAAAGAACGACAATTGTACATATTTCCTTCTTTTGTTTTTCTTTATGTTTTGACGACTATTAAAAGTACATTCAGTACGAAAATGTCATTTTAATGGCATTGCAAAAAGTAAAATAAATAAATGCGTTAAGTGATCCGTGGAGCACGAAGCGGTTATGAATGGAAACTAAGAAACGCTGACCTTGCCGATTTGTAGACCGGATGTTCTTCCTATCGACTTACAACAAACCATTATACAAAAGAGGTCTTTGAACCCTTCTGCGAAATACATATTAGGAAGCACAAATAGTTCGCAAGATTTATTGCAGAAGTCCATTCTACAAGAAATTGTTCCTATGAAAGATGGTGAAATGAGTTGGCGTTCCTGAGAAATGGAGAGATGTTTAAGAGTTAAGATGTAGTGTTCACAGTCGAAGGAGATATGTTTAAGGGTTAAGATGTAGTGTTCACAGTCGAATGAGAGATGTTTAAGGGTTAAGATGTAGTGTTCACAGTCGAATGAGAGATGTTTAAGGGTTAAGATGTAGTGTTCACAGTCGAAGGAGATATGTTTAAGGGTTAAGATGTAGTGTTCACAGTCGAAGGAGATATGTTTAAGGGTTAAGATGTAGTGTTCACAGTCGAATGAGAGATGTTTAAGGGTTAAGATGTAGTGTTCACAGTCGAAGGAGAGATGTTTAAGGGTTAAGATGTAGTGTTCACAGTCGAATGAGAGATGTTTAAGGGTTAAGATGTAGTGTTCACAGTCGAATGAGAGATGTTTAAGGGTTAAGATGTAGTGTTCACAGTCGAAGGAGATATGTTTAAGGGTTAAGATGTAGTGTTCACAGTCGAATGAGAGATGTTTAAGGGTTAAGATGTAGTGTTCACAGTCGAAGGAGAGAAGTTTTAGGGTTAAAATGTAAGAGTGAAAAAAAATAACAGTTCAAGTGTTAACAGTCTAAGGAGAGTGGTTTAGGTGAACATAGTGAAAGTACGTAGATGCGCCAAGGTACTTTTTATTTATTTATATATACTTATATGCCCAATAAAAGAAATTTAAAGAGTGGCCACAATAGAAAGAAAAGAGACTAAATAGTTTTAGAAACTAGTTCGTAAGATTTTTTTTGTAAATAATTTGATTTTTTTTAGTTTTCAATCTTAGTTTAAAAAAAATTGTAATGTAGGTTTAGGTTAATAAACCCAATATTTGTTCTCTATTCATTTTTCCTGTGAACCAAGTAAGATAATTAAATACCTCTGGATTAGATTTAACATTTTTGTAAATTTAGGAAAACAATATGGCATCTCATTATTAAATTAGAAGAAATCAAAATTAAATAATTATTAATTGAAATATTTTTAAATACGTGCACGTTCTTCAAAATTGCACGTCTTGAACTTCCAATATTTTTTTAGGGCCCTTTTCGGAAACTACAATTTCAACAGGAAATGTGATAATTTTATTATTTTTATTTTATATTAATTATTATTTTATTAACATATCACAGACTATATTATAAAAAAGACGTTGGCTTACCCAGTAGTGCGATGGTGTAGTTTGGGGGAGGTTTGAGGACCCTTCGGGACCAGGCAGATCTGATGAGATGTAATGCCGGCTGTCCTCCAGCCACCAGAAGTACCCCAGGGCATACATAGCCCCGGTAGGTCAGGTCCCGCATCGCTGTCGTCAGGCTCACGTCCCAGCGGCATTTTAGATTCGCCTCCAGGAAACCCTACAAACACAAATCACACTTTAAGTAGGTATTATTAATTGGATTTTAATAATGTCTCACTCCCTAAGAATAACGATAAGTGTACATTATACTTTTTTACATTAAAAAAATCGTAGCATATACAATAATATATTTTTCAACAGCTATGTAAATTCTTTACCCATTTATTTTTACAACCTAGCAAATATAAACTTTTCATAACTCCCAGCAGTATATATATATTTTTTTATACAATCAATAAATAACAGTTATGACTCAAGCCCGGGCTTTTATCTTCGAGATCATATCGCCTACTACCAGCTGTTTCGTCACTCGTGGACATGAGCCCGACTGAACTGTGGAAGTCCTGAATTTTGCCTACACTAAATGTTTGTGCCAGGGCTCTGTGGTTAACAGAAATCCCCATACGCCAAAAAAAAATGTCGGTTATTTCACAATACTGGAACTATCTTCTTTGAGGTGTCCGCCACAGGTAGATATGGGTAATTGTCAAATAATAACTTTACAACACAATAATACAGAACTAAGTTATAATTAATAAAAAAAAAATGAAAAACCAATACACTGACTGAAAAGAAAAGTGTTGTACAAATAAAAATGGACGTGAAACACTCGTAACACTGTCGTGTCTTTACAGCGACTGAGTCTATCCGGGCACTAACACTACTTCGTAAACAGTCCGGGCAACTCCCCCCAGCCAAGCCTTACCAAGTCAACAAGTGTTTATATATATTATATATTATTTTGCCCCAAACACTAAATTTTTATTCACCTAGGGTAGGAGTCTTATCTGACATCGTACAGACTCGGGACCATTGCTAAACATCTCGAAACTCGGCCGAGGCCCTTAGGTTTTTTGTCTAGAAAGCACGCCGTCCTACGGATGGGACATTAAGCAATAGTCCCGAACGAGTGCAATGTCAAGTACTAACTAGTTAAAGACCCCTGTCCTTGGTGAATGAACCTAGGTAGGCCAAATTTAGAACTCCCAGTGGAGTCGGGCTCATGTCCACTAGTGACGAAAGAGCACTCTGGTAGAAGGCGATATAACCTCTTAGTTAAAGCCCGGGCGATTAGTCACAATAACTAACTAGCTATAAAATGTTAGATATCCATAATTTTATTTGCTGATTCTTATGTAAACAATTTTTAATAAATAATATAATTACTAATACACTTGTAATTAATTACATTTATATTTTAAATTACACTTGTATTTTACTTAAGAATTAAAGTATTATTATTATTACATCAAATATACAACATAATTTTATTTGTATTTATATATATTTTTTTAAATTGTTAATAAGGAAAGTTATGTAATCGATCAAAAATTCGATGAGGACGGAATTTCATGTTTTCCGAACTCTAGATTCCAAATATATAAAAAACAATTCTGTCTGTGAACATAACTCCCGATAGAATAAATGTATCGACACGAAATTTTATATGTGAATCCAAAAACCTCTAAAGACGACACATATTGTTTTTCAGACAAATCAACCAAGGGGAGGGGGGATTAAAACCTCTAATAACACAATATTTCATACGAGGTTAAATCGCCTACTACCAGAGCTCTCTTTCGTCACTCTGGTGGACATGAGTCCGACTCTACCCTAAATTTTGCCTACCCTAAATTTTTATTCACCTAGGGTAGGGGTCTTTAACGAGTACCTGACATCGTACAGGCTCGGGACCATCCCTTAACGTCCCATCCGAAGGACGGCGTGCTTAAGTTTATTTTATCAGGGAGGTAAGGGTAAGGGCCTCGGTCGGGTTTCGAACTCATGATCTTGAGCTCAGAAGGGAAGCACGCATACCACTGAGCTACCGGCGATTCACTGACAACTTTATTTACTTATATATTATGTGTTTTAAATTTATTTATTTGTTTGCCAATTAGTACATAAACAAGTTACATTTATAGTAAAACGCAATGATTAGATAAATATGTAGATAAACCGTAACGTTGGTTACTTGAGAGGACCATAGTAGGTATTTTTCAATTGGCCACACGACCATGTACGAAGGCTATGAGAGAAGCAACCACATTTTCAACATACAGTAATGGCAGGTTGGTTTACGATGTTTCCTTATGCAATTATTTACGATAATTGTCTACCTTTCTCCCCCTGTCTTCCTACCGGCATCCTGTGTTTAACAGACATCCCACCCGATAACAAACAGGAATTGTGGTGAATTTATTGGCAAACCTCCGTGTGGTAGAGACAGGATGAGTGGGAAGTTACAAAGTCACTTATTATACCAAGAACCTGGAGCTGTAAGACCTCTGGTTCAACGAGAAAGTGAGAATATGGTAAAACTAATCAAGATGTCTGTGGAGAATTTAAAAAAAAAAAAAAAAAAATCGTCGGTGTAACACCGACAATGTTTTTCTTCAGAAAGAATTAATTTTTCACTCCCCCTCCAAAACCAGTCGACCGTTTGCGCTAATATTCAACAGTTGACTTACACGAGGGCTCCTAAATCCTCACACTAAATTTTGTGTCGATAAATTTATTACATCGGCAGTTATTGGGATTTTTGAGCCTCCTCTGATCCCTCATTTTCTTCCCCTCAAAATTATTAAGTGTCGTCCTTATGAGGGATTTTAATTAACATATGAAATTTTGTGTCGATACATTCATTACAACGGCAGTTATTTCAGTTTTTGAGTTAAGCCTCTCCCTAATCCCCCCTTCGCTTTGGCAGAAAAATAATGGGTGACAGCATATTTCTTGTAAATTGTGCTTATTGTGTGTATATATTTTATTTATTATTTTGTACATACTCTTTTCTAAATAAGTAATAAGATTTATCAGTCTCACATATTTTTTATTTATATCACAACTAGTTTCGGCAATTTGCCATCATCAGGTGGTGAATCTGAACATACATAAACCAAAATTAAATTAGAATTTGCGAGCTTTTACAGTTCATGTCAATCATTAAGTTAGATGATTGACATGAACTGTAAAAGCTCGCAAATTCTAATTTAATTTTGGTTTATGTATGTTCAGATTCACCACCTGATGATGGCAAATTGCCGAAACTAGTTGTGATATAAATAAAAAATATGTTGCACTGATAAATCTTATTACTTATTTAACAAGTTAGTCCACTACATCTGCCTACCACCAAGAAATATATTACTCTTTTCTATTTTATAGACATTTTTATTTTTTATTATCATACATTTTTTGCATTAACCTGCTGAATATTATGATTTGGGGAAGTGATAAGACAACAAATTGCCATCCAGTTGGAAAATGCGCTATGTGAAAGTTAAAATTAAAAACAAAAAATTAAACCAAATCGCTCCATGTAATGTTCGCCTTGAGACGTGGTGACTGCCCAACTGTATGACTAAATAATGTCTCTCTGAAACACGACAAAGACGTTTGATACTTAGGACTCTACCTTCAGAGACGACTGACTTGGAACAGCCAAATTACGCAGACTCAACAGAAGATGAAACGATTTGGACTACTTGAAAAGCGATCTCAACTTGGCCTCAACCACAAACTGGGTGTCTACAAGACCGTTATCAGTCCTATCTGAACATATGGCGTTCAACTCAAAGGTTCTGCTAAGCTATCTCACACCAAAAGAATTCGAGCTTCAAAATAAAATTCTTCGAACAATCACACAATGCCCATACTACGTATCAAACATAACATTAAACGATCTCAAAATATTATTCTTACACGTAGTCACATAACAGTTATATACAAAAAAATTGACACTTCATCCGAACAAACTGGTGTAAGCAATGTCGGTCCGGTCCTTGCCGGGCAGCCCACTCAATCGACGTTGGTCGCGTGACCTCCTGCCTGAGGAGGCGGTGGTGCTGATCAGCCGCTTCATCAACTGACCCAAGTGTTTTTGACATACTTCTCTTGTGATAATTTTTTCTTATTGTGTTCTCACAGTTTAGAATTGTCGATTAAATTGTGAAAAAATAATTTATTAAATTAATATTTCTTGTAGGTTCTTCACGAGTAATTTATGTTACAGCTTTTTAAATAATTAGACTGACAATAAATGTTTTTTTCTTTATGGAGAGAGTACTGCTCATTTTATTATTTAATTGTTCCAGATATGAATAAATCCTTTACTTTGTTCACATGGGACGAGAGAAAATCTTGAATTACGTTTTGCAATTACTTTGAGAATAATAAGAAGTTGTTCGTTCCATCCTAGAAACTTACAATAGTTCTCCGATTCTTTCTTTCACTAAGAGATAAAAAAAAAAAATAGCTCGCAAAGTCTGTACGGTTTAAAGTGTTTTATTATTTAAATGTTTTATACTTAGAATAGAAACTACAGTACTGAGGAAATATGTCCTAGGCACCGGACTTCGTTAATGATAATATTATTTTGTTCTATTTGAGGGAATAAGTAAAGTGCCATAAACAAGAGGGATTCACCGCCCAATTGAGCTGTTTCATGAAATTATATTAAAAAAGTCGTCGGTGAATCAATGTAGGTACTTCCCCAGAATAAACCATTATATATATTATGAATGTATCGACATGAAATTTTCTATTTAAATATAAAACCGCATAAGGATGGCACTTAAAATTTTTCCGCAAAATAGGGAAAGGAAGGTGGGGATCATGTAAGTCATTGATTTTTAGGACAAAGGGTCGATTCCTTTTGGAGGGAGAGCGAAAACTCAATTGGTTTATTCTGGGGAAGTACATTATATATATATATATTAGCAGATACTAGCACTAGCATATATATAGATACTAGCAGTAATAGCCGGCGTTGCCCGGGGAACTTTGACTTTTCTCCTAATATCTCTCATTCGAATCCTATTCAATTATTCAACAGTTCATTCATGATGTTATAATTTTTAATTATTCATATGGAATAAAGCTTATAGTACTTTAACGGCAGACACCCCAGCTAGTAAGTGTTTAGGACCCCTGGGCACCACAGCTAGTTAGTGCTTACGACCGCAGTGGACAACAGCTAGTACGTAGTTAGGACCACTAGACACCACAGTTAGTACGTAGTTAGGAACGCTGGGAAACACTAGGGTACGTACTTAGGAATGCGGGGCACCACAGCTAGTAAGTAGTTAGGAAAGCGGGGCTAGTATTTGCCTCGGAACTGCGCACACCCCAGCTAGTAATTGCTCACAACCGCCGGACACCACAGAAAAGATCATCAGTAATTAATCATAGTTTACACCAATATTATCTAATTCTAAAAAATTATGGTTAATTTGTTCCAGTGGTTTATGAAAATGGCTCATAGAAGCCGAAACATGAGAATGATGAAATAAATAAAATATAGTAGGCCTAAAGAGGTCAACTAAAGGATGAAGCTATACATTTTTAACTCCACCCATATAGAAATTCTGCGTATGGCCTTGTTATAAAATAAGAAAAAATGTTATTACTAATTTTTAATCTAATCAACATACAGAATCGTACTTACACACAAAATTGCACATAAAAATTCTAAATTCAATAGACTAATAACTAAGCGTAACCTCTTCTAGGTTATAGATTACAAATGCACAAGCAGTGTTGTCAGCTTCTGGGTTGCCGATATGACAAACTGTTGGATGAAAATTAATTATTAATATTAAATTAATAATAATCAGTGACAACGCAAGGGGGGAAACTCTGCTTGAATTTGTAAATTAAAATTACTTTTTGTTTATAAGAATTCGCCACTGATAATAATTATTGTTAATGACATTCCCGCGGAAAAAACAAAAATCATGGAAATTTCATTATTTTTATCTCATTTACGATAAAAATCCGAAGTATAGTGGAAGTTATGTAATCACTCAAAAACGGAAACGGAATTTTATGTTTTCCGTCCTCTGAACACGATAACTCCCAATAGAATGAATTTATCGTCACAAAATTTTATTTGTGTATCCATAACATTTCTTCGACAACTATTGATTTTCAGCCAAATTTCCAAAGGAATTGGGGACTTAGGGAGGAGGCATCAACAGGAAAACTAATAACAGCTGATAGAATCAGTGTATCGACACGAAATTTTATATGTGTGATCTTTACCCCCTAAGGAAATCAGAGAAGGGTCTCAACCCCAAATTCCTAATAACTGCCGATGTAGATCATCAACACAAAATTTAGTATGAGAATTTAGGAGCCCCTATGTAAGTCAACTGTTGAATATTAGCGCAAACGGTGGAGTGGTTTTGGAGGAGGAACGGAAAATAAATTGAATATTTCGTTTTGGAGAAGTACAAATGATTCACCGACGCCCTTTTGATTTACTTTAGAAATTATGCACTTACTCAAATTACACACAATGTAGTGCAACTCAATTTAACTTTGTTAATAAATAAATGTATCAAATATTTTGTTAAAAATAATAAATAGAAGTGATAGCTTACCTGAAACAAAAGGTATCCACTGTCGTACATCCAGTAGTGTGTGTCTTGATGAGGAGGTCCAACTCTCTGGAGCTGGAGTGCGAGGCAATCCTCAAGAAGACTCAGGCACTGTGACTTGTTCGTCATCACGTCATCTGGAACAGAAAGAGCCGGGTGTCAGTCAGAAGCAGCCGGAAGGGCATGGTCTAGGGTGGTACTGGGAGGGTGTAGGGAATTAGAGGAGTGAGTGGGGGAAGTAAACAGATGTTTGGGAGGGGGGGGGGGGGGGGGGGGGGGAGAAGGGACATCTGCGATTGATGTTATGTACCTAGGTCGTCTGCATACGAACCGGTAGTGGGAGGAATGACGAAGACGAGGCGCACATACCGCTCATATATGGAAGCTACATATGTGCTTTTTAGAATGTTTTCAGAAGTATTTTGGTACTTTGACATAATTACCCTTCACCTGTTTATTTAAGTTTGTTGAAAAAATAAGCCTAAATTATTATTAAAGAATGTATTTAAACGTTTAATGTACTAAGTATAAATATTTTCCCACAATTTTTCCAGAAAGTTCTTTCGTCTGGTTGAGAAGAGCCCAACTCTACTCTGGGAGTCCTAAATTTTGCCTACCCTAAATTTGTATATACCTAGGGTAGGGTAGGTCTTTAACGAGTACCTGACGTACAGGCTCGGGATCATCGCTTAACATCCCATCCAAAGGACGGCTTACTGAAGGTTTTTTTCACACTTCAGATAAAAAAAACTTAAGGGCCTCGGCCTGGTTTCGAACCCGCCATCTTGAGCTCAGTAAGCAAGCACACTAACCCCAAGCTACCGGCGCCCTCTTTAAATGGACGTCTGAATGTGTGAATGACTGTGAGAAGCCAAGCTGGCGAGAGGAGATCACCTTGACCCTTAGCATCGGAAGGAATGTACGCCCCTCCGTGATCTTGGCAGCACTCTCCATTCATGTTTCAGAGTATACATTTCTATATATATAAAATATATATATATATAAGAGAATCTTAAGAGAATATTGATTGACTTAAGAATATAAGAGTTATCAGGTAAAAATGTACTTAGGTCACGATGTAAAGTAATCACAATTTTTATTTGATTTCGGCCAAAATCCAATCAGATCTAAGTTAGCACATGCGACATCTTTATTTCAAATCTTAAGTTCATTGTTACAATCTTTTCTGAGTTAGAGCCCAAAGTTCAAATCACAGACAAACATAAAGACATCATTGCAAAAATGGTCATGAGAAATCTTAAAATGTGAAAATCCGTTGAATATTGGATTTCGGATTTTCGCATGATTGCAATACCTCTATGTTAAGTATAAGATAGTAAAAAACAATCATTTTTAAAAATATTATAAAAAAAAACTGACCATATTTGTTGTTATTAGCGCAAACAGTCGACTTGTTTTAGAGGGGGAGCGAAAAGTTAATTGATTAATTCGTTTCTGGGGAAGTACATTGCCGATGATTTACCGATGACGTTTTTATTTTTATTTGTCCATTATTATTACTTTTTTTCCTTTCTTATATTTGCCTATCTTACGTATTGCCATTTATTATTTTATTTTATACATATCTTTGTCATTAAATTTACTTTATTTTTAACCCCCGACGCAAAAGGAGTGTTATAAGTTTGAAGCCTTTGTCTTTGGTCTTTCGACCATTTTCGATCATGTCTATATGAATTTGATTGTAATTTTGTGAAAGCTTTAACTTAAAAACGATTGTAGCAATGAACTTGAAAATTTTGAAATGAAGACGTTACATCTGATACTTAGATCTGAGTAGGTTTTGATCGAAACCAGGCGAAAATCAAGTCTTTAACTTTGGGACCTAAGTACATTTTACACAATACCGCTTACATTAATGACCTAATCAAAAATCTTTAGACACAAGAGTTGTAGAGAATACTGAAAGGCACATCTCGAAATTCATTTTTTAACCCTCGATGCAAAAGGAGGGGTGTTCTAGGTTTGAAGCCTTTGTCTATGTGTCTGTCTGTGGTATCGTACCTTCAAAGCGGCTAAACCGAGTTCAAAGCAGTTTTTTTTTTTTTTTTTTTCAAAAGCTGTTTTTTGCGAGATGTTTGGTGGAAATCGGGTATGTCATTTCCAAGATCTTCAGGTTTCATCAGAGCCTGTGTAGGGATCTCGGCCTCTATTACAGCTAGAGACTTGAGAGTTTGAGCTCAAATGTTTATAAGGCCATTTTTTTAAAGGTTTATTTTTTGCGCGGGGGTTCTCAAATATCTTTTTACTAATTGTAAATATGCTCAATCAAAAAATCAAAAAATAAAAACTTCTTAGAAAATATGGTGTAATGAAAGTTGAGGATGATATTTGTGAATCTCTTCCAATTAGGAATGTCCTTGTATGGCTCATCCATGTTATCCTGTTAGCTCGATGCCCATTGGTTCCATTTAGTCAAATAGGTACTTATTATTCAAATTAGGGCTCTCTAATCATAAGCCTCACTCTTAGCTCATTTGTAATGTCCTCCTGAATTCTTAAACATAATTATGATAAAAGGTGAAAGTTTTCCAATAGCTAAATACAAGCTTTTTCTTTTTTCTTTTTAAGGTACCTAAGTATACTGTTATGGTAAATTTTCTTTTGATTATCTGTAAATACTTTCGTAAATAGATGTGTCATTAAATAAAAATAGAAACATCCACTGTCTTTAGCAGTCTCCAGTAAAATATAGGTCTCCTCTAACATTAACGCCCCAACCTGTTATCACAATTTCAAAATTTGTATTTATTTTACTTCACAAGTCCTTTGTGGTAAAAGAAATTATGTTGTTAAATAAATATATATAAATAGATTAATAATGTTAATGAATAATTAAATAAACAAATAAAAATCAATTAGAATTACCACATTTCCTGAAGAAATTTTATAATTGGTCTTTTTACTAAATTTTGATTTCTACAGTAATTTACGAAAAGGGCAAGTAAATAAAAAAAAATTCAATTAACAAACTTTTCATTTGGATTTCTAAAAATATGCCATATTGTTTTTCTAAATTTTTCAAAAATATTAAATCTAACCCAAAGGTTTTTTAAATCATCTTACTGGGCCAACAGGGAAAATGTATATCATAGAATTTACGAAAACAAATAATTGGGTTTATTTACTTAAACTATATAATAAAATTAATAACTAAGTGTTAAAAAAACATCAAATTATCTACAAAAAGAAATCCTATAAACTAATTTTTACATTTATGTTTTAGTCTCTTTTCTTTCTAAATACTGGCCATTCTTCAAATTTAAGTTATTTTAGGGCATACAAACCATATAATTAAATTAAAGTACCTTCTTTGTGCATCTATTTCAATTAAAACTCCAATTATTCACAATTAATTCACTACAACTTAGTTCTCCACACCTTAAGCCTAAACTCTCACTCCATCTCAACTCAGACCGTCTCACCTTAACCCAGACCTCGACTCTTCTACACTAATTAAAGATGGTCTTGTTTTGTTTTTTATTCATGGGTTGTTTTAAAACAAAATGCATTCATATTATCATTCACTAATTTAATTGCTTCTTAAAAACCCTAATAACTGCCGATATCGATGTAATGAATGTATCGACACAGAATTTAATATGAGAAGTCCCTATGTGAGTCAACTATTGATTTTTTGCCAAAATGGTCCATTGGTTTTGGAGGGAAAGCAATAATTTACTTGATTAATTCGCGCTGGGATGATCCATCAACATTTTCAAAAAATGGAAATGAGGTAAAAAAGTCTCTTTTGTTGACTGTAAAACCAGGAGTAGTTAAACCAAGGCAGGATAATCGATTCAGGTTAAGTATGGATTGATAAGATTACCAGATGAAGTACTAATCGATATAGCTCTTCTATAGCCAATCAGTTGTGGCTAATGAACTTCCCCACCTCAATGTTTGATGAGGTTCACACCCATGATACCATCACCGGAAATACCCAGGCTGTCATCCTCCGCCCTACCCTACTTCTCAAGACCCTACCACCGACATGAGTCTTTAAATACCTTTAGTGTATTAAGTCTAACTCTATGACAATTTATATTTTTATGTTTATTTAAAAAATATATTATGAATATAAAAATATATATAAAAGGAATTTGGGATACCCAGCAATTTTAAATGTAAGGAATAATATTGAACTTAAAGCAGATGCCGATAGAGGCGCTTCGATCGATTTACCGATAATGCTCCTACTAAATCTAAGATACCCAAAGAGCGGAGGAAGAAGTGTCCCGAAATATTGTCAAACCAAATTTCTTTAGATGTTCTTTTGTATTTTTTAAATCTACATAAGATCTTAACCTTCCTATATTATTATAATTTTTTTTAGTAGTGACAACTTTAGTAGTGTTTCTTTGTAAAATGTAAACGAGAACAGGGAGGAAAGGAAATAGAAAGATTTTGGGGAAATGCCAACCAAATACAGTAGTACAAATGAAAAAAATAGGTAATAAAATATTTCATGGATATTTGTTAATTGTTGTTTAATAGGTTAGGTTTTATGACTCATGCCCGGGCTTTAACTATGAGGTCATATCGCCTACTAGCAGAGCGCTCTTTCGTCACTCTGGTGGACATGAGCCCGACTCAACTGTGGGAGTCCTAAATTTTGCCTACCCTACATTTTTATTCCCCTAGGGTAGGGGTCTTTAACGAGTACCTGACATCGTACAGACTCGGGACCATTGCTTAACGTCCCATCCGAAGGACGGCGTGCTTAAGTTTATTTTATCTCCCAGATCTGGACATAATTCAATTAATTAGTGAATGGAGATTTAAATAACGGCCATACAGTTTTTGTTTCGCAATGTTCGTTTTCTGCATTATTAACTTCATTTACGGCCAATATGCATGGTAAATCAGGCCAAAAAATAAAAAATAACCACTTACTGTTTCTTGTGTTTTAGTTTTCAACAGAAGTCATAGCATACTGGCATTATTGCTCACACAAGTATATAAGATAAACATTTTGGAAAATATTATAGATTTTATCATGCAATAAGGTTTCAAAAGATGGGAAGTTTTTTTGTTTGTTTTTTTTTGCCTCATGTACAATGCATACTAGCTATGCCACTGTGTTATCTAGATATTTACAATATCCATAGCCCCGGGAGGAAGTTCTATCTACGAAATAAAACTCAACTCCTGGACGGGATTCGAACCCGCAAACCATGGTAAGACCATGCGACCAAAGCCCTACGCTCTAGCCCACACGGCCACCATGGCTCCCTAAATGATGGGAAGTTACATCTCTGAAATGTTATGAAGTGGGGAGAAGACTCAAGACTCGCCTATATCAAGACTTATAATTTTTTATTTAATTTTTTTCTATATTTTGTACAATGTTTCATGTTAATCACTTTGTGTAAGGCACTTGGAGTGCCGACCCAAATAAATTGATTGATTGATTACTATCAATAAAGTACTATCAATTAGTGAATATAAATATACAAGGATAAACCATTCGGATGGTGAACGACCAACGATCGAAACAAATGCCGGCGAACAGCTGTTTTATATAGATAAGCACAGTCTACGGAGAGTGGTGTTAGGGTTAAGACAGTTGGAGTGAGAGAAAAACAGTTCAAGTGTTAACAGTCAACTGAGAGTGGTGTTAGGGTTAACAAGTTGAAGTACGTAGATGAGCCAAGGACAAATAAATAGTGAGATACAAAAGAAGGTACTTTTTATTATAAAACAATAGGTTAGGTTAGGTTTTATGACTCATGCCCGGGCTTTAACTACGAGGTCATATCGCCTACTACCAGAGCGCTCTTTTGTCACTCTGGTGGACATGAGCCCGACTCTACTGTGGGAGTCCTAAATTTTGCCTACCTTAAATTTTTATTCATCTAGGGTAGGGGTCTTTAACGAGTACCTGACATCGTACAGGCTCGGGACCATCGCTTAACGTCCCATCCGAAGGACGGCGTGCTTAAGTTTATTTTACCTCCCAGATAAAATAAACTAAGGGCCTCGGTCGGGCTACGAACCCACGACCTTGAGCTCAGAAGTCAAGCACGCATACCACTGAGCTACCGGCGCCCTCTATAAAACAATATATATCATGTTCACCAGACTGTGTTCTGCACGTCATGTGAGAAAACAATTGGGTGTGAAAGAAAAAAAAAAAAAAAATACTGAGGGCGCCGGTAGCTCAGTGGTATGCGTGCTTGTCCTCTGAGCTCAAGATCGTGGATTCGAAACCCGACCGAGGCCCTTAGTTTATTTTATCTGGGAGGTAAAATAAAATTGAGCACGCCATCCTTCGGATGGGACGTTAAGCGATGGTCCCGAGCTTGGCAAAATTTAGGACTCCCACAGTAAAATCGGGCTCATGTCCACCAGAGTGACGAAAGAACGCTCTGGTAGTAGGCGATATGGCCTCGTAGTTAAAGCCCGGGCATGAGTTATAAAAACTAATACATATATACCTATACATATACCCAGTATAAAAATTTTAAAGAGTGGCCAAAGAAAAATGACTGATGTAGTTATATAGAAATTAGATAGTAAGAATTTTTGCATATAATTTAATTATTTTTATTTTCCAAATGTATTTTTTTGATTTTTATTATTAGGTTAAATATTAATAAACCCAATGTTTTGTTCTTAGGTTAGGTTTTATGACTCATGCCCGGGCTTTAACTACGAGGTCATATCGCCTACTACCAGAGCGCTCTTTCGTCACTCATGTGGAGCCCGACTCTACTGTGGGAGTCCTAAATTTTTTATTCATCTAGGGTAGGGGTCTTTAACGAGTACCTGACATCGTACAGGCTCGGGACCATCATTTAACGTCCCATCCGAAGGACGGCGTGCTTAAGTTTATTTTACCTCTCAGATAAAATAAACTAAGGGCTTCGACCGGGTTTTGAACCCAGAATTTGAGCTCAGTAAGCAAGCACGCATACCACTGAGCTACCGGCGCCCTCAATATACACATTAATTTTTGTTCTTGATTCTACGCTATTCATTTTCCCTGTCAACCAAATAAGATAATACCTTTGAATTAGATTGATTTTTGTGGCAGCTCAGTATTATACTTTTGAAGAAAACCAAATTAAATAATTATTAATTGAAATTTTTGTAAATACTCGTACTTTCTTCAAAATTGCACGTCATAAATTTTTTATATTTTTATTAGGGCAATTTTCGAAAACTACTTTAGAAATCAAAATTTAGTAGAAGACCAGCAAACAATTTCTACAGGAAGAATGATAATATTTAATTGTCATTTTTTTAATTATCACAATATATTCTCAAGGTACTCTTGTTTGAAACCAGCTGGTTCTAGGAGGTACCCTAGCGGTGATGCCTCGACAAGCTGTTAGTTTTGATATTTCCGGACTGGAGGGTCGGTAATTTTAGAGCATTCTCCCATCCAGCTCTCCACTGCATCTGCCCTTTGTTGAACGATTTTATGTACGTTCCAACCTTTACTATCGTGACTAGTGTAAACATTAGCTTTGTTCGAGATCAGCTGCTGTAAATCTGCACACGTACCATAACTCTCTCAGTCCATATCAAGAGTTACCGATTAGTTACTAACCGATTCGAATTCAGCTTGACAGAAATGTTGGATAGTATGGTGGATAATGGCCACCGCTTGGCAAAGAGGTTTGAATCCATTTGACTGAACTAAATAAATATATAATATTTTAGAGAACGCCGGTAACTCAGTGGTATGCGTGCTTGCCTTCTGAGATCAAGATCGTAGGTTCGAAACCCGACCGAGGCCCTTAGTTTATTTTATCTAGGAGAAAAAATAAACTTGAGCATGCCGTCCATCGGATGGGACGTTAAGCGATGGTCCCAAGCCTGTACGATGTCAGGTACTCGTTAAATACCCCTGCCCTAGGTGAATAAAAATTTAGGGTAGGCAAAATTTAGGGCTCCCACAGTAGAGTCGGGCTCATGTCCACCAGAGTGACGAAAGAGCGCTCTGAAACTAAAAAACTACTTTTGAACACAATACAACCAAAATCAGGTTATCTGAATCAAAATAAACAGATGAACATATGAGTAATCTGAATAAATCGATGAACATTGAATGGTAATTTCAAATCTCAAGGTTACATAAAAGAATTTGTCCCAGATCAATCTAGATCAACAATGAATACATGAAATGACCTACTGAAAAACATAAATGATTCAACTCATAACATGATAATTATAGTATAAATGAATATAATTTATATTTATTAATTTCGTCATGAATGCATAAAATGGGGGCATACTCCAGACAGCTTTTTAATAGCACAATTCGTGTTTCTTCAAAATTCAATAAAAATGATTCTATGTAGATCTTGTTTTTATGTTTATTCAATGCAATTTATTTTATGTGTGTTTCTTCCGAGATTAATCAATTCTAGATTTGTAGAGTGGTTTCCTAGTAGGTACATGTAAGCATTTCAGGTAAAGAACCGATTTACTATCAAAACATGGAGTACTTAGCTTTTACTCAACATAAATAGAAAAGTGTTACCAATAAATTCGTCGGTGAATCACCTGAAATGTTCTTCCCCAGTACGAAATAATAACTACATTTCTCTCTAACACAATCTTCTGAATGCTCATATTACATTTCGTGCCGATATAATAATTATATCGGCAGTTATCATGATTTATGTGTTGAGCCCCCCTCCCCTGATCCCCCTTTTCTATTTGAGCGATTTGGCTGAAAATTAGTAAGTGTCGTCCTTATGAAGCTCTGAAATATAAAATCGTGTTGATACGGTCGATATTTTCCTTACTTAGCTCAAGATCGCAGGTTCGAAATCTGGCCTAGGCCCTTAGGTTTTTTTATCCTGTAGTTGAAAAAATGGGACGTTAAGCGATAGTTCCGAGCCTGAACAATGTTAGGAACCTATAATAGGGATGTGCGATAGTCGATAGTACTATCGATATATAGTCCCATTGATAGTCTCAGTAACTATCGATATAAATTTGGGGATACATTTTGAAGAAAGTTATTTTAGAACTTTTACTTTGATGATAGGAAAAGTGCTAAATGTACTTTGTGCGAAGTTTTATTCAAAACTAGTTCCAATAAATCCAATTTAAGGGATCATCTCTTGAGACGCCACCAAGAAACTTATAAACCGGCACCCGAGACCAAACAACCCATTGCAGAAGCTAGATCTGCCTTCTGTTCCGTAAGGTTTTACAAAAGTATTTTTTGTCAATTGGTAATTAATTTTTTGATATTGTTTTATAAAAATTGTTGATTGAAATAAAAGTTGTTGACTCTAATGCCATTGTACCTACTTGATTGTTTTTTGATTATCTACAATAAGTGTTTCTGAACTTTAATTAATGTGTTACACTTAATGCAATTATGTTCGACAGGAAACGTTATTTCTATAAAATAAAAGTTCGATTTGAAAGAACAATTACTAATCGATTGATATTTTTATTCCCCTTTCATCCTCCATGAGATGTACATGAAAAAATAAAAATAAAATAATCATATTATAATATAACATTGGAATTGGAATGTATTTTGCATGAAAAGCGGCATCTTACTGAGTTATCGATAGTTTTCCACCGATAGTATCCTACTATCGATAGTGATCAACTATCGAATGTCGCCCATCCCTACCTTTAAGACCGTAGAGTCGGGCTCAAGTCTACCAGAGCGACGGAAGAGCGCTCTAGTAGTGGTGATATGACTTCGTAGTTCAAGCCCGGGCATGAGTCACAATAAATAACTCTAATGATTTAAAGAAGGAGAATTACTAAGTTTTCCTGAGGAAGATCATTGAGTACTGCGATGAGCGTTAAAACGTTAAAGAAAATATCAAAATTATTACTTAGATAATTACTTGTCTTTCACGGTGAAGAAAATGACAAATACATTTATAAAACAAATTACTGTGCTTTTTGAAAGATGCCGTCCATATGAGTATTTATTACAATTAACAACAATTATAAATGAACAATTGGTACATGAACGTAGTAAAAGATAATTGGTTATGATTTTAAAAGTATGAAAGGTGAGTGAGTAGGTGGCAGAGCGGTCCTCTCGGAAAGTGGGTTTATGTAAAGCTATCGTAGAAAATAACGGTAGAGTCAAGTAGAACGAGGTTCTTTAAGGGTATTAACGGGAAAATTGATAATGGGCATCGAAAAACAATATCTTCCATCTTGTACCATGTTGGGGGCTCAGTGTCTAGAGTCGTAGCTAGGAGGACAGAGGTGGGCAAGGCCCCCCAGAAAAGTGCCATCCAATGTACCTAATTTAAAAAAAATTATAATATATAACGACAACTCCACCACAGACAAACATTACAGTAAAGACATTAGAAGATAGATTCAATGAAATTTTATTTAATTTGATGTTTTTTTTTGTTTTTTCGTAACAATCGAAATAATTAATTAAATCTTTATTTTTATTTTTTGTATTTATTTTATTAAGATACAACTGTTGCTAGGGTGCAACAACCAGCAGAACGCCGAAAGTTTTCTGAAACAGTTTATTATTATTTTATTTTGAATGGCCTCATGAACGAAGCATATCAGCCATGACTCCAATTTTAAGAAAAGGTTGTTAAATGAAGGGGCACTTTATGGAGGTGATGAGGGTATCATATGGGATCTGAGAGGAACCGAGGGGCCGAGAAGTGGGCAGGAAAATGTAAAACTATATTAAAATATTGTTACTATTAATAAATTTGTATAAGACATCAAATATGAGAGGGATTTTAGAATAACTTAAAATTTGTTGCAAACCAATGGGTAAGGGTAAATTATTGGTAAGAATAATTTCGAAAAGGGGGTCACGGAAACTGTTGGTGAGAGGGCAAGCGAGGATGACATGATTGGAATCAGCTGTATATTGGGGATCACAGGTACAACTTGGTGATTCCAGGAGATGGATTTTAAACAGATGGGAAGGAAGTCTGAAACAGTTAGTAACTTCTAAAGCAAAATTCATTCTTAGTATACTCCAATTTATGATAAAAAAAACAAAAACAAAAAAAAAAACAAAAAAAAAAAACAGCATCTATGATGGTATTGATATGTTGGCGTGAAGGGCATGTGAGAGGAAGGCCACCCAGTGGTAGGTCCTCGGGACGAAAATTTATCTTAATTATTAGGACAAGATCAGAAAAAATAAAAATAAATAAAGTAAATAAAGAAATAAAAAAAATAAAATAAAATAAATAAATAAAAAGGAATTGAAAGACAATTTTGATGGATGGGTAAGAGAGATGATAAAAGTAAAGGAAAATGATGTAAAAAAAAAAATGTTACGAACGAATATGATTCAAGGTGACAGTAAGTCGCGGTTCCATCTTCTCTTGAACCTTCGTGGGGGGTTTTGTGGTAAGTGTTGTGAAGATAAAGTACGTATTTCTGGGTGCGTAAGTGTGTAAATTTTCTTAAAAAACCGTATGTAGGTAAGTAGTTTGAATTGTGTCGGGTACTGTGTGTATCATAAGATCGTTATGAAGTGTTCTGTTGTTTGTATGGGGGGCACCATCATTTAATCTTAACAAAAAAAACAAAAAAAAAAAAAAACAGGCTTAATTAGCAAAGCCAAGAGATACACTAAACGATGAATCGACTGAAGAAGATGCGGAAATCGTTATTATGACATACCTATCACAAGTTAACGAAACACGTTATATTTCGAAGTTTACACCGGAAACTTAAGTTAAAAATTAATAGGAAAAAAGTTAATTGGTGCTTTCCTACTTTCTCTAATTAAAATTATTTAAGGTGATCGTTCTACAAACTATTCCAACAGATTCTGGATTAAAATCTCTCTGGCAGCTTTCATACGGATTTCGGAAAAATCGAAGATCTACTTGACATCTGATGATCTATGTAACCCAATTAATTTTTTTAATTCCCCAGCATTACGAAGTATACAGAAAGTTCTGTAATCGGTCAAAAAATCAATTGATTTATTGATTTTCAGCCAAATCGGCCGAAGGGAAGATGGGTTTTAGGGGGGCTGAACATAAACCTTGGTAAAAAAAGTAACTGCCGATGTAATTAATCTATTGATTCATAAAATATCAATGAATCGAAACGAATTTTGTATGAGGATTCATAAGTCCCTATGTACGTCAACCAGACCTGGGCATTAGTCAGATACATTATCTTACGTCCATAATGGTTTCAGTATGTAAGTGTAACAGTTCCGTTTTTGTGTCATGTCTAATTTTGATTGTCTATTTAGAAGTCCATAGAGTATTTTGAGTCGACGGTTCAGCGTGTTTCGTGTATGACAGTTCCATGTCAGTCTTCAATCTAATATAAGTCCTAGGTATCGTAGAGTATTAGTTTGAGGGAGGGGCTTGTCGTAGATGAAAACGGGGGGGCATGTTTTTCGTCGAAGTGTAAATGTGATGTGATTTTTCTGTATTAAGTTTTATTTTGCATGTGTTGCACCAGTTTTCGATTTGTGTAAGATGGTGTTGTAGTGTGAATGAGGCGTGTATGTAAAGTTCAGCAGCAGCAAGATGGCGGTAAAAAAAAAGTATAAGAAAATATTATATATTTATATTGTCATATTGTATTTAGCCAATATGGATATTGGGTTGGCAGCAGCTTGTAGAAAGCCTGGTGTTCGTACATGAAAATGAAGACGATAACACAAGGAAAAAAATAATAGAAGAGAAACTTATAGCAATGGATTTACTACGAGTCTGGGAGAGTGAATACTCTGTCAGGTTGAGGTACATTAAAATACTTTCATGTGTGATCAAGATGATCGTGACATTGTAGAAAATTTTACGAAAGTACTTTGAGGTAATACACGATGCATGTCGCGACCTCCACGAGAATTCACGGTCGTGTACTTAAGTATTCTAAGTATCTTTGGTGTGAGAGCATGTTCGAACTTGAAGAGGTACCAATAACCGCATCAAATTTTATGTATTAAGTAGAGATCGGTAGTTTCCTAGAAGATCGCGGATTCGAAACATGGTCGAGGGCCTCAGGTTTTTTTTATCTGGGAGAAGTAAAAAAAAAAAAACAGTGAGCACGTCCTTTGGATGGGTGTCAGAGCCTGTGCGAGATACTCGTTAAAGACCCTAGGTAAATGAATACGAAGTATAGGAGACGTTACTTAATCGGTCAAAAATTCCGACTTTCTGATACCAAAAGTCAAAAAAAAAACACGATAACTGAATATATCGACACTACATTTTATAAGTGTGTCCAGAACCCTCTAAGGACAGTCAAATCGCCCAAAAGGAAGAAAAGATTAAGGGTGGCTTAACACAACAATTGTAATAACTGCCTATTAAAATTAATGTATCCTCATGCCCGGGCTTTAACTACGAGGTCATATCGCCTACTACCAGAGCTCTCTTTCGTAACTCTGGTGGACATGAGCCCGACTCTACTGTGGGAGTCCTAAATTTTGCCTACCCTAAATTTTTATTCACCTAGGGCAGGGGTCTTTAACGAGTACCTGACATCGAACAGGCTCGGGACCATCGCTTGACGTCCCATCCGAAGGACGGCTTGCTTAAGTTTACTTTACCTCCCAGATAAAATAAACTAAAGGCATACCACTGAGCTATCGGCGCCCTCATTAAAAATATATAAATATAAAAAAGATTACCATGAAATAACATAATACTAACAGCTTAATTATGAAGAAAAAAATAAATAAAAGTATCTAGTACATAAATAAAAGAGAATATGTAAAAAAAATAAAAAGATTATATAAATAAGAAAAAAATAAATAGATTAATAAAATCGAAGAGAGGGGAGGATGGCCAGACAAAGTTTGAAATACAATTAATTTTAGACAGTAGGGACTAGATAGAGAAGTGTGAGAAGAAGAAAAAAATAAATATACATAATAAAATAAAAATAAATATATGCTTGATGAAATATTTAAATATATAAAATATATATATATATATATATATATATATATATATATATATATATATACAATGAAAATAGAGAGGAAAAAAAAAAATGGTAGTAGGGGATATGACCTCCTAATTAAAGCCCGGGCATGAGTCTAATATCTTTACAGTACGAGGAAGTATTGTAATCGTTTGGAAATTCGAGATCGAGTCTTCAGCGGATTCACCCGTTTATCGCGATGATGTCTGTGCATCAGTTTGGCTGTCTGTGTGTATGTGATTGGAACTTGTCAGTGGTCTAACTCAGAAACAATTGTAGCTATGAACTTGAAATTTAAAATGAAGATAATCGCATACGGTAACTTAAATTTTATTTGAGTTTGGTCTAAATTGCATGAAAAATAAAACCTCTTTACTCGGGGGCCTAAGTACATTTTACAAAATACAGTAGACTCTCCCTTATCCAGCGTTGCCGGGACCAACGTGACGCCGGATAACGGAAATCATCAATTAATGAGAAAAAATATATCAATTAAAGCATAAAAAAAAGTGTTTTTAGGTGAGCTAAGGAATAAAACACGTATGTATTTTGTTGATAACATTTATTAAATATGTACATACTGAACATTGATTTATTATATGTACGTACATATGTACATATATTTATCCAAGCATTAAAAATATATTTTGAAATTTGCGTTTAATTAAGTGAAGTAATAAAATATTGTATTAGCGTTCCCTTCATTATAAATACAATGTACATATGTATGTACAATAAAAATACATAAAAGATTCGTGAGTTACGGAATTATTATATGCTCGTAAATACATGTGGCTCATATAATTGATAATTTAATAATTGAATGTTAATTTTAGTTTAACAAATTTGATATTATTTTGCGAGCGCCGGATAAGGGAGTGCGCCGGTTAACAGAACGCCGGATAAGGGAGAGTCTATTGTACTTATATACTACTTATATTTATGACCGAATCAAAAATGTTGTCAAGTATAAGTTGTAGTGAGATAAGTATATGAGATACATAGATACATTCTGAAAACAGGTTTTGAGTTGAGCTTCCTCTGATGGGATTCAGAATACACCTAAAATTTCATGTCGATACATTGATTCGAGGAGACACACACACAGAAACACATCTTTTTATTCAGCAACTTTACAACTATACACATATTCGTGTTAGAGAGTTAGATATTTAAATGAATAATGGCTAATCTGCGACATTACAATCAGATTCAATTGGTAATTATGGGTAAACTGGTTTTGTCAACTCTTCAAACGAAACAATTATAAATATAATGTGCACTTAGAGAATGCAAAACTAATGCTCCCATATTAAAAATGTATGAACTATGAGAAGGAAGAGAGGAGAAAGTAAATGAAAAAGTGAAAGTAAAAATAGGATGAGTAAACGTTTATAGCAATAAATGGAATATAGAATAATAATAATAATAATAAATAATTATCATAATATATATTGTAGGAATGGTGGGTATAAGTGTGTTCTCATCAAGAGCTCATCAGGACAACAGTTGGCCATAATTAGAACCCGGATTCTCGTTCAATTGCATTTTTTTTTCGCTTGCATGAAATCATTAAATAACAATTTATTTTTACGAATTAAGGCACCATGATATATAAATTTTATTTTCAATGTTTTCAACTTTTTTAGGCAAATCGCACTTTTTAGTTTTTTACTGCACAAAATTGCATATTTTGATGTAATTAGAAAATTTATTTGTAAATTGGTTTGAAAATGATGTTTCGTGCTGTTTTGAACGCACTGAATAAGGTCCGCTTTTCTGGGAAATTCTCACTACGATTTTCAAGTTTGACTCTTTAAATTCATTGAAAGCCAATAATTCTCATCATTTCCGCTCCCTTCCACTGTGTGCTACACTCAGTCTTATTCTGTTTTATTGTTAAGTTTGAGCACATTGGTTTTAAGAAGAAAAACAATCATGCCCTAGAACTAAGTTCGAAGGAAAGACACTTCATGTGAGAAAGCAATTGAGTATGAAAGAAAATTAAAAAAAAACAAAAAAACTGAGGGCGCCGGTAGCTCAGTGGTATGCCGTGCTTGTCTTCTGAGCTCAAGATCATGGGTTCGAAACCCCGACCGAGGCCCTTAGTTAATTTTATCTGGGAGGTAAAATAAACTTGAGCACGCCGTCCTTCGGATGGGACGTTAAGCGATGGTCCCGAGCCTGTACGAAGTCAGGTACTCGTTACATACCCCTGCCCTAGGTGAATAAAAATTTAGGGTAGGCAAAATTTAGGACTCTCACAGTGGAGTGGGGCTCATGTCCACCAGAGTGACGAAAGAGCGCTCTAATAGTAGATGATATGACCTCGTAGTTAAAGCCCGGACATTAGTCATAAAACCTAACCTAACCTAAAATAAAACTGATGTTTTCAGTAAATATTTTTTATAAATTGTATAAATAAATTCCTCTAGGTTTTTTTTTTATTGATTTATTTTTAACGCTACACAATTTTATGATGAAAAACCTTTTTTTTTTAATTTACAAAATAGATCCAATTTTGTTTTCACAGAAAAACAGTTAATGGCAGGATTTTATTTTTTGTTGCACATTTCCACTTTTTATTGCATGTTTTTTAATTTTTATACTGCACGAAATGCGGGCTTTAGTCATAATGATTTCCAGAATACGACCATTTAGCAAAATTCATTAATCAGTATGACAACTCTTGTTATTGTCAACGTTTTTGAGATTTTAAATTTAAATATAACATTTCACGTGGATACATTAATTTTAATATGCAGTTATTACGATTGTTGTGTTAAGCCACCCTTAATCTTCCCTTCCCTTTGGCCGATTTGACTGAAAATATATGGTTCTGGACATATGTATAAAATGTAGTGTCGATACATTTTATTTTTGAAGTCGGGAGGTCGGAAAACATGAAATTCTATTGAAAACTCCGCTTCGAATTTTTGACCGATTACACTTCGTATAGCTGAGGAAGTAAAAATGGCTAACGACTTTTACAGTACACAATTAGGTACCATAGGTTAGATAGAATAGGTACAAAAAGCAGAAACACAAAATATTCTTTCCCCAGAGAGGACCGGGTGTCCTTGGACAGTCCTCATTTTCCCACAAGATGTGATTTCAACTCACAGACCCAATCCTCCATCCAGTAATAACTCTATCAGGAAAATCTTCTTTAACAGGCTGATCCGCAGTGAATATGTACATCACGTATCGGCCATTTAGGGCAATACACCTCAAGGCCGTAATTAGAATAGAAAAATAAATAGATAAATCACGAATCATCTCATCCAGTGCAGAAGAGCCCGAATTGCATCATCTAAGTGGGGTCTAAAATACGATTTTTTTTTTTTTTTTCAATAGTGACAACGAGATATGCGGTAAATCATGGATAATTTATTTCTCCAGCAAGAATTTATCAATTAAGTTTTCGCTCTCGCTCCAAAATCATTTGGGGTGAAAAAAAACTGTAGTTGACATATAGGGGTGTATCCTGATACTAAATGTTATGTCGATACATTAATTCCTCCCTTCCCTTCGGTCGATTTCACGGCAAATTGATAGGTGTCGTCCTTATGAGGTTCTGGAATCAGGGGTTCGGAAAACGTCGAAAACATCGAATTTCTGAAAGATTACGTAACTTCCCCTATACTTCGTATAACTGAGGAAGGAATGTTTTCAAATGGATGAAGGATGAAGCTGCCACAACATACTTCATGTCTGGGGGAAAAAGACATTGTCACGAGGCGGCTGGGGTCGGCCACATCTTAAAGGGACGGTGTAAAAAATTTAAAAAGATTAAAGAAAGAGAGATTTAAAAGGATGTTTAGATATCCTTTAAAATAAGGGATCAGGATAATTACAAAGAGCTTTATATTCATTTAAAGGATAGCTAAAAGGGTGTTTGAATGAATGGTTAGTTTTAACTAGTTAAAAGGATGGTTAAAAATAAATTTAAATACTTAAAAAGATGGGTGGGATGGTTTAAAGATTTTTAAAGAAAGTAATACAAGGTATAAGTAATTATTGTGACTCAGGCCCGGGCTTTAACTACGAGGTCATATCACCTACTACCAGAGCGCTCTTTCTGTCACTCTGATGGTCATGAGCCCGATGATTTCCGACTTCCTGATTTCAAAAATAAAGAAACAATTGCTGTATGTGAGCGTATATGTGTCTGTAACCACGATAACTCACGATAGAATGAATTTATCAATAAGAAATTTGATATGTGTATCCAGAACCCTCTAAGGGCAAAATCTGTAGATTTTCGGTGGAATCAACAGAAGTGGAGAAGGGGTTTTTATCCCGAACGGTCGACTGGTTTTGGAGGGCGAGCGAAAAGTAATTGCTTAATTCTTTATTAGGAAATACATTATCGGTGATTCACCGACTTTTTGGAATCTCTTTCTTTTGGAATCAGGGGGTCAGAAAACATTTAATTACGTTGAAAACTCAAAATAGAATTTCTGACAGATTACACAACTTCCTATAGCAGGGGAAGTAATAGAACTGACGATTTTGGTCTTTAACCTACATAGTTTTTTTTTAATCCATAAAACAGGGTGATGAATTTTTCCAATCAATATTCGAACATGACCATACTCTGTCTTTGCTAATTCTACACACCAAATGAGGTAAGGATTAATCCTTCCCTGTAAAAGTTACGGATTGGATATGGAAGCCGCCAAGTTCCGTCCACTCACAAATAAAGAAGAGGAGGATTAGCTATGGGGCTATAACGTTTTACAAGAAGGTTCCTGTGGGTTGTGATGAAGCTAAGTGGTTTAGAAGACGCCACTATAAGGAGTCCGTCTCCGCCGGAGGTCTATATATAGCAAGGAACTAGCTAGACCTCCAGAGAACCCGTTCTGTCGGCAGCCGGGGCAGTACACTGCCAGCCTCTCAAGGGCATCCACACAGACACCTTCCTGTCCTCCCAGATCAGAGAGTGACGACTGGCACGACTCAACTGGGGCAGTACACTGCCAGCCTCTCAAGGGCATCCACACAGACACCTTCCTGTCCTCCCAGATCAGAGAGTGACGACTAGCACAACTCAACTGGGGCAGTACACTGCCAGCCTCTCAAGAGAATCCACACAGACACCTTCCTGTCCTCCCAGATCAGAGAGTGACGCTGGCATAACTCAACTGGAAATAGACAGTATTTCAACAAAGTTTTAAAATTATTTTAACCTGAATTTGTTGGATCTTGTCAGATTTCTTGAAGTATACGGGCCCATGGTGGCTAGAGCGTAGGGCTTTGATTGGACGGGCTTACCATGAGTGCAGGTTCGAATCCCGTCTGGGGGAGAATTTTATTTCATAGATAAAACTTGTTATCCTTGGATGTTCGTAAGTAACCCTGGTAATGTAGCACGCCACTACCAAAATCTTTTTAAGCCATTTAATTTGATATTCCACTTGGTTGAATTTTGTTTTTTAGACCAGCGTTCGCCTTCTTGCGTCTTTGGAAATGTCACATAGTCTATGGGCCTTCGTGAGACACAAGTCAAACTATTATTAAGTCGGAAAGTTTGCATTCCTCAACAATGGAAGAGAGAAATCTGATTATGATTCAAAGTCAACTAAAGAGAGACGTTGTATATTTACAGAGATAAGTAACAAGAAGTGAAAACAAATGCTCATGTTTTGTTTGTACGAAACTGGACATCAATTGAAAAGTGAGAGGAGGCGATGTTCACAGATCGTGTTTATTTCTTATTCATAGGTCGGCAAGGAGGGTCTCGACTTATTCAAATAGAAGGGTCCCTCGTTATGGACTTTCTCGAGGTTGCTCTCGTGACAGACGGTAATGGTCAGCTCTGTCCAAGTCTCCAGAGAGTATTAGTTGCTAGGGTGAACTTCCCCCTTCCTCCTCCCCACCTCCACACATTGCCCTGTTCGTCTTCTGTTTACTCCCAATTAGGCGAAGAGAAAGCACTCAAAGGGGTTGGTCTACCCCCTTATGAGCGGTTTACCCATTTCAACTTTCCCATCTCAAGAATTACGATCCTTCAAATAGTTTTCATAACCTACTATCAAGAATATTTTGTACATATCATTACGTCTTGTTATAGTTTGGAGAGCCACAACAGTTCAAAGTCTGCTCTGTTTCAATATGATGTAAGATGGATTTCTTTACTTTCGAATATCAAAGAAAGTTAATGAGTTGAAGGACAGAAAGGAATTGGCCAGTTTAGTAGGATAACAGAATGAACTGGAAGTGATCCTAAATGGCATAATACGTCGGATTTTTTACGGGCTTAACTACGAGGTCATATCGCCTACTACCAGAGCGCTCTTTCGTCACTCTGGTGGACAGGCTCGACGTTTGCCTACCCTAAATTTTTATTCACCTAGGGTAGGGGTCTTTAACGAGTACCTGACATCGTACAGGCTCGGGACCATCGCTTAACGTCCCATCCGAAGGACGGCGTACTCAAGTTTATTTTACCTCCCAGATAAAATAAATTATGGGCCTCGGGCGGGTTTCAAACCCATGATCTTGAGCTCAGAAGACAAGGTTAGGTTAGGTTTAATATTATCGGACTCATGCCCGGGGTTTAACTACGAGGTCATATCGCCTACTACCAGAGCGCTCTTTCGTCACTCTGGTGAACATGAACTCGACTCTACTGTGGGAGTCCTAAATTTTGCCTACCCTAAATTTTTATTCACCTAGGGCAGGGGTCTTTAACGAGTACCTGACATCGTAAAGGCTCGGGACCATCGCTTAACGTCCCATGCGAAGGACGGCGTGCTTAAGTTTATTTTACCTCCCAGATAAAACGAACCCACGTTCTTGAGCTCAGAAGACAAGCACGCATATCACTCAGCTACCGGCGTCCTCAAGTAGTAGTAGTTGTAATTGGTTTTGGTTTGGCTCGCAACAGTCTATTTTACAATATCTAAATAATAAAAATAATAACAATTTTTTTTCTACAATCTGTACAAAATATACAATGGGTAAAAGTGAACATAAGTAATAAAAATGTACAATTGATGGGGGAAGCCAGCCAGTGCTGACACTCCCTGAGATAGTCTCGTTATTCAAAGAAGATCGCGAGGCCAGCGTCGTCTTAGGCGGCGTGGAGGGTTGTCGGGATGGGACTAAGAGGACATGCGCTGAGCGACAGGATTGGGATGGGTATTCAACTTAAAATGGAATTTCTAAAAACGGAGTTGGATTAGGTCTTGTACATAAGGAATATTGAGGGCTTAGTGTCGACATAAAAGGAAGCATTGATAATTTGTCGTAAGACTTTTGACTGAAAAGATAGTATTCTGTTAATGTTGGAACTCATAATTCTAGTCCGTATATCCATATTGGTTGTATGATTGTTTTGTAAATTGTAAGTTTCTTCTCAACAGATAGTTTTGACTTTGATCCAAGTAGTCGTGGTCTTGAAAGGCCATACCGATTACGTCAAAAATCGGTGTCGTACGTATAAAATGTGTCGACACATTCATTTTGTTTTCACAGCCACACATGCACAAAGACAGACAGTAATTTTTTTTTTTTTTAATTTTTGGAATTAGTACGTCGCAAAACATGAAATTTCAGTGAAAACTTAACATCAAATACTGACAGATTACATAACTTCCCCATACTTGGTAATAACGTTTTGAATGGAACCGGGCGATCTGCATAAATTCATATTTCATATAAAATGTCTCTGAATTTTGTTTACAACTTTTATTTGAACAGATTCTTGATTAGGTTACAAACATAAATGAAATGAAAAAACAATTTTTATTCTGGGACATACGTCCCCTAAGAACAACAACATAAGAAATAAACATAAGAGATACAAGTATCAACCAAGTTAAAATAAAAGATAAAAAATAAGGGCTTATAGCAACTAAAGAAACAAAAACAGTTAGAAATAAGGATAAACAAATCATATTAAAATAAATGAGGAACAAAGTTTTTTTTTTTTTTTCTTTATTTGCAATCTATATACATTTTATATAATGAGCAAATATGTTAACTGTATGCTTAAGTGTCTATGCCACATGTTGGGAGAGGTCAGCCAGCGCTGACACTCCCTAGAAACTAGTGCAATGTTTAGATTTCACTTAGAAGATCTCGAGGCCACCTCCTATTCAGACGGCGTGGAGGATTGTCAGGATGGAACAAAGTTAAAGTTTGTCAGGAACAAAGTTAAAATTATAAAGTAAAAAATAATAGCAAAAATAAATATAGGTGACAGGAAGGGTCACTAAGAGAGAGAGAGAGAGAGAGAAAAAAAAATAAATAAAATAAAATAAATAAATAAATAATGTGTTTCACACACCCTCATACATACATTTATTTACAGTTATATATCCAAAATAACACACACCTACAGTATTCGGCATGGAACTGAAAGAAATAAATAAAAAGAAAAAGAAAGGGATGAATACTTATAAAAAAAAAATATGTAGTGACTAAAATAGAACATGTGATCCAACTGGGATGATGAAACTGTAGAGTGAGTCCAATATAGGTCGTATCTTACAATATGTACTTAAGCCCCGAGTTGAAGTGTCCTCAATTTTCGTCTAATTTTGGCCAAAATCTAATCAAATCTATGTCAGAACATGTGACATGTTCATTCTAAATTTCAAGTTCATAGCTTGTCTATTAAGTTAGAACGCCCACGAAGTTCCAATCAAATACACACAAACAGACAATCTCGATCTCAGATTTTCGCACGATTACAAATATCCTTAACTGTATAAGAAAATATATTTTATTCTTGATAGCATAACCAATTTATTACAGATCCACGGATCGTTGAATATATCAGGCTTTTCGCAGACAGAAAATGTGAAATAGAGATTATGATTTTCAATTTTGATTCCTTCATATTTATATATCTATATTAAATAAAGATAATGTTAACTTTCTGTAACGTATGACCTATAACGACTCGAGAAATAACTGACTTTTAGCAAGAAGCACGTTCCTTGTTTGCAATAAGAAGAGACCAAGCGAGCGATAGTTGGTCGATCGTTTGGTAACTCCGATGTGCAATGCACATGAGAATATAGTGAATCCCATGACCTCTCCCCTCCCCTTCATAACTTAACTTGTGAGGCCCAGAAAATGTAGTTATCAAATATTGTTTTCTATAATATACTGTACAATTTTATATTTGGGACAAAGAATCAGAATAAGTAAATAGTAAATGCAGTTATACCAACAACTTTTTTACAGATACACTCTCCCCTTGATCTCAAATTCATTTCATACTGAAATTACTGGGTATTTAAAATTAATGTGTTGTTAGTTAGACTCTTGCACAACGTAATTCTAAGATGACTTTCTTATACCTAAGAGTGGTAGAATAACATTAATTGTATTGGTATCTATCTCAGATCTGAGGGGAATTTTTAATGAGAAACATTTTTGGTAAGAACCATTTTTTCGATAGGACTAACCGTTCTTGCGTAAAACAAGCAAATGTACAAAAAAATGATTTGGATAGGTCATAAACGCAAGCGGTATCTTGTAACATGTACTTAGACCCTAATACCTAAGAGTGAAACCTGGGTCCTGACTAGAAGAGACGAAGTCTTATTCAATACGTGGGAGAGGAAGGTATTGAGGATACGGACCAATAGGGAGCTGAGGGACCTGTACAAGAGCAAGGACCTGGTGGTTTTAGTGAAGCAGGGGCGGCTGCGATGGCTGGAGCATTTACAGAGGATGGAACCAGACAGATTGCCGAGGAGGATATTGAAGGAACACCCGGGAGGACAAAGAAGAAGAGGTAGACCCCGCTTACGTTGGCTGGAGGACGACCTCAGAACGATGAGTATGAGAAGATGGAGACGGGAGGCCGAGGATAGAGAAGAATGGCGGAAGATCGTTGCGGAGGGCCAGGTTCTACAAGGACAGTAGCGCCAGGGAAAGTAAAGTTAGTAAGTACTTAGACCCTGAACTATATTGGTCTCAATTTTCATCTGATTTTGCTCAAAATATAATCAGATCTAAGTTAGCACATGTGACATCTTCATCTCAAATGTTAAGTTCAAAGCTACAATAGTATCTGAGTTGGACGCACACAAAGTTCAAATCACATACACACAGACGGACAACATCGCGAAAATAGTCAAAACGCCTGAACACGCCTTGAACCGTGAAATTTCATTGAAAACTCGATCTCGAATTTTCACACTATTACAATACATTGTCAATATTATCCAAATAAAAATATCTTGAGGGTAGTTTTTCTGATCATTCCCCAAAACCCATCGGTTAAAATGAAGAGTGTGGAGTCCCGAAAGGATCTGTTCTTGATGCTGATATATAATTAATGTAAATGACTTGAAAGTGGCTAAATAAATAATTATGTACACCGACGACATATAAACTTGTCAGTTTCCAAGAAGTTACCAACCAACATTCTTCCAGCGTCTGGAGTATAGTTATCAGAATTTCTAATTCTTTAATAAAAACAAAAACTCTAAAATTTCAAGGATTATAGTGTTGCAATAATTAATTAATATAATTGGAGTGATACGATTATATAAAATTAATTAAAACAATAAAAACTACTTTTATTTCGTATTACACAATTTTAATTACATTATCATTATATGCACATCTCTCCTGGTAGATATAGTGTGAAAGTGGACTCATTAAAAATAACAGGTTATCTTTTTTAAAAAAAAAATAGTTATCTATATTCGCATTATGTAAGCACAAAATTCGTGTTCAATAGAATTATCTCTTCAAAGGACGTTTGCACATACAGAAGATAGAAAATGCAGTTTTATTTATATAAAAAAAAGGAAAAGAAAGAAAATACTTTTTTTTTGCATAGAATTTTCGTAATTTTTTGTCTTAACTCTAAACAAACAACTTCTGATAACAAGTAAATTCTGTATTTTGCATTTACAATCTTCGTATCTAGCCAGTATGACGTCATTGGGGGGTGGGGAGGGGGGATCGCCAAAAATATACTTTTCAGAGTGCATTAGCTTCCATAGGGATTTCTGAATTCTCTAACTAAAGAAAACAGAAGAAGGGGCGTTACCAGCCACCCTTCCTCCCTTCCGCGAAGTAATGACAGACGGTCAGTTCCGCGGAAGGGAATCAGGATCTGCAAGGAGGGGGTTTTAGTGGGTATGGTGATGGTGAACCGTCTCGAGTCCCACACTATCCAGAGCTACCTTCCCTGGATGTGCGTCACAGCATTTCCCCCTCCAATGCAAAAAAAAAAAAAAAAAACTAAAGAAAACTAAAACGAAATTTCCTATTAATATATCGACAGTTATAAGGGTTTTTGAGTAGGACCCCTCTCCTCTGATCTTTTCGTTCTCTTCTATCGATTTTGTTGAAAATCGACAGGTATCGACCTTATTAGGTCCTGGATCCACATATTAAATTTCGTGTCCATTCACTCATTACTTAGGTTGTTATAAGGATTTTTGTGTTAGGCTCCCCCTCAATCCCCTTATTCTCTTCCGCCGATTTTACTGAAAATAAATAGGTGTTGACCTTATCTGGTTCTGAATGTACATATATAATTACGTGTCGATTTACTCATTCTATCGAGAGTTATCGTGTTCATAGACACATAAACGTAGACTCACAGACAGGATTTTTTTTATTTTCACCGATTATTCAAACTTGGTTAGCTGGTGAAGTAAATAGCCGAATTCATGTTCTACAGAAATCCGCCGAATTAACTTTGGCGTGCAACGACTTCTTTGAATTCTGCGCAAGTGTTTTCCTACAAGAAATACATAGTAGTTAGTGTCCAAAATATTGTAAATAATGTCAACATAATTTCATCCTGTGAATAAAATAGGTTTTTTTTTTTAAACAAGCTTTTATACTTATCGTCTAAATGTTAAAAGATCAAACATTAATTATAAGGAATGTAAAAAAACCTAATTAAAATAACCTATTTAAGTTTATTGAATAAATTTTGGCAAGCTTTTGGCTCCAGTTTTTTTTAATTTGCTCTCATTCAAAGCACACAATTAAGTAGGGTAAAAGAACTCGAACACAAACTACGAACAGGGGGTCCATGGTGGCCGTGCGGGCTAGAGCATAGGGCTTTGGTCGCATGGTCTAACCATGGTTTGCGGGTTCGAATTCCGTCCGGGAGTGAGTTTTATTTCGTAGATAGAACTCCCTCCCGGGGCCATGGATGTCGTAAACAATTAGATGGTGACAGAGTGACATGGCTAATATGCATCGTACATAAGGCAAAAAATAAAAAATAAATAATAATACTAACTACAAACACATTCTATTTTGTTTCCAGATATCACTTTATGGACATTATCATAAATAGATTTGTAGTTCCGGCTAGCTTCGGTAAGAATCCTCTAGCGCTGCTGTCGAGGGTTCTGTGGCTAACGTCTAGTGTCACGCCACCGTAGCTCCGCCCACTTGCAGTTTTTTGCAGCAACCCAACATTGCAGCTTTAAAAAAAATAAAATGACACTTCAATGAAATAGAATAATAGTTCATTTTAATTTTTCAGCTGACCATGGTTTTAATTTGCAAACACATAAATATTATAGCTTATGGATATTATTTTGTTGCTGATAAGTAGGTAATAATTTTGTTTCATGACTATTTATTTTGAATATGCGTAAATATTAAGCTCACTAAAGATGTGGATGTGTTTACTTGCTAATAAAATTTAGTTTGTTTATACCACGTATTGAGCCTGATATTTTTTCGCTGCCGACAAAAACATAATATCTTGTTCAAATGATCGATGTTTTTTCTTGCTAACCCAAAACTTGAATGGCGAATCATTTATTTACTACAGAAAATGAAAAATTAATATGCAATCGAATAGGAAGGTAAGTAGTATTTTCTGTTCAATTTTTATCAATGACAGTACAATATATAATCGAACTTTGAAAATCATAAGTACAGTGACACGCCGCATGCGTTTCAAAGGAAACGGCGTCATCTTGCGAACGTCAAAAGAAAGCGTTAATATTGCGGCAAAAATTGTTTAGAGAAGATTTTCAATCAGCTGTAAGTGCTTTGTTACTCCAGCGAAGACACAACCACCTTCATTACTTTTAATAACCACTGCTTTTAATAACACTTGGGGTTTCACCATGAAATTTACGCCTACCTTTTAAAATACTAATAAAATTGAGTTGGATTTTTATTGTTTTCATCTTATAAATGAGATACTTTTCACTTCCCCAGGTATACGATGTATAAAAGAAGTTTTGTAATCGGTCAGAAATTCGATGTTCAGTTTTCACAGGAATTTCATGTTTTACGATCTCCAGGTTCCAAATATGAAAAAACAAATGTCTGTTTGTGAACACGATAACTCCTAATAAAATGTATGTATCGACATGACATTTTATATGTGTATCTAGAACCCCATAAGGGCGACACTTATGGACTTTCAGCCAAATTGGCCAGTAAAACTGCTGTTGTAAGGAATGTATCAACACGTAGAGATATCTGTGGTATGGAGAATGGAAGATTTAGTCCTTCATGAAGATCTAGGACAAGTAGACAAGGTATGGAAGAAGTCCAGCGCATCTAGAGAAGGAATAATATCATTGGATGCTTAGGTCCCTAGGTGCTTCCACCAGTATATCAGTATAATATATATATATATATATATATATATATATATATATATATATAAGCACCTGGGAACCTAAGCATCCAATGCTATTATTCCTTCCCTAGATGCGCTGGACTTCTTTCGCTGGATATGTTTGTATGTATACAATATTTTAGACCAGTGGTTCCCAACCTTTTGTGGCCCATCTCCCCTTTCTGGAGGTTGACTAACACCTATCAGCCCCCTTTTCATTTTCATTGTATGCCTAATTTTAATTTGAAGTAAAGTGTAAATAATAAAGCAGTTTTATTATTTTAAACAATTTTATTACCGTATATAAAAACAACCAAAGCAGATTTATCCGGTCACTCTTAAATAAAATAGAAAAAAAATTAAAATGTACATTTTTTACAGATTTTTTTTAAGAACGAAGAAGTGAAATAACTAACTAAGATCATTGACATACATTTAAAAAACAGGAGTAATTGTTTTCATTTTTAAATTGGAATCTGGAAAAATTCAGAAAGTTGTCAGTTAAAATTCGAAATTAATTTTTTAATTTTTCCCCCTTTGAATACTCATCGCCCCCCACTTATTTATTGCCTCCCTGATAACCCAAATCGGGAACCACTGTTATAGATGATAATAAAAGGCTACTGAGCTCGTGGGTTCGAAACCCGGTCGAGGCTCTTAGGTTTATTGATGTTTGAGGTATGGGACGTTAAGGGATGGTCCCGGGACTGTGCGATGTCAGGTACTAGAAGATCTCTAACTCAAGTCTCTAAACCTGGTTTAGCCAAATTTAAGACTCCCATTATAGAGTCGGGCTAAAGTCTACGAGACCCACAAAAGAATCCTCTGGTAGTAGGCGATATGACTTCTTAGGTATTACAATAATAGAATAACAACAATTAAAATATCTTAAAAACATAAAGAATGATACTACAAAACGAACGAAACAGATTATTTGAATGTAAATAAACAGATTTAGATTAAAACAATTTAAAAAATCGATATTGAAAGGAAAAGGAATATTAAGGTTACAAAATGGAACTTATCCCGAGCCATTCTAAATCAACAATGAATACATGAAATGACCTACAAACATAAATGATACTGTTCCTAACAATATCCTACTTCACAACTGTAACCTGCCGCCCATTTTTGGTCAATGTTACGACCCTTATGTGCCGGTTTCAAAGCTATTTTTGTAACAAATAATTATTATAGACGCCATATTTGGAGGATACGAAACAAGAAAGGGGTCCCCGCCTTAAACCTATACAACTTCCTGCTCATTACGTATCGAGAGAGAAACTTCATCAATAAATCGATAATGTCGGGGAAGTTGGGAAGTTAACCGCGAGAGAGAACCTTATCCGAAACCTCAATCCTAGATGGAGTTCATCAGACAAAATCAATTTCCACCTTTCGGAATCGACACTTTAGAAACCAGTTACTGCAGGTTCATCAAGAAATATATTCATTTTCTCCTTATCTTATAATTTTTTTTTAGAAAATATTCTTTTATACACGACTATTTGGATCAGCCCACTCAAAAAATCGAAATATAAAACTATTAAAAAATATATATATCTTTAATTTTCTCTTTTGTGAAGAAAATGTGGCCATTATAGGACTTTCTTGTACCAATCACGCTTACAGATCTCTCTCTTTCCCCCTTCTCAAAATTATTTCATACTAGCATTACTAGGTATAAGAATTGCGGGTTCGAAGCCCGAGGCTCTTAGCTTTTACCTCCCCAACTATACGACGTATGGGGAAAGGTGTGTAATCGGTCAAAATCCAGAATCCTCTAATGACGACAGATTTTCAGCCAAATCGACCAAAGGAAAGGACTTTTAACAAGTACCTGACATCGTATCCGCTCCGAATCATCGTTTAACGTTCCATCCGAAGGACGACGTGCTCAAGGTTGTTTCACCTCATAGATAAAAAAGTCATCGGTGAATCACCATGTACTTCCCCAGAACGAATTGATGAATTATCTTTTCGCTCCCCCTCCAAAACCAGTGGACCCTTTACGCCATATGTGGGCAACAACCGGCCCGCTGTAAGATTTGGTCCGGCCCGCGAAACATTTTGAAAAACCCAATTAAAAAAAAAAAAATATTACACTACTTACTCACACTCACTCCAAATTAGGAAGATCGAGTAGGATGGGGTTTGTCGCTTGCTCCTGCGGAATCAAGTGAGCGAGCAAGGTGAGTGAGGAAAAATTCATGTCATCGCCTGTTTGTTTATGGTCAATAAATTTGCGTATTTTTTTTGTGTTTTTAATGTGCGTGTTTGCGGATGCGATCGCATTCATGTGATTGATTGATAGTGTTACGACCGAACAAAATACATGCAAAAGGAACCCCTTCCCAAGAATAGGCTCCTCGAGATTCAAGAAAACTCACTCCTAAAATCTAAATTTGAAGACGTGGAGTTGTGCGTTTTCTACAAAAAATACCTCGAAGAAGACCATTTTCCGCAGCTTAGAGAATTCGCAAGAAGATTGATTTGTGCGTTTGGCAGTACTTATAAATGCGAACAGTTCTTTTCAATGATGAAAGTTAATAAATCAAAACATCGTACAAGGCTCACTGAAGATAATTTGAAAAATTCTTTACGTCTTTGTATCAGTGGAATTAATTCAAACATCAATGGATTAGTTTGCCAAATTCAAGCTCAAGTGTCGCTACTTAACTTTCGTAGTTTGTAATAATTCCAAATTTCACTATTTAATTATAATATTGTACCTATTTTTTTTCATTTCATTTTGTTATTTTAATAAATTGTATTATAATAACATTGTCTTATTATTTCATGTCTGATATCTATCGCTAAAAATTATGAACACTACTTTAAAGTCCGACGTTATTTTATTTTGAACCATCTACGCGGCCCGCGAACGTATTTGCACACTAAAGTTTGGCCCGCAACATGTCAAAGGTTGCCCATACATGCTTTACGCTAATATTCAACAGTTGACTTACATAGGAACTCATAAATCCTCATATTAAGTTTCATGTCGATAAATTCATTCTGACGATTCTGCTGAAAGATAATAAGTGTCGAATTTATGGGATTTTGACCTGATTAATATACTTACATAAATTTTTATATTGCACGAAATTGCACGTTATTAACTTTTTTGGCAAAATCGCACGTTTTAGGTTTTTACTACACAAAATTGCACATTTTTTTCTCGTAATTAGAAAATTTATTTGTGTTTTCAGTAAATATTTTTTATAAGTTGTATAAATAAATTCCTTTAGGCTTTTTATTTAATAGATTTATTTTTAAATTCTAACCAATTTTATCCTGAAAAAATAGTTATTTAAATTTACTAATTGGGAGCCATGGTGGCCGTGCGGGCTAGAGCGTAGGGCTTTGGTCGTATGGTATCACCTTGGTTTGCGGGTTCGAATCCCGTCCAGGAGTGAGTTTTATTTCGTAGATAGAACTCCCTTTCGGGGCCATGGATGTCGTGAACAATTTGGTAACACCATTACAAGAGTCAAAGAAAAAAAAAAAAATTACTAATTAGATCTGATTTTTTTTTCGCAGAAAAACACTTATTGGGAGGATTTTATTTTTTCATACTTTTTTGCACGTTTTTTTAATTTTTTTACTGCACGAAGTCCGGGCTCTAATAATAACATTTGTGAGAGATAGTAGTAGTAGTAGATAAATCCTATGTGAAATAGTAATGATCCATCTTCTCATTCATTGAATAAAGATGATTATTGGCGGGATGGCTATCAAATACTCTGGTTATCAGACACTTAATGAGATAGGTTTGCTTCCCATGACCTTGACACACACCTATAGGTCCACTTTCCCCTTTGCTCTGTCTCAATTTGACTCCCATTGATCCAACAGTCCACTGTTCGCTTTGATACCCCCATTATCCTCCACCCGCTTTTAGCTTTCTCTCCAAGTCCCAGGCCCGGGCTCTTTGTGTGCCAAATCCAACCAACTTCTGTCTAGATGAACTACTATTAAAAAAAAAAAAAAAAAACTAAACTCTGGTCGATTATAATCGACATAAACATCGATCAAACTCGAAAAAAAAACTTTCACCGATATCATTGAAACTTTTACTCTCCAACGATTCATACATTGATAACGTATCACTAAACTCAACCGTCATGATGAACAATCATGTCAGAAGGAATATCGGTCAAAAAAAAAAATATATTGATAATTTCTAATTTCTCCAAACGACGAATAGATGATAGTGTATATTCAGCCATGAAGGATTGCACCAATTTTCGTTTCAATTTAGGTTGAAGCGTGTTGTTAAATTGCAGTAGTCATTTATAGCATTTATATATTCAAATAATAGGTTTAACAACTTTACTTCGTTATACATTTAGTACATGGAAGTATAGGTTAGGTTAGATTTTATGACTCATGCCCGGGCTTTAACTACGAGGTCATATCGCCTACTACCAGAGCGCTCTTTCGTCACTCTGGTGGACATGGGCCCGACTCTACTGTGGGAGTCCTAAATTTTGCCTACCCTAAATTTTTATTCACCTGGGGTAGGGGCCTTTAACGAGTACCTGACATCGTACAGGCTCGGGACCATCGCTTAACGTCCCATCCGAAGGACGGCGGCCTCGGTCGGGTTTCAAATCCACGATCTTGAGCCTAGAAGACAAGCACGCATACCACTGAGCTACCGGCGCCCTTACATGGAAGTATAGTAATCATGCAAAAATCCTAGATCCCCCCTCAGGGAGGATCCCTGAAATAATGACTGCAGATGTAATCAATGTATCGACATGAAATTCTATATTTAAATTCAATATCCCATAAGGACTACATTGATTTTCAGAGGAATCGGCTGAAGAACCAGTCGGCAGTTATTGGGATTTTTGAGTTGAGCACCCCCTTTTTCCCTTATGACGATTCAGCTGAAAAGTAATAAATAAAAGTGTCATCCTTAAGGGGTTTTGAATTCATACATGAAATTTTGTGTCGATATATTCATTACAATGGCAGTTATTAGAGTTTTTTTAGTTAAGCATCACCCCTAATTACACCCTTCCCACTGGTCAATTTGGCTGGAAATAGTTGTCGTTGTTAGAGGGTTCTGGATTCAAATATAATATTTCTTGTCAATACATTCATTCAATCTGGAGTTATCGTGTTCACAAACACACACACAGACAGATGGACATTTTTTTTTCATATTTGGAATCTTGAGGTCGGAAAACATGACATTCAGTAGAAACCTCCGCATCAAATTTTCTGCGGAAGTAAAAATTGCTGAGATACTAGCAGCATGAAATAAAAAAATAATTAAATAATAACACACATTTTTGTAATTCCCTTAAGTATATTTGATAAGATTACTCTTATATATGGTACCAAATAACCTTTGATTACTGTTAATTACGGGGGTGGCTGGATGGAACCTCCCCCGGTGGTCTTGCAATTATATAGTTGGTGCACTTTTTGTGGAGATGTCTAAATGTAACTGTATTGCTATCATGAGAGAATGGACACAGTGGACTAGAGCAAGGAGGGAAGAATTCTCATCAGAATCGAATTAAGAAAATTCGAGGACACTTGGCCAGACATAAATACTCTACAGATATATATTGTGATGTAACCCCTTTGGCGGTTCCAGTCAAACTGATCCACAGGTGGAGGTGCTCATCCATTAGTTGATCAATGCAGTGGTTCTGGACTTTGACTGGAGTGAGAAGTGTTGTTACTACTGGTCCCATGTCACTGCTCCGTCCATCAATAGACTCTGTCCTGGAGATACCACTCCGCAGGTATTTTTTTTATATTATCCAAAAATAAATTCTGTCGTATAAATAAGAATTTCAGTATTTTGCCAACGTTTCGGAAAATGTTTATTTCCTTATTCAGGGCCTTAAAATAACTTCTATGGTCCTACCAGACGCAAACACATACCACCTTCACCATATCTACTCTAGTGGATTATTAGACTCTGAAGAAGGAAATAAATAGTTTCCGAAATGGTGGCCAAATACTGAGTTTTTTATTTATACGAAAAAACTTCAATTTCCTTTAATATTGAAAAAATACTGTCGACTGTTCAATCATTAATTAATTCCTTCTGGGGAAGTTCATTGCCGGTGATTCACTGACGAATTATTTTTTCTAATTCCACAAGACGAGGCAGACTGAAGAATCTAAAAAGACTGGCGATTATAGAAATGAATACATAATAGATGCAATCATATTTTATCCGAAACAGGAGACTGACTCACCTTCAATACAGGTACAGTTGCATAATGGGAGGGTGAAAGAACGCAACAGGATGCACATTCCTGGATAGCAGTGTCATATAGTTCATTTAGTAATAAAACCCCATGAAATATGATACAGTGAAGACTAAAGAGTTTATTGAAGAATAAAAAAACCTCTTTATTTTACATATATGTTGATAAAAAAAAACTTTACAAAGAAGATAGGTTTCATGAGAGAACACAATAGCACCGTTAAGGAGGGAGAGACGGTATAGAAGACACGATGTAGAACATGCAGAGAAAGAAATATGGATAACGGAGATTTAATTTCATATTTTATTTAGAGAGAAAAAAAACAGTTAAAGGCCACTTCATAACAAAAAGTAGGTATGTTATTATTCTCATCATAATTATAATTATATGATAACAAACATTTAGTTACTGTGACTATGAGGTCATATCGCCTACTACCAGGACGCTCTTTCTTCGCTTTGGTGGACATGAGTCCGACTCTACTATGGGAATGTTAAATTTTGCTCAAATTTTTATTCACCTTGGGTAGGGGTCTTTAACGACTACCTGACATCGTATATGCTCGGAACCATAGCTTAACGTCCCCTCCGAAGGACGGCGTGCACAAGGTTTTTCACCCAGATAAAAAATCTAAGGAACCTGTGATATTGAGCTCATATGAATGAATATGATAGATAGAATGAATGTATCAACACGAAAATTTATATGTGAATCCGGAAACCTTCAAACACGATTCCTATTGATTTTCAGTCAAATCGGCTGATGGGATGGGGGGGGGGGGGGATTAGGGGAGAGACTTAACACAAAAACTCTAGTATTTGCTGTTCTAATGACACAAAATTTTATATATGAATTCAAAACCTCATAAGGACACCTATTGTGTTTAACTCAAGAATAACTGCCACTGTAATAAATGCATTAACATGAAATTTCATTTGTAAATTCAAAAACCCTATGAGGATGATTAATATTAATTTTCTACGAAATCTGGGGATCAGAGGAGGGGGCTCGACTCAAAAACCCAAAAAACTGCCATTGTAATGAATGTATTGACATGAAAATAATTGCCATTGCAATGAATGTATTGACATGAAAATAATTGCCATTGCAATGAATGTATTGACATGAAAATAATTGCCATTGTAATGAATGTATTGACATGAAAATAATTGCCATTGCAATGAATGTATTGACATGACAATAATTGTCATTGTAATGAATGTATTGACATGAAAATAATTGCCATTGTAATGAATGTATTGACATGAAAATAATTGTCATTGTAATGAATGTAATGACATGAAAATAATTGCCATTGCAATGAATGTATTGACATGAAAATAATTGCCATTGTAATGAATGTATTGACATGAAAATAATTGCCATTATAATGAATGTATTGGCATGAAAATAATTGACATTGTAATGAATATTAAAAAATTCATCATCTTATGTTGGCATGACATCTCAATATTTAAAAAAGAGATTATACCAGCATGAGTATGATTGTAGAACAAAAACTGACTCCGATAATTGCAGCGCCCTAATCAAACACCATAGCCTGAACAAACAGAAGTTTGATTTCGCTAACACCAAAATTCTCCACAGAGAAATCAATTACTATAAAAGGCTGACACTGGAAATGGTGTATATTGCCAAAACCTCAAATACTGTCAATTTTCGCACTGATACCAATAACCTGAGCAACATTTATGCCAATTTGCTTCAAAACTGCTGAATCCATAGTTCTGTCTCCAATTATATTTAATATTAAAAATTTCATTGTGTGTCTATTTATTCTTTATTATGTATTATTTCATTTTCGGTTAGTGTCACTTCTGTCTAAAATTCTTCATTTAATTAATAAGTTAAATTATGTTACTATTTATATAATTATGAGTTTTTATTTTATTTTTTTTTTCGTCACATAGTAAAATATCTGTTAGCCAGTAAGTAGTTCTCTTCAAATTTAAGTCCCGTTAACTGGGGTTTTCCCCGGATTTATTATCTGTTACCCTCGACCCTTCTGTACCCTTAGTTGAACGTAAGACCTCACAGTCTTCATGCCTTCTCCTCAACCATCTATATTCATAGTAAGTTTCCTTGTTGTTCATCAATGTGTATATGTATGTGAATGTATTAGGATGTATATATGTATTTATGTGAAGTTGTATGAGTGAATGTATATTTATGTACCTATATATCATTTTAATCGATCACCCATTATATTTTTCTAATCTTGATACCCCCATGTTTGTTAGGCCCTGATGATGATATGAAATATATCGAAACGTTGGCATTTGAATAGTGTTTTCTTCATTGACTGACCCTCAATACCCCCAGAATTTTGAATTCTACAGTCGCTAGCAAACATCTACATTGTAATTAATGTTTTGACATGGAAATAATTGTCATTGTAATGAATGTATTGACATGAAAATAATTACCGTTGTAATAAATGCATTGACATGAAATTTCATTTGTAAATTCAAAAACCCTATAAGGATGATTAATATTAATTTTCTTCAAAATCTGGGGATCAGAGGAGTGGGCTTCACTCAAAAACCCTAAAAATTGCCTTTATAATGAATGAATCGACATAAAATCTAGTCAACATGAATTTTAGCTCAAACTATAGATTAGCATAGAAGAGAGAGTTATTCTCACAATATTTCAATGTCATACACATACATTAACATGTAATTACCTCACTAGATATATATTAAATGCATTACATATAGTGCACCATAGTGAAGCAGGGGACGTTCAAAGTCACCTCGTGTGCTTTTCTTTTCAATGTCCTTCCCAGCAGATAACCGCAGCTTATTGGCAATTTATCACATATTCGCCTTGAAAAACCTTCTTTATTTGAAATTTATGTAAATTTGGCACTAACCCAAGGTTGAAAAGGAGTGAAATCCAGGGTCTAAACTCTTACCAAAACGTGATGGAGTTCGTTAAACGTTAGTAGGTTTTTTTTACGAACATTAAATTCTAATTTTGTTATCTCAAAAGACAGACTTGAATCTTGATTCTTTCTGACGCAAGTACAGACGTATATTTTTTATTTTATTTTTTACTTTATTTTTAGACGAAACTTAAAATGTGGCACGCTCTTCACGACTACCCCTGCAGTCCTTTTGAAAGAGGAAAGTTGTAACTGGTTATATACTTCCCCCCCAGAATTAGGCCAACCTCACATTAGGCAATTCCGAAGCGACGCGACTGATACTCAAGTATCAGCAATTTAAGTTGACTGTGGGTATGATACCCGTAGGCAACTTTTCTCCTCACACTGAGGATACTGTGCAGCGACTAGGATCTCTTCAGTCTCCATCTAGCCGTGGCGAGAAGCTGAGTTGTTCACCATGTCAAGTGAAGATTCTTCAAGTGATGAAGATGTCGTTGTGTCTTATTATTATTATAGAAAAAGGAAAATCCGAAGATTATGGCGCCATCCTTACATCGAAAGGAATGTTAACTATTTGTTGGTGCTAAAGAGCTGGAAAAGTCGGATTCCAAGTTCGTAGCATTCTACCGAATGACCAAAGAATCATTCCTACACTTGATTGGCATGGTTTCTGCATCCATAAGACAGAGGAACAAACAAATGCGGGAATGTGTGAGTGCAGAAGAGTGTGTTTACTAGCCATTGCGAGGCGACGCAGGAGACTCAAGGGACGGGCGACCTTCCTTGCAGGTCGCTTGAGACTGGTAGGATACGCGTCTCCTGGGAGTGGCGTCGTTTGTGTATCCCCACCACTCAACATAGGAAGTGACTTCTAAGATACCCTCAAGATACTTGAGTATCGGTCGCGTCGCTTCGGAATTGCCTAATGTGAGGTTGGCCTTAATCAACCCTCTGGAATCAAATTAATGATTTGAGAATCGCTCCTTTTGAAGTTCAGGATCCCAACCTCCCTGATTGTCTGCATGTTGTTAATTCTCTTCATGTCTTCTCCAAAAGGTATTTAGTCCAATTTTACTTACTCAGCTAAACGAAGTATAGGAGCAGTTATGTAATTAGTCGAAAAATCGATGAGAAGTTTTCCGAACGATAACTCCTGATGTGTGATTGTATCAACATGACATTTTATATGAGAATCCAGAATCCTCTTATGACGACAGTTTTTCAGCCAAATTGACCAAAGGAAAGGAGGGGATTAAGGGAGAGGATTAACTCAAAAACCGCATTAACTGCTGTATCGACATGAATTTTCAAAGAAGTCAAAAACCCAATGAAGTTCAGCAATCAATCATAATAACCTGTCAAATTTCAGCGATATCGGCTGAAGGGATGAGGTTCAAGGGCGGGGGTTCAATAAAAAAATACTAATAACTGCCGATTTAATTAAATGAGGATTCAGGAGCCCCTGTGTAATCAACTAATGATTATTAGAGCAAAAGCCTGGTTATGGTGAGGGAGGGAAAAGTTAATTGATTAATTCGTTCTGGGGAGGTGCATATCCGGTGATTCACCGACGACTTTTTTTATCTGGGTTCAGAATGTCTCCCAGGATATTCCTAGTAATAAATTAATTTTTGCATTTATACCGCGAGTGACCAAGGACCCAGTAGAGTTCAACTTTCTTGTAGTCGGCATCTACACAGGAAGTGATCTGCCGTCTCGTGTTTTTCTTCATATCTGTCAGAGGTGGGACTGACTAACATAATTGTTTGGGTTGAGAGGAACGTAACCTGTGAGGATGTTGGAGGTTCAGGATTCCACAACAAATTGGAATCCTCACCCAGGAACATCTTCCACTGCCTGCACCTTGTGTTTTCTCTGCTATGTCTTCTCCAAAAGGTCACTCTTCTATCCGGATTCTGTATGTCTCCCTGGATATTTTTAGTACTGGCTCTGGCCATCTTGAAAAGGCTTACTTGAACCTTCCTTGGCCAGTCGATCTTCTTCCCCCAAATCCCCGAATGTCCGGGGAAGCTAGAATTTCACAATGATTAATAGAGTCGACAGTATCTTTTCAATATGGAAGGAAATCGAGGTTCTGTCGTGTAAAAGAAAATGCAAAATTTCACCGACGGCCAATAGTTCGAAAACTATTTATTTTTTTCTTCAGGGCCTACAGAATATAAACAAGATACTTTATAATATTTTGAAAAAGAGATGGAAACAATTTTAACATAAATGAAAGAGAGAAAAATAATAATAATAAATAAATTTATTTTTATTATTTATTTAAACCGTTTTTACTTAAACCCTTTCTAAACCGAAGGATTCCATAGCGCCTAGTGAGAACTCAGGTGTTTACAAAATATCCTGCGGGGCCTGCGGAATTTCATATGTTCGGCAAACAGGTAGATCTTCTAAAACCCGGGTGAAAGAGCACCTAAGGCGGGAAGACTAGCGGTTTTTGCAACACATTATGTCGGAACACCATGCACAGCATAAAGAGCACAAGGTCCACATTCTCCACAGGGCTGGAAAAAGCAAAAAGCTGAATTATCATGAATCTATGGAAATCAAGAGAAATTTTTATCAACATTTTCAAAGTCTTGATACCATATTCGAGATTCCATTCTCTCCCCTCCACCTCTCTCTGATACCCCTGGACCAGTCCAAGATGTGTAGTAGCAATCAGAAACTGGTAGAGCTCACTACCTTTGTTAAGTAGTAAGATAAGTTTTATACTTATACCTAAGAAATTTCATTGTTTTTGTGTTTTTTATTCACTTTGATATTTTAATGACCAAATCTTTAAAAAAATATTTGTTAAATAATATATATATATTTTATTTATTTTATTTTGTATGCACATATTTTTATTAATTTTAACTTTTACCTGTCAATTGTAGTTAGCACTGAAGATGGTCTATTAGACTGAAAGCTGCCTATGCTAAATAAACTTGTGAGTGGACAACAGCTCTGTGTCTTTTATTAAATTATTTATTTATTATTATTATTTTTCTCTCTTTCATTTATGTTAAAATTGTTTCTATCTCTTTTTCAAATTATTATAAAGTATCTTGTTTATATTCTGTAGGCCCTGAACAAGAAAATAAATAGTTTTCGAAACGTTGGCCAAATTTTGCATTTTCTTTTACACGACAGAACCTCGATTTCCTTCTACATTGAACTAGAGTTTCACTTTCCTACAGTTTCCTGTTTAACTGACTTACGCACTCCCTCACTAGTTTTGATCTGATTTCAGCGCCAGTAACGGATTTGAGTGCTGCTTGGTTGTCGCATCGCAAAATCTTTATCTCTACCATGTTACTATTCATTACTTAAGAAAGTAAAAACACAAAAAACTATTCTTTCAACTCAAAGGAACTTAAAAATAAACAATTACTACGCTCGAACAGTACCATGTCAGGAAAACATTACAAAAGAAAAATAAACATGGTTATCTTAAATTTGTTACAAAGAAATTCTTAACCATGAAAATATGAAAGAACGTCACTTAAAAAAAATATAACAAAAAATCACAGCTATTAATAATACTCGTATATTAGGCAAAAACTTATGAATCCTCCTTGATACAGTCATTACATTGGGAATAATTGCCCCCCCCCCCCCCCCCTTCTAAAATTCTGAAATACATTTTTCTACAAAAACATTTCAGACATATTTTAATACTTAAAACAAAATAATAAATATATTTCAATAATTACAAGAAAATAAACAAAATTAAGGTCAATTACTTTTAACTGAAAGGGCACAGCATATAATGTGTACATTAACGGTACTTATATTTGCGAATTTCCAATCATTTAGCTAAGAATTAATTAGTCTTTAGGCTTCTGGCAGGACGTCTGTAGTCTCTCCGACTGTCTCCTCTTATATCTTGGACACTATTGATACAACTGAAATTTCGCATAGCATTAAGGGGTAATATGAAACAGACATTGCAAAAATATGTAGTCTGTGACGTACTTCCGGCATTATCCGGACTTCCGTCACCAGCACGAATTAATCAATCACCTTGATACGCTGTGATGTATAAAAATAATACACAAATTGAAAAGATTAAAATATAAACGTCGAGGCCTGGGTTCAATGGCGAGACGGGCCTAGTAAAAGATGGACAGTGGTGTTTAGGCCTAAATTGCAATGAACTAATAGAAGTGAATTGACGGCGAAATTTATCCAAAAAGAAGGCACTTTATTTGTTTATATGTACAGGATATATGCCCAGAAAAATGGCCAAAATATAAAACAAAAAGAGATTGAAGTAGTGTTAAGAATTTTTGTTTGTTTCATGTTTAGTTTCTTTATTTTAATAATGTAGATTTAAGAAAATAAACCCAATATTTGTTTTCGAAAATTCTATTTTATTCATTTTCCCTGTTGGCCCAGTAAGATTATTTGAAAACCTTTGGATTAGATTTTATATTTTTGCAAATTTTAGAAGACAAGATGGCATCTCTTTAGAAATCCAAATGAAAAGTTTGTTAATTGAAATTTTTTAAAAGTATAAGTGCACTTTCGTCTTGAACTTTTGATACTTTTTAGGGCCCTTTTCGAAAAACTACGGTAGAAATCAAAATTTAATAAAAGAAAAGAGATCAAATTTCTACAGGAAACGTGGTAATTTATTGTTTATTGTTTTGTTTCTGTTATTATATTTTCATTATTATTAATTCAATTATTATTAATATTTTCATTGTCAATTTTGGTGAATATTTTTCTCATATTTTCATTGTTCGATCAATATTTAGAATATTATGAACTTATCGTCGAATATTCATGACGTAGGTAGGTAACCGTTCAATGCATGACCTGATCTAAAATGTCATAAATATTTTTGTTATTGTCAATCGGAAAAATAACTTTTTTTTTTTTTAAGAACATAAAAATTGAGAATCCCAAATTCAATTTCTCTTTAAAATAGATTGGACGGAAATAATGACAATTTCTACTAACTATCTATATCTTTTGTTAGTATTATACTTTCTCCGTACGTATAATGAAATTATTGTAGAGAAAGTATTTCGATCGTTCAAAATAAAATAGAAACCCGCCATTTTTTTAAATCTCGAAACATCCTATCGTTCTTGAACTGTTGAATTTCTAAGCTTTATATTATCAACTTCATGATATTTTTCCAGAATTTAGAAATAAATAAAACAATAAAATATATGTGATATGTCCATAAAAACACTTTTTTATACGAACCACGTTTTTACAGATCTCTCATCCTCCTCTTCTACTCTCTCAAATATTTTTCACATTGGCGGTACTGGGTATAAGATAGTCACTCTCAGAATTACGCTGCACAATGATAGAATGAAAACCGCTGATGTTAACACATGTCCTTCATATTCTCTGTAATACAAGTATGAAATGAATATGAGAGGAGAGAAGAAGAGGGGGAGATGATCTGTACAAAAGTGGTTGGTATAAGAAAGTCCTATCATAAATTTTTTATTTTATTTATTCTACTGTCTGTATAAAAACAATAAATATAAGTGTTGACAAGCAGAATAAATTATAAAATAATAAATTATACAAAATAAATGGAATCAAAATATATGTAATAGGGTGGTCGTAAAAAGTAAAAAGTTCGATTTTTCAAAGTCCCCATCCTAATTCTTGTGTAGTTTGACAAAAAAAATTTTGTGAATTTTTTCAGATTTTTTGAATGAATTACCCTGGCCTTGTGGGCGGTCAAAGTTTAACAAGTGTTTTAAATGGGGTTTTTGAACATTTACATATTTTTAAGTGTAGGTCTTAGTATTTTTAATATAAAAATCTAAAAATACACGGATTATGGGTTTTCGGGGACGCTGAAAACGAATTTCACATTAAACATTTTTTTTTGACAGTCACATTTCCCAAAAAACTCGTACAGAAATTGACGAAAATGACAAAATTTTTCGAATCGATGATTCATATCGATTTATATGTGGGTAGCTGAACTCGAATTCAATCTCAGATTTATTTTTCGTCAATTGCAGCTATCAGAAACACGTATTATTTCATGTAAAACTTAAAATTTCAATAAAGTAAGTTTAGCATTAAATCAAAGTCCAAAGACATTTAAAATACTGTAAATCAAAAATTTACATGAAATAATACGTGTTTCTGATAGCTGCAATTGACAAAAAAGAAATCTGACATTGAATTCGAGTTCAGCGACCCAAAAAACATATAAATCGATATGAATCATCGATTCGAAAAATGTTATCATTTTCGTCAATTTTTGTACGAGTTTTTTGGGAAATGTAACTGTCAAAAAAAATTTTTTAATATGAAATTCGTTTTCAGCGACCCCGAAAACCCATAATCCATGTATTTTTAGATTTTTATATTAAAAATACTAAGACCTACACTTAAAAATATGTAAATGTTCAAAAACCCCATTTAAAACACGTGTTAAACTTTGACCGCCCACAGGGCCAGGTTAATTCATTCAAAAAAATCTGCAAAATTCATAAAATTTTTTTTCGTCAAACTACACAAGAATTTGGATGGGGACTTTGAAAAATCGAACTTTTTACACGCAATTGTGTATTATTAAGCTCCCACATGCCATTATTAGGATCGCGGGTGATCAGTATTCTCCTTTCACAGCACAATGTCCAATCAAACCACTGTCCAGCAGTGGAGAAAGACCAGGAGGATTGGTGTCGATTGGACTGAGAGACATGAGAAGAAAATCATCACCAGCACTGGCGTGAATAAATTAAATGATATCCCGGGACCAACTCCGCCTCAAAGGATTGTCCGGTTGTTTACAATGGTTATCAAGACTAAGGATTGGATCCGCATGATGCTTGATGGCTTGGCTAAGACCTAGCTCCATAATGTTGGTTTGTGTACTATTTTGTGTTTGGTTACATGGCCTCCATGATGTAACCTATTTAAGTTATTGAGTATTTATCAAATACTGAGAAAGTGAAACACAGATTTAGAGGTCTGAGTTCCAGCTTACCGGTTTCACAAGTCGTAGGAGTATTTTATTATTTAAACTAAAAAAGGCCATGAGACTCAACATTTTACATAACTGAAAAGTGTGTTAAATATTTGATTTATAAAATATATTTTTTTTTTCAACTAAACACACAAGCAGTTAATGAAATTCATGTAAAAAAAAAACCTATGACATTTTGAAAACGAATTTAAATTATAGAGATGAGATCATTTGCCTTTTTCCGCACCTAACTCTTCTCAGAAGTTATAAATTGAGTATTAGCGTAAAATGCATCCTACAAAAAAAAAAAAAAAAAAATTAAATAAATCGTCGGTGAATCACCGGTAATGTGTATGTAAATTCAAAACTCCATAAGGACAACACCTATCATATTTCGGCGAAACCGACCAAAGAAGAAATCAGAGGGGCTCAACTAAAAACCTTAATAACTGTAATGAATGTGCTAATGAATGCTTTCGCTCTCCCTGAAAAATGTTCTAAATGTAGGTGAAAACCGCATCGAAATCTGTTCACAGGTTCCAAAGTTTATCGCAATTACACAAAGATAGTCAGCTACACACAGAAATCGTATTTTATAGAAGTAGAGATTCAAAACTCCGTAAGGACGACACCAATTAATTTTCCGCGGAGGGAAGAGGGAAAACAACGGATTTTGATACTCCACACTCCTTGGCAAGGTCACGAGTACTCGTGGATGGATTTGATTCTACAGCTTGCTGCAGAACCTCATTAATCGCCAATGATGGCCGCCCTGAGCCCTTCTTCCTTTGTTGATTTCACGAGTGGCTTCGGCGGCTGTAGAAGATTTTTTCCAATAATTTTAAAAAATAACGAGAATCTCGTATGACACCGTCATCTTACTTCTTGCGTAAACATTTTAAACTAAATCCATATGGAGCCAGTCAGTGTTGATAAACAAGCTTAGTTAGATTAGTGTTCTAAGGAGAGAATAAGTTGTTGGTAAACAATAAATAGGATTAATGTGTTTACAGCTTTTGGGATTCAGGCATTCGACAAAACGGTCACCTTTTTTGTATACATCCCACTATTAATCTCTGATCTATTGATTTTTAGCGCGGAGGGTTTATAGAGGGAGAGCGAAAACATAATTGAATAGTTCGTTGTGCGGAGGTTCATTGCCGGTGATTCACCGAATGCCGGAGGTTCATTGCCGGTGATTTACCGAATGCCGGAGGTTCATTGCTGGTGATTCACCGAATGCCGGAGGTTCATTGCCGGTGATTCACAGAATGCCGGAGGTTCATTGCCGGTGATTCACCGAATGCCGGAGGTTCATTGCTGGTGATTCACCGAATGCCGGAGGTTCATTGCCGGTGATTTACCGAATGCCGGAGGTTCATTGCTGGTGATTCACCGAATGCCGGAGGTTCATTGCTGGTGATTCACCGAATTTTTCAATGTGAAAACACTCTTTTTCCATATAAGGTATACATTCTCAAGGAAGGATCCTTGTCTCGACTGCTGCCCTCTCATTGTATCCCACTTCTTATATTCTTATGCAATGTGTCTAATTAGCGTTCTTATTTAAACCATTCATTAAATGTAATTACATCTCATTCAATTTATATCATTGTAGACATTATTAAGGCAAGTCGTCGGGCAATTGTTGCCAATGTACTTCCCCACACCGATTTAATCGATAGTATTCGCTGTCCCTTTAAAATCGATCGATTGTTTGAGCTAATAATCAATAGTTGTCTTACATAGGGGCTACTGACTTCTCATACTTCCATTACGTCGGCAGTTATTAGGATGAAAACTGACATTATTGCGAAGATATTGTGAAATAATTCAAATGAGGTTAGGTTAGGATAGGTTTTATGACTCATGCCCGGGCTTTAACTACGAGGTCATAACGCCTACTACCAGAGCGCTCTTTCGTCACTCTGGTGGACATGAGCCCGACTCTACTGTGGGAGTCCTAAATTTTGCCTACCCTAAATTTTTATTCACCTAGGGTAGGGGGTCTTTAACGAGTACCTGACATCGTACTGGCTCGGGACCATCGCTTAACGTCCCATCCGAAGGACGGCGTGCTTAAGTTTATTTTACCTCCCAGATAAAATAAACTAAGGGCCTCGGTCGGGCTACGAACCCACAACCTTGAGCTCAGAAGTCAAGCACGCATACCACTGAGCTACCGGCGTCCTCAAACACCCTAATAGCTGAACTTGAGAGAAATAAAACTTGTTTCTTTATGGTATTGTCTAATTTCACCAAATATATTTACATGGGAGTACTTTCGGTATTTCTACCATCCTCTGAGTCTTATCTCTTATGCTTTTGGCTGAGGATGGTAGAAATACCGAAAGAACTCCCATGTAAATATATTTGGTGAAATTAGACAATACCATAAATAAACAAGTTTTTTTTCTCTCAAGTTCAGCTATTAGGGTGTTTGAGTCGAGCCCGCCCCGATTTCCCTCTACGCTACTTTCGATTTCGACGCGAATTAATTCCTTCAGGGACTCGTCGTCCCTCTTGGGATCTCTTTCAACTTTTCTTCTCGATCTCTTTCCTTCATCTCATGGAAAATTCATAGGTGACATCCTTACGGGGTGTAGAATTTACATATGATATTTTGTGTCAATACGTTCATTAAAACGAAAGTTGTAGTTTTTTTATAATATAATATACAATCCAACACTAGAGGGCTCATCGTCACTCGGATGGACATCAGTTCGTTCAACATCAGACTCGTCGCGACGAGTCCGTTACGTCGCACGGGCCCTCTTAATGTCCCACCCAAAGACGTGTTTTGTTTCACCTCGCAGATACAAAAAAAATCTGAATATCTTTGTCAGGTTTGGAACCTGCGATCTTGAGTACAGTAGGCAACCACGCTACCTTTGTAGTCGGAACCCCCGCATTTAGTCTCTGTTGTATATTTTTCGTAGCTAGAATGTATATAACCCCAAGAATTGTGATCAGTGATGCTTGGTTGTCAATTGATCTCAAATTACTTCTGACCTTATCATATTGCTCAATGGAGAATTGTTTCAGAAATTGGATCAAATTACAAATCTCACGATACAATATGCGGAGACATCACTTTTTATCTTGTCTTTTAGTTGTATTTTTTAATGAATTAAATAAGACCATTTTCCATTACATTGAACATATTGGAGAGTTTAGGATGTCGTAACTCCTGTTCTTAGCTTTTCAGTAAACACCAGTAATGCACTTCCCCCACTCAATTTTTTGTTTTTTCTTATATATTTAATGTAAAGTAGTATTGTTATTGTGAGAAAATTCCGAGATCGAGTTTTTCAATGGCATTTCACGTTTCTAGTTCCCCTCGAACAAGTTTTGACCATTTTCGCGATCAAGCTCAGAAACAATTGTAGCAATGAAAATGAAATTAGAGTTCAAGATGTCACATGTGCTGAGTTAGATCTGATTGGAGGAAATCTGACGGAAATTGAGAAAACTTTATTTCGGAACCTAAATTCATTTTACAAGATATCCGCTTATATTTATTACCTAATCAAAAATCCAGAGTTTGAAATTGAAAATTATTTTTTATTACTGATAAATTAAATCATAACTTGATTTTTATTTATAGCTTTTAAAATTCATTTTGTGATTTCCCTCAAAAATTAATTCTTATTTTTCTGTCAATAAATAAAAAATCACCCCGCCATAATTATTTCTGAGCGAAATTTTTTAAATCAGAAATAACACTTATTACTTGAGCGATATTTTTTTCACTCAAAATAAAACTCAAAACGCTCTATCTCGCTTACGATTAAAGCTATCTACTTGTGGTTAGTCTTATTCGATTCAGCTTGAAAATATGTATAACCATCAATCTCTGCGGTTTCTTCCAAAGTAATTTTTTTCAAAAATTATTTTAAAAAGTAGGATATCTTTGTCTATCCTCTAAACACCTGTTTACGTATTGATGTTTTTACAAACAAGATCAACGTTCAATATTTAGTTTTCAAGAGGAGTTTCGTTTTTGTATTACATCAGACATTAATCCCCCCCTATGTAATTCAGTTACCATTGAACTGTTCAAACAGTTTATCTGAGTGTGGTGTTTAAGATTCTGATTTAATTAATTAATGATATATCATTGTGCCAAAATGGGACGCAAAAATGTAATTTCGTCTTTGTATACTTTTCTTTTTGAATTTACACCTAATAGTTTTGTCAGGCCTTTTACACGACTGGTTACAACTATTTCCTACTTTTGAAGACAGTTTTTGACAAAAGTTTCCTTTTTGAGAAAGTTAAGTGATTGATTCTTAAAGATTTTCACAAGTTGATTCGAATAAGACCAACTGCAAGACGATAACTTCAATATTAAGAGAGATACAGCGTTTTGAGTTTTATTTTGAGAGAAAAAAATATCGCTCAAGTAATGTGTTATTTCTGATCTAAAAAATATCGCTCAAAAAGTAATTTTTCTTTTTGATTAAAACATATTTCACTCAATAAGCAATTCTTGACGCTTAACTTAAAAAATATAAGTCAAATGTTAACAGTTAATTTTTAACTAGATGTATAAATCTTATCGATTAACTTTTGACTTCTATTTAAGAATCATCAGTGATTTTTACTTTTTCAATCAAAAAATAACTGTTATTTCTTGATTTTACAAAAAAATTAATTCTCAAATTCAATCCCTGCAAAAATCTCTTCAAATAAAAGTTGTAGAAAAAACTAAAGGACAGATTTTATATGAAACACAGTTTTTTGAAGGCCGCTTTTTAGTCGAGATACACGCCAAAAACCATCATATAATGTCTTGAAACCCATTTTTTTAGACGTTTACTTGATTTACACGAAAACGGTTAGTCCTATCGAAAAATTGATTCATATCAAGAATGTTCCTTTATAAATTGTCAATCGTTAATATATCTTATATTTAAGATAGGACTAACACTACCAAAGTTATAGTGCCTCAAAGAACGTACAATAAATCGTCTTCAGGAAATAGTTCAAAACAATTTTTAAATTGTAAAGCATAGCAATGAATTTTAAAATAGGTTTAGGTTTTATGACTCATGCCCGGGCTTTAACTATGAGGTCATATTATCTACTACCAGAGCGCTCTTTCCTCACTCTGGTGGACATGAGCCCGACTCTACTGTGGGAGTCCTAAATTTTGCCTGCCCTAAATTTTTATTCACCTAGAGCTTTTACTTTTTGGGTCTTTAACGAGTACCTGACATCGTGCAGGCTCGGGACCGTCACTTATATATGACACTGTGGATGATAAAGGTGGTGTAAGTGCCCTAACACAGGTCAGGGACGAAGGACAAAAGGACGATCCTCTCCGTCCTATTATAGTCTCATAACTGTGACCAAAGGAACCTTTCTTCACTACTCTCTCCTCCTCAAGTCTGTAGTTAGTTGTTTTGACTCATGCCCGGGCTTAAATTACGAAGCCATATCGCCTACTACCAGAGCGCTTTTTCTTCGCTCTGGACATGAGCCCGACTCTACTATGGGTGTCCGAAATTTTACATACCCTAAATTTTCTTCACCTGAGGTAGTATACTTTAAACGAGTACCATCGCAAAACGCTCCTTCCGAAGGACGGTGTGTTTAAGTTTATTTTACCTCCCAGATAAGTTAACCTGACGATGGTATAATGCCGAAACTAATAGTTCATGTATATTATGCCTCATATTTCAAGGTTTTTGCTGAATTTTTACATGACCTCTCCAGTGCTATGAATGGCCGCACCGTGAAGTACCCATGCAGAGTTAGATGTCCTGCAAATAATGAAAGCAAATGAACATTGAAAATGAAAGAAATACCTTTTCTTTGCTAATGGTGGGAAGAAGAGCTGAAGAGAAAGGCCTTTCAAGATAATAATCAGAGTTGGCATCTAATTTACTGCACATATTTTCACAGTGCCGCCGCTGAAACGACTTCCTCTCTTGGAGCTATCAACATAAATCTTTTGGTTGCCCGTCAGCTTGTTGGTTGCACAAGCCCTCTCTCAACATACCGTAAAGCCACAAAGCCTCATTTTCACATTGTCATCTTGTTTCGGCCGGCAACGGGACAGTTACTAGCAGTATTACCTGGCGTTGCTCGGGGAATTGAACTATCTTTTATACTATTTCTATGCCATTTCTGAGTACATTCAGGACATTTCAATTTTGTAGTGATTAACATTGAAATGATTTTGTCTAGAGAAAAAATGATTTTGTCTAGAGAAAAAACGTTTTGTGCGTGCTGAAGAGGGTGTATGAGCAATAGGTTACAGAAATGCCGTAACCAAACGCGGCGCCATAGCCGAGCAACCGCCAAATGTCAAATGCAACTAATTACACACTTGTAAGCCTTATAACCCGTGAGGAGCATCGGTTTAAGTTCGACTATACCTACTACGACAAAGTGAGATCTCTCAAACGCGACTACTTCCGCTCGGATCGACAAACGTACTGCCGTGCTACGCCTCTGTGAACGCCGCGTGCAAGGCTGAATTTAGCTCCGATAGCGTCATGCGTGGCGCAACAATGGCGCCATCTGCGCACGCGACACAACGATACCGAAGTAAGACGCGTGAATAGTACGGTTGCAAAGATATATGCGATATTAGTGTTACATTTTTTCGTTAAATGCTGTTTTTGCAAGCGACCCAAAACAAAGCAACTAAATTTTATTGTTGACAATTACAATATATTTAAAAATAACAAAAAAACCATATGCTTGGTATGGTATTAGACCGTTTTACTGGGACATAGAAAATATTTTAATATTTTAAACTATTAATAACTTCTAAGTTGAGAAACGCGGACATATTGTGGAAACTTGTAATAAATAAATAAAACAAACTTATTTTTGAAATATTGTCTATTCCACTAAAGATATATATACATATATAACTACCGGTTTCGGCTTTATACCATCGTCAGGTCTAGTTATGAACTAAGTCAGTTTGCAGAGAGCGACCCTTTAAATACATCTCAGGTCAAAGGGGGCTATTAGAACTTGGGAGTCCCCCGGCTGTACCGTTAGCTAACTCATGAAATATTTCTTAACAAAACCTAGTTCTAAATTTACATAAAACAATGTCACTAGACTAATACGGGAAAAATAACAAATAAATAAGTACAAATACAAGTAAATAATAAAAAATAGAAATAAAATTAATAACAATGTTAAGATTTAGATAACTTGAAACATATATGTGGAACCAAATATTAATAACAGATAATACAAACATATATGTGGAAACAGAACTGGTTTAGGGTGTTAACAAAGGGGAATAGTTGAAATAAATTTGGTCATTCATACAAATGTTCCTTTTGTTAGCTTTATTTATTTCTAATTGTTCCAAGCTACTTAGTAGCTTAGAACAATTAAAAATAAATAAAGCTAACAAAAGGAACATTTGTATGAATGACCAAATTTATTTCAACTATTCCCCTTTGTTAACACCCTAAACCAGTTCTGTTTCCACATATATGTTTGTATTATCTGTTATTAATATTTGGTTCCACATATATGTTTCAAGTTATCTAAATCTTAACATTGTTATTAATTTTATTTCTATTTTTTATTATTTACTTGTATTTGTACTTATTTATTTGTTATTTTTCCCGTATTAGTCTAGTGACATTGTTTTATGTAAATTTAGAACTAGGTTTTGTTAAGAAATATTTCATGAGTTAGCTAACGGTACAGCCGGGGGACTCCCAAGTTCTAATAGCCCCCTTTGACCTGAGATGTATTTGAAGGGTCGCTCTCTGCAAACTGACTTAGTTCATAACTAGACCTGACGATGGTATAAAGCCGAAACCGGTAGTTATATATGTATATATATCTTTAGTGGAATAGACAATATTTCAAAAATAAGTTTGTTTTATTTATTTATTTTAAACTATTTTAAAATAGCTGACCCGCCGAATATTAATGACGTGGCAGTTCAGTTAGGCAGGACTTTCCTAGGAGACACGTGTCACAGCCTTAGGTAATCTCAGGTAACTTGAGAATTGTATAAACATGACAACCTAGAATAATTGTTTTTTTTATTTACTAACAGATATTTACAACTGTATAAAGAATATATATATAACAAGCTAACTATAACGAGCAAATGTGCTAAGGAAAAAAAATGGTAATGTCAAAATCGTTACCTAGTCGGAAACTATTGTAGAAATCAAAATTTAGTAGAAGACCAGCTATAATTTCTACAGGAAATGTGATAATTTTATTATTTGATTATTTAAGATTTATTATTATTTGTTTTAATTATTATTAATTATATTCTTTTTTTTTTATTATTTTATTTTATACATTTTTAAATTATCACAATCGACACAGATCACAAAAATGTATTCGGAGATTAATTCAAGCCATTGTGAATTCTGAATATGATACAAAATATGACTTCTTTCAGATGTTTGGAGTTTAGCTTACGGGAGGTATAAGATAAGCCGGCACCTTACTTCTCCTGTTCGCAATGGTCTGACATCGTTTCAACCGACCCCATATTAGAACTTCTTAATAAATGTTCCAAACAATTGAACAACCTTCAATAGAAATGATTGCCTTTTGAATTGAGGTCTTTTAGCGATTTTTGCGCTAGTTGACCCAAAAGAAAAAGGAAAAATTATTTATCTTGTATTAAAAGTGACCCTGTTTTTTTTTTTGTTTTTTTAACCCAGAGTCACAGTTGGATGCATTTAATAATCTTGGTTATTGTACCACTTACTGAAGAAGACCGTTTTACTGGGACATAGAAAATATTTTAAACGTTTAAGTGTTTTTTTCCTAAATAGAATATTACATTTTTGGGCAAACACTGAAAAAACTACGTAGAAACCACAGAAATTGCATTAAGCTTCTCCTTGGTAATCTTTCAACCACGGTAGATTAACCCTGAAACATTAATAGGAAAAACAGAGAAAAACGTATGTTTTTTAAAATATTGTCTATTTCACAAAATATATATAATATATTGGACTACTTTCGGTACTGCTACGATATTTTATATATATATTTTGTGAAATAGACAATAATAAAATTCAGGTTTTTTCTTTATTTATGTTTCACAATATCCCTGCAGAAAATATTCCATTAGTAGGAAAGTCTTGGAAATGCAAAATGTTTAAATTTTTTATCTGAGAGGTGAAAAAACTCGAGCTTATACGATGTCAGGTTCTTGTTAAAGACGTTTCCCTTGGTAAAAATAAATAAAACGTATGTTTTAAAAAAAAATATTGTCTATTTCACAAATAATATATAATATGGGAGTACTTTCGGTATTGCTACCATCTTCAGCCACTACTTAACAAATACTGAGTGTTTCACAATATCTTTTTTTCACAATATCTCTGCAAAAATGTTAAATATCGTTTCCCTTGGTGAATAACCATTTAGGGCAGCCAAAAATTAGGGCTCCTATAGTAGAGTCGGGCTCATGTCCACTGGAGCGACGAAAGAGCGCTCTGGTAGTAGGCGTTATAACCTCTTAGTTATATACTAATAAGTAACTAACTCTATCGAAGGCAGGGGCGTAGCCAGGATTTTGAGCAAGGTGGGGGGGGGGGGGGGGGGCAAAGTTAGGCTACGAGAGTGGGGGGTGTAGACTCCCGGGGGCACATCCCGCACTTTCCGTGGTTAGCGTTGCAGACTTTTTGTTATTAATTCGGGAGACTCGGACCTCTAGAAGCTCCCCCTGAGGTAACCACTGACTGTAATATTTAAGTTGACTTTACATGAGCAGCAAAAATGCAAAGCGCAGAAGCAGTAAAATGCACGCTGTGGTTTCTGTGCTTTTAGAATTAAATGATTCACAGCCAATAGCGTGCATTTGCGCATGTAAAATCAGTTTTAAGAGTATAAAGTATAACATAAATAACGATTTTGAGCGAGGAAATGGAATGATCTAATTCATATATATTTAAATAAATGTAATATGACTTGTTTTATACATGTACATTTATGTAACAGCTCATTGCTGATTTAGGAATCAGACGTACGGAAAATTTGAAGATCCTATTGGTAACTTGCAAGGAATACATTTTTAATAAAAACAATTTTTTTAATTTATTTAATTTTTATCTTGGTTTTTGCTCTGGCCAGGGGGGGGGGGGGGGGGGTATCATTTCAACGAATATCTTAATCGAGATTCCTTTGGTTATTTTAAAGATAAAAAAAAAGTTTCTGATTGTAAACTTATTAACATACTCATGACATCAGTAATGATTTTGCTAAATACACAAACATTATTTCAGGAATATCATAAACAAGTTAGTTTATCTTGTTAGAATTCAATAATTGTATCTTTAATTTTAGTTTTACCACTGTTATTAAAAAAGGGAAGTAAATACGTCAGAACAAACATATTCTTAACTGTAAAGCCACAGGGATTTTCTATTTTATTATACATATATTATTATAATATTAGCAATTTTTACTTAAAACTGACTATGGTGTAATGCCAAAGCCGGTAGTTTATGTATACATTTTTGTAGAATAGGTAATATGTCAAAAAATAATTTTATTTTATTTATTCAAGAATTCACTGTCTTTGGGCAAGCCGAAATTTTCTGTGAAATTCATTTGTACTGAAATTATCTGAGATCTTGCTGTGCTTGAACCCTCCCCTCCAAAGCATTTCACTGCCAAAACGGCCAGTGGACTTTGAACAGCATTTCGTTAATTTCAAATGTTTTCATGCTTAAAAAAAAAGAAAAAAAAACATAAAAAACTCACTCTATGCTCTTATGTCATCACATGAATGATGGATGATGTTTTTAAGGAATTCTTCACTTGTCCTTTCACTTTCTTGTAGAAAAAGAGTGAAAATACCTGCAGACAAATGAAAAATATAATTAACGATGAGATTAAACAAATAAGGTTGTAATAGTAGGAATGAAAAAGATGAGCAATTATTAGCGGAAATAACAGTGAAATTTTACATAGAAATGCACACAGTGACAGTAATATAGGCTATGAATGATTAATAGTTTCATTGTTATCATGCAGTTTTAAAAAAAATATGATTTCACTTTTAATACATGAGACTTTTGTATTTTCTATTTATTATTCTAGGTTTGAGGGCGCTGGTAGCTCAGTGGTATGCGTGCTTGTCTTCAGAGCTCAAGAACGAGGGTTCGAAACCCGACCGAGGCCCTCAGTTTATTTTATCTGGGAGGTAAAATAAACTTAAGCACACCGTCCTTCGGATGGGACGTTAAGCGATGGTCCCGAGCCAGTACGATGTCAGGTACTCGTTAAAGACCCCTGCCCTGGGTGAATAAAAATTTAGGGTAGGCAAAGTTTTGGACTCTCACAGTAGAGTCGAGCTCATGTCCACCAGAGTGACGAAAGAGCGCTCTGGTAGTAGGCCGGGTCATATCCTCGTAGTTGAAGCCCGGGTATGACTCATAAAACCTAACTTGATCGTCTAAAAAGGGGGGTGGGACACTGAGGAAATAGAGATTTTGAAGAAATGTGTCACTAAATGGTGATAATGCAGAAAAACAAGCAGGTAAGCTGTGGATACGCCACTGCGGATGATATTGGAGGTGTAGATGCCCTCCTAACCCTGATCAGGGAAGACAGCGCCAGCTGGCCCTTGAAGAAGAACGAAGGACAAAAGGACGATCCTCTCCGTCCAATTATAGTCTGATAACTGTGACCGAAGGAACCTTTCTTCACTATTCTCTCCTCCTCAAGTCTACAGTTAATTATTTTGACTCATGCCCGGGCTTTAACTTCGAGGTCATATCGCCTACTATCAGAGCGCTTTATCATCGCTCTGGTGGACATGAGCCCGACTCGTACTATGAAAGTCCGAAATTTTACCCACCCTAAACTTTTTTCTCCTAAGGTAGGTAACGAGTACCGCAGTTTACACGTTAAATTCCCCAGTCCTGGTTGTTAAAGTCACAACTCAGAGACTAGCAAATTAAATATCTCGAATCATTTTATATAGTCTTGAATTATAGACTTTCAAACGTTTAACTTACAACCTATCGATTAAGTTTTCTGTTTAAAAATAAAAAGTAATTAGATCCGGTAAAGTTGACCCACAAACAAATTAATTAATAATTTCAAAAATTGTGGACTCTGCGTGTCAGTCAGTGTGAGAAGGTTCAAACTCCCGTACAATAAAGGAGTCAGTGAATCGCCGACAATGTTCTTCCCCAGCACGAATTATTAAATTACATTTTTCCTCTCCCTCCAAAGCTAAAACACCATTTTTGACTTACATAGTGGCTTCTGAATTCTGATACTAAATTTTGTGCCGATTGTATCGTGATGGTGAGTAGAGATGAAAATGTCCCCTTCTCTTTACAGTTTTGTCAACAAAAAAAATTAAAAAAAGTTAATTATCGATTGAGAATCGATAATAGAAATCAGGAGATAACCTAAGAAAGGGAGAGAACCTTCCAGTGGTGTGCTTTGTATATATGTTTTTGTAGAATCATACAACATAAAAGTTGAACAAGTTATTCTTTTTTATAATTTATTTTATTAGCTTTCCCGAAACAGATCGCAGAAATGTATTCTGACAGTCATGTTATATAACTCTGTAGACCAAGTCTGGATTAAGTTACGACTAGAGTAAAACATATCGTCGATACAAATGCAAAGTATCGAATGTGAAAAAACGCATTTTTCGTTTTCGGTCTAAAGCGATAGCTTTAGGACGGATGAATGTTGTAGCGAACTCTCGAATCTGAATTCACGTTGTAAAGGGGAGGAATAACTCTGGCAAAGGGACGAATATCCAAACTATGTAATGATGTCCAAAATCAAAGTGACCAATAAAAAATTTGTTATTCTGCATTCGTTATTGTGAACAAAGTTTTTCAAAAGGGATGTATCAAAGTCTCGAGTGTACCACATTCGCGTTTTTGATCTAGTTCGAATAGGATCAAAATCAAATTCCCTGCTTGGCAAAGTATTGAATATGTCATGTTCGTGTGTTTGCTGTTGCAATTTTTTGTAAAAACAATGAGCTGTTTTAAAGCAGACTATCGATTGTGACATATTCAATAGTTTGCAATGTAAATATTTAAATATTATACAATGCAAACTAACGAAAATGCCACATTCGATAGTTTGCGTTGTAAATTATAGAAAAATAATCACCAATTATAGATAATCAAACTAACGAATGTGCGTTTTGACTAATTAAGATACATAATTCGATAAAATTCTTGTAGGGTCATCTATAAGGCATAACACCACGTATAATGACATAGGTAAAAAATGTTTGACAATTAGCACTGATTTTGAATGAACCATGAAACAGTTTATTCACTCTCCTGAAAAGTGGTGTTTTTCACATTCGGTATTTAGCATTTGTATCGACGATATATCCTGTAAATTTATTCCCGGCTCGGATATACAGGGTTAAGTTTGGAGAACTCTGGGCCCCGTTGAGTTTATCCGGCAAAAATGTGCCATCCCGGTTGAAGGTAAGTCCACTAACGGCACACGATACCTTCATTAAATCAGCAGTTATTAGGGTTTATGAGTTGAGCTCCTTTGTTCTGCCCTTCCTTTCGATCGATTCAGGTAAAAATAAATAGATGTCGACCTTATAAGGTTTTGAATTAACATATGGAATTTGGTGTCCATATCTTCATTATGATAGCAGTTTTTATAGTTTTGGTCCTCTCTGCCCTTTGATTGAAAAGCAATATTTGTCATCCTTATAAGTTTCTGAATACAAATATAAAATTGCATGTTGATACATATATTCTATTGGGAGTATACATACTGGCTCGAGAACCGAAGGACAGAGTGCTCAAGGTTTTTTCACCTCCCAGATAAAAAACCTAAGGGCCTCGGAAGGGTTTGTTTGTATCATGAGCTCAGTAGGCCAGCTTCCTTTCAGCTACCGACGCCCTCGGGACTTGATCGTCGTCATAGAGTTGTTTAGCCACACACAGACAGATAGTCTTTTTTTTTTTTTTTATATAACATCTAATTTCGGAACGATAACTTCGTACAGCTGGAACAGTAAATGTTAAAATGAAATGACCAAACGTCCCAAGCTAATGTACGTACATTTCACATGTCTTACTAAGTATACTGCAATATTGATTTTGAAGATAATCATACAAATGTTAAGTGAAAAATAACACAAAAACAAACTTGTATTTGTTGTCCAGTATGATTTCATTAAAATTCTCATGTTATCGTAAATTTTTTCGTTAAATATTTATACAGTAGAATCCCGATATTTCGTATCTCGATTATTCGTATTTCCGGCTAATTCGTACAAATTTGCCGGTCCCCAGAGAAAACCCCGATAAGTGGTATAAAAACAATGCATTTCGGACCCCTCGATAATTCGCATTATTTTTATGCTCGAGGTCACTTAAAACGTCTTATAATTCGCATTTCCAGCTAAAAAACCATGTTAATTCGTACTGTTTTCAAGAAGGGGAGAGGGGACAGTGAGAGACGAGAGAGCAGAATGAGTGCGAGATAAATGTTTTCTAGGAAATCACGTGTTTCCTACAGAACCAAAGGGGAGAGCGAGTGAGAGAGACAAGTTTTCTATGAAATCTCAAATTATCAAATGTAATTCGTACTCTTTTCACTGAAAGGAAATGAGGAGAGGAGAGGAGAGGGGGAAAGTTTTAGCAATTTTATTGATCTTTTCGAACAAATGTTTGATTGGTGTTTATTTAATCTAGAACATATATACATATTTTTTATTGCAGGTATTGTTTATTGTATAGTTTAGTATAAAGCAGTGTTCATTGCATAGTTTTTATTCTTACCACATTGTACGTACTTCTTAATACATATGTACATATTTGCATTACTACGTTTTTTAATTTTTTATATTTTGTACTCCCGATAATTGGTTGTCCCGATAATTCGTACCAAACCGTCAGCCCTCTGACCATACGAATTATCGAGATTCTACTGTATATGTATTTCAAAAAGTTTCAAGTTGAAGTTTAATTATCAATTGAAACCAAAAAAATATTAATTGATTTATTTTAAGTAGGCAGCTTAAGGAAGACAACTATTAATTTTTAGCCCAAACGGTCGATTGGTTTTGGAGGGAGAGCAAAAACGTGTTTTTTTTTCAGGGAAAGTACATTACCGGTGATTCACAGTCGACTTTTTTTCAAGGGCGCCAGTAGCTCAGTGGTATGCGTGCTTGCTAACAGAAAAAAAACCTTGAGCACGCGGTCCTTCGGATGGGACGATAAGCAAGGATCTCGAGCCTGTACACTGTCAGGTACTCATTAAAGACCCCTACCCTAGATGAATAAAAATTTAGGGTAGGCAAAATTTAGGACTCCCATAATAGAGACCGGCTCATGTCCAGAGTGACGAAAGAGCGCTCTGGTAGTCGGCGATATGACCTTGTAGCTAACCAGTGGACCCTTTAGATTTTTTTTTTTTTGCCTTATGTTCGATGCATTTTAGCCATGAAATTGTATTATCTAATCATTTACGACGTCCATGGCCCCGGGAGGGAGTTCTATCTACGAAATAAAACTCACTCCTAGGTGGGATTCGAACCCGCAAACCATGGTGAGACCATGCGACCAAACCCTTTAAGTTTTTGTGTCTATGTGCCGTTGTAATGAATGTATTGACGTGAAGGTGAACGACAAGAAGTAAGTTCAAATTGTGTTCCTCAAGGATGTTTCCTAGATCTTATTCTTTACTTAATATACATATCGGGGGCCGTGCGGGCTAGAGCGCAGGGCCTTGGTCGCATAGTCTCACCATGGTTCGCGGGTTCGAATCCTGTCCGGGAATAAGTTTTATTTCGTAAATAGAACTTCCTCCCGGGGCCATGGATGTCGTAAATAACAAGATTACACATTGACATGGCTAATGCGAACTGTACATAAGGGGAAATATATATATATATATATATATATATATATATATATATACACATGAGATATCCCCACCTATTCATTAACACAAATCCAGACCTTCCTCACCACCTGTCATACATATCCTAGACATATCCAAGAACACCTGATATCTCTTCAATCCTAGATGACCAGAAGTCAATTCACATGGCGTTCCTCAAAGAAGTATTCTGGATGACAACCATTAATTTTCAGCGGAATCGACAGAATGGAAGGTGGGATTAGAGGGAGGCTTAAATCGTATTGCCCCAAAAACTGCCGATGTAATGAAATTATCAACGCAAAATTCAGTTTGAAGAATTTGAAGTGAGATAGAGAGAGGGGATAAAAACGTAATTGATTAATTCTTGCAGTTTGCGGGTCCACTGATGACTTTTTTAAATCTTCTCACACTAAGTCCATAAATTTTTAAATTATTAATTTATTTGTTTTTGGGTCAACTTTGCCGGACCTAATTTGTTTTCATTATTAATAAATGAAAATTTAATCTGTAGGTGGTAAATTGAACATTTGAAATTCTAATTGAAGTATTTAAAATAATACGAGATAATATGAGTCGTAACTTTAACAATTAGGGTTATAAGAATCAGTGGTCACTGCTGTATTAGTTGGTGTTATTATCTTTAATAATTTCAATTAACAATATTGTTTTAGAGATAATTGAATGATAATTTTAAGAAATCTTATTACATTGTATTCATTTCATTGCAACTCTTTTTTCTGCAACTTAATTTTTAAACTTATTTTTTCTTTATAGATGTTGGGCTGCAAGCTTATTTCATTATCTATGTGCGATTACAATCTTAATTAATAAGAGAAGAATAACTGAACAAGAACCTGATGACCATTCCTGGTACAAACAGTGGAGAATGTAGATGAACGACAAGAAGTAAGTTCAAATTGGATGTTTCCTAGGTCTTATTCTTTATATAATATACATATCGGGGGCCATGCGGGCTAGAGCTTAGGGCTTTGGTCGCATGGTCTCACCATGGTTTGCGGGTTCGAATCCCGTCCGGGAGTGAGTTTCATTTCGTAGATAGAACTATAGCCATGGATGTCGTAAATAACTAGATAACACATTGATATGGCTATGCACTGTACATAAGGCAAACAAAAAAAATATATATGTATATACACATGAGATATCCCCACCATCAACACAAATCCACACCTTTGCAGATGACACTGCTATCCTGTTGTAAATAACTATTTAAATTTTTTTTTTTTTAGGGCGCCGGTAGCTCAGTGGTATGCGTGCTTGCTTACTAACCCAGCCGAGGCCCTTAGTTTATTTTATCTGGTAAAATAAACGTATGCTCGCCGGATGGGACGTTAAGCAATGGTCCCGATCCTGTACGATGTCAGGTACTCCTAACCTAGGTGAATATGACATTGTAAGTAAAGCCCGGGCATGAGACATAATAACTATTATTTTTAAAAATTAACAACAATAATTTATTACATTTATAACTGTGTTTTGGTCGTTTATTTAATTATTTGTATAAAGTTTTTTTTTTGTCTCTTGCACATTTTCATCACTTAATGAGATCTAAGGATCAATATTATATTGGTTGCTATTCGAGGGACACCTCAATCCTCCAAATCCATGAAGACCTAAATGTTGAGCTCCTACTGGACTATATAATAAATTTCAGTAAAAACCTTTTACTTAAGTGTGACACAAATCAAAACGTTTTGGTAAAGAAAATAGGGAAAACTCAGGTAGGGAAACACAAAAATATCCGTTCACAATTTTGAATTATAATCTCTGTTTTTGAATGTTTATTAATTTATTTTGTATTCATTTGAGTTACTTTGTATTTTTTTTTTTTAATAGTTTTTTAAAATTTACTCCTAATCAGTAGCATTGTTTTTAAATTAACTGATTATTTTTGATTTGTATTTAGTGTATAAGGGTAATGGTTAAGGAACCTTATTGTATAATTGTACCTCTGTAAATGCGACTGTAATAATAAACTCTTCTTCTTCTTCTTCAATATTATAATTATTTATTTTTTAGTTTCGATCAGTATTGATTTGGGCTCAAATCTAATTTTACTGCCGATGGAATGAATGTAGCGACACAAAATTTATAAGTGGAATGAAAAGCCCCTTACCAAGGAATTTATTGATTTTCTGGCAATCGGCCAAAGAGGAAGAGCGAAAATTTATTTTATTACAAATAATTCGAGCTGGGGAAGTAAATAGATGATGCACTGACGGATTTTAAAATTTAATCCGAAAATAATCTAGGAGTACTGAAGGACGTAGACAGGATGAAAGAGGGGGTTCTCCCCCCCACCAAAAAAAAATAAAATGACGTGAAACCACAAACAATTAGAATGTGGTTCAAGTGAGACGTGAACAAGTTATTGAGGAAATTACTTTTACCGCATTATTATTTCTTTCTTATATGAAAAAATTTCTCATAAAAAAAACCTTAACAAGTTGGTTTTTTTTCGAATCTAGTTCTTTGTAGATGTTGCAAAAAAAGTACGCATTTATAAATACGGCAGAATTTTGCCACCAACTTAAGTTACAGAAAAGCTAGTTATCGCATTTCACATATACGAGGACCCCCCTCGTACTTGAAGTGACAGAGGTTTTGTGCCCATTCGTTCTTAACTTGAGAAGGACTACCTCAAGTTAAGAACGATTCATCATGATTCTCGTTCTTATTCGTCTCCACTCATGGATCTATTTGAAACTTTCGTCGAATTCTAATGAAAGGAAGCATAACCACAAATTCAAGTGAATTCCAAACATTACGTTTTCCGCCATTTACTCAACAACATTCAGGGAAAAAGAATGTTAGAAAACATACGTAAATATATTTTCAGAAAACATGAACCTTAAAAAAATTTGATAATAAGAACCAAATCAACATTTTGGATCTTTTCCAATATTTACTAACAATTTTACAAAAACCAACTTTTTAACGTAAATTTCTAACGAAAGATTTAGCTGAAAGAATACAATTTTCTGTCAAACCTTAAGGTGAAGGAGTTCAGGAATAAACCTGAGTAAGCAAAGGTTAAGACTGTGGCAGTTTTATTTAAAAAGGTAAAGGTACAGGTGGCGGTTTAATTTTGGGAGAGTAGTTCATAAATCTACAAGAAAGCACTCAAGGTCAAGGTGACTGGCAAGTATTTTGCACTTTTTCAGAACAGGTCTTAAAGTTCAGAGAGATGTAGAATAAACCTTCCTTAGAACGAGTTCTTCATAAATCTCTTATCGAACAGAAAATCGTGCAGGAACCATCCTCCAGGCGAGGGAGCATGACAAAGCTACAGTTTGATTTTACGATCTCAAAACTAATGGATTAATTTCATTGGAAGAAAGTTGTTGTTTTTGTTGTTGTTGTTGTGCACTGAATGAGACAGTGAAATAGCTTCAGGTAATCACGAACTCTGCACATATCTCACCAACGTTCATACTAAATCTTTAGACTGTTCCATTAGATAGTATAAATCTTGAAACAGAATCCAGTTTTGATCCTTAGAACAATAAGAGTGGGATATTACCTCAAATCTTGATAAGGTGGGTTTGGTCACTCTCATAGCCTCAAGAGACAATCGAAAAAGAAGTGAAAAGGAAACGGTATTTATGAAATTTTCTCAGTCGGGCAACACCCAATCGTCCGTGAGAAATGACCCGATGCAAATGTCACGAATGGTCGGTCGCAGGTCATATCACTATGGCAATGTGAGGTCGTGGTCTTTAAGACATTCTTTTATCACGAGAAGGCAAAAGTTTGATCAACGATATATGACATTAAGTGTTATAGGAACTATCATCTATAATGTTCAGTCGTGTTGGAATGGCATTTTAAAACAATCAATTCAACCTGTTACGTATTATTGGCTACATAGACAGCCACATGATTTTGAAAGGTGAATAAGATTGATGTTAATCTTGAGGCACCTTACTTAATAGCTAGTGACCCAAGCGTACAGAGGGGCGACTGTACCCACGGCCTCTGTGAATATATATATAAAGTGCGCTCAAAGCTATACGCTACTCTCGATCAACCCTGCGATGGGCGCATGGATCTCATCGTTCCTTAAATATATATAGAGTGCGCTGAAGGCTGTACGCCACTCTCGATCAACCCTGCGATGGGCGCATGGATCTCATCGTTCCTTAAATATATATAGAGTGCGCTGAAGGCTGTACGCCACTCTCGATCAACCCTGCGATGGGCGCATGAATCTCATCGTTCCTTAAATATATATAGAGTGCGCTGAAGGCTGTACGCCACTCTCGATCAACCCTGCGATGGGCGCATGAATCTCATCGTTCCTTAAATATATATAGAGTGCGCTGAAGGCTGTACGCCACTCTCGATCAACCCTGCGATGGGCGCATGAATCTCATCGTTCCTTAAATATATATAGAGCGCGCTCAAGGCTATACGCTACTCCCGATCAGTGAGCGGGATACGCCATTATCGTTGAAGATGCCCAAGCTACTGACCGTTACATCTGTCAAATGCGCTGAATCGATTGTATCTATGAACTTTAAAATTTTGAGTCATGGAGTCACATGTGCTAACTTAGATCAGAAAATTGAGACCATTTCCCTTCGGGTGTAAATACATTTTACAAAAAACCACTTATATTTATGACCTAATAAAAAATCTTTCCAAGAAAAAGTTGTGGAAAAAACTAAAGACACATTTTATATAAAATACAATTTTTCGGAGGGCACCCGGTTTTTGAAATATATGCCAAAAACTCTCCTGAATCAGGGGACAGGGGATCGGTTAACATGAAATTTCACTCAAAATCGAATTTCTGATCTATTTCATAACTTTTCCTATACTTCGTATATCTGGGGAACTAGAATAATATTATCTCCCCTGGGGGCCATGGTGGCCGTGCGGGCTAGAGCGTAGGGCTTTGGTCGCATGGTCTCACCATGGTTTGCGGGTTCGAATCCCGTCCGGGAGTGAGTTTTATTTCGTAGATAGAACTCCCTCCCGGGGCCATGGATGTTGTAAATAACTAAGATATAACACATTGACATGGCTAATATGGCACCCATAAGGCCAAAAATAAAAAATAAAAAATAAAAAAAATAAAAAAAATCTCCCCCTTCTTCCCAAAAAATATAATATAATTTAGTTTTATACATATGTGTTTATTCATATGTTAGTTTTAATACATATGTTTTAAGATAACATTTTGCAATGATGAGCTGCATCAAAAGAGGACGATTAATACATAACATATGTAGAAATAAACTAGTTTAGTCAAATCTGATGATTGTAAATCTGCAGGTAAGCTTGAGGCCATTATGCATTCATACAACGTCTACAGCAAAAGAACAAGATTTCCAATAGAGGCATAACAACCTAGGAATGAGACATCGTCTATAAATATTCGTCAAAATGTGGAAGCCTGCGGCGAAAGGAGGGATTACATCAGAGGTGATAAGCGAACTCCTTTAGAAGGAGGGGTGTGGTTTAAGAATTGGATGGTTGACCGTAATGATGTCACTCCATGGCACACCCGGCCAGGTAATATACAGTTAGGGGGTCTTCAAAACATTGCTATTGCATAACTATATTCAGTTTATATTCCTTCCAGGTTCAGCTGCATCATTCGGATGTTATCCAACTATTCTGAAATAGATAATCCCAGACTACCAAAGAAGGCGAAACTAAGCTTCTTATCGGGATTTAAAACCTGATGATATTCCTGGATGCAACCCAACATTAATTTTTTATTATTTACTTTATTGTTTGTTTTTATCTGAGAGGTGAAAAACCCCTTGAGCATGCCTTCCTTCGGATGGAGCGTTAAGCAATTACCGATCCTGTACAATATAAGTACTCATCTAAGACCCCTACCGACCACTGTAGAGTCAGGTTATTGTCCACCAGAGCGTCGACAGAGCAGCTCAAAAATATTATCGATCTTAAAGAACATAAATATAAAACGATCGAACACATAATAGAAATAATAGGGGTAGTTATGTTATCGGTCAGAAATTCGATGCGGAGTTTTGAACGGAATTTCATGTTTTATGGTCTCATTCCAGAAATTTAAAATAAAATTTCTGTCTTTCTGCGTGTGAGTCTGTGAACATAAGGTTACGTTAGATTTTATGACTCATGCCCGGGCTTTAACTACGAGGTTATATCGCCTACTACCAGAGCGCTGTTTCGTCACTCTGGTGAACATGAACCCGACTCTATTGTGGGAGTCCTAAATTTTGCCCCATCCTTGTTTTCTGTTCTTACACAACTGATATCAGACAACTGATCCCAAGAGATCAGGTTGAAAGTACACCGGATCATAGCCAGATCACAACCGGATATAACAAGTTGATATTCAAGTTTACAGAAACAACAGGACTTATACTAACCACTTTTTTACAGAGCACTCTCCCCCCTCCGAAATTCATTAATTAGCATTACTAAAAAGTGGTATTGAAAATACGGAAATTTATTGTAAATTCGTTAGAGCGCTTTGGTCTTATCTCAAAACTGATGGCATCAGTAGTTGGAAATTTAATAAGGTTTAGGTTTAGATTTTAGGTTTTCTGACTCACGCCCGGGCTTTAACTATGAGGTCATATCGCCTACTACCAGAGCGCTCTTTCGTCACTCTGGTGGACATGAGCCCGACTCTACTGTGGGAGTCCTAAATTTTGCCTACCCTAAATTTTTTATTCACTTAGGGCAGGGGTCTTTAACGAGTACCTGACATCGTACAGGCTCGGGACCATCGCTTAATGTCCCATCCGAAGGACGGCGTGCTTGAGTTTATTTTACCTCCCAGATAAAATAAACTAAGGGCCTCGGCCGGGTTTCGAACCCACGATCTTGAGCTCAGAAGGCAAGCATGCATACCACTGAGCTACCGGCTCACTCTGTGTGAACATAATAACTACCGATAGAATGTAACAGCATCAAATTTCATTTGTGGGTTTCAAAGCCATCTAAGGGCGGATATCTATTGATTTTCAGCCAGATCGACCATGTCGAGAGGGGGTGGTTTAAGACAGAAACTCTATTAACTGCCGATGTAATGAGTGTATCGAAACAAAATTTAGTATGAAGATTCAGCCATTGTATAAGTCAAATATGAGTTAAAGCTCAAATGGTCGATTAGCTTTGGAGGGAGTGCGAATACATAATTAAGTATTATAATTATTATTTTATAATATTATGTATTATAATTATTATTTTATAATATTATGTATTATAATTATTATTTTATAATATTATGTATTATAATTATTATTTTATAATATTATGTATTATAATTATTATTTTATAATATGTATTATAATTATTATTTTATAATATTATGTATTATAATTATTATTTTATAATATGTATTATAATTATTATTTTATAAAATTATGTATTATAATTATTATTTTATAATATTATGTATTACAATTGATTAATTTGAGCTGGGGAAGTGCATAGCCGATGATTCACCGACATCTTTAACACTGGCTTTAATTAAAATTGTATGAGTTTGTTTTTAACAGAGCCAAGTTGATGAGAGGTCGACTCATTGAGTCATCCGCAAGTGAGAAGTACAATAAAGCGATGTACCGTTAGCCGAGAGGTCGCAAAACAATGCGGGTAGCATTTCCTCCATAACTCCACTGCAGGTAGGCAGGTCCATCATTATCATTTGATCATGCCACGCTAGACGGGCAATATTCCGATGTGTATTATTCATTCTCTCTTGTTGAAATATATAGGGGAAGCAAGTTATATGCAAAATAGTATTTGAAATATGATATGACCTAGTTATTAAAGCCCGGGTATGAGTCACAATAACTAACTAAATTTTACGAAGGGTTATGAATTAATTATTTAAATTTTTAGTTAAAAATTTTATATATTGAAGGCGTCGATAGCTGAGAAGTAGCGTACTTGCCCAATGAGGATTTTTAACTGGGAGGTGAAAAATCCTTGAGCATGCCGTCCTTCGGATGGGAGTCCCAATACTCATTAAAGACCCCTAAACCTGATAGACAACATTTTGGGACTCCCACTGTAGAGTCGGGTCAGAGCGACGAAAGAGCGAAAGTAGGCATGATTAACTATAATGCCTAGGTTCAATAGTTAGTTATTATGACTCATGCATGGGCTTTAACTACGAGGCCATATCGCTTACTACCAGAGCGTTCTTTCGTCACTCTGGTGGACATTAGTCCGACTCTATTATGTGAGTCCTAAATTTTGCTTACCCTAAATTTTTATTCATCTAGGGTAGGGGTCTTTAACGAGTACCTGACATCGTAGAGCATAGGTTCCCAAACTTATTTTGTCTACTGCCCACTTTGAGAATAAATTATTTTTTAGCGCCCCCCATTTTTCACCTACTTAAAAACCACTATAACTTCAAATTAAATTAATTATTGTGAGCTATATTAGCGGAGATTAAACATTCATTCTAAACGAGACTTTTACTATAACCCGCAAGAGTTAACTTGAGACCTGAGCGCAGTAGGTAGTACACAACGGCGCTCAGGTCTCAAGTTAACTCTTACGGCTACACCTGCCAATGAGAATGATTATTGAAACGCAACTTTATAGTATTCAGACAGAGTATCTTTTATTAAAAATAAAACAAACATAATAGATTCTAATATAAAAACTAATGTGAAGGATGATTAACTTCATTTTTCCACGTCACGATTCACGTATCGATAGGTTCGGAAATAAGCCACTAGATGGCTCCTAACCTAAGGACCTAGATGAAATTACAAATCGCCTCCTAAGCCTCTACATAACAACGCCACAATTTTTTTTCTGGGTCTCTTACCGCCCCCCTTTAGGCCTGCAGCGCCCACAAGGGGGCGTTATCGCCCACTTTGGGAAAGGCGGTCGTAGAGGCTCGGGACCATCGCTTAACGTCTCATCCGAAGGACGGCGTGCTTAAGTTTATTTTACTTCCCAGATAAAGAAACTAAGGGCCTCGGCCGGGTTTTGAACCCACGATCTTGAGCTCTGAAGGCAAGCATGCATACCACTGAGCTACCAGCGCCCTCCCTAGATTCAATATACGTATAGAAAGTTAATAGATATTTTCCATGAATTGACGTTGACTGACAATAATAAAAAAATTGTTGAATCAGCGGCAATGTACTACCCCAACGCGAATAAATGACCAAATTTACGCTCTCCTTCGTTGATTCATTCATCATATCGACAGTTGTTAAAGTTTTGAGTTAGGCCCTCCGATCTCTTACTTTCCTTCGGACGATTTGGCTTAAAATTTATAGATCTTATGAGGTTTTGGATTCACATATAAAGTTTCGTGACGATACTTTTATTACATCGGCAGTTATTAGGGCTTTTCAGCTGACCTCCTCTTTGATATTTCACTTCTCTTTGGCCGATTTCCTTACGAGTTCTTAAGCCCTCTTAATCCCCTTTCAAATCGTTTTCAGGGGAGCAGTTTCATGAAAATATATTACCATAGGTTTTACTGACCGGTGAGCGGACTGGTAAAGAGACTCCTCGGGAGCGCTGTGTCTCACGACCGATATAATAAAAAAATAGTTTACATTTCACCATCATATTTTTAGTTTGTTTATTTAAACTTAATAATTATCAATCAGATACCATACACAAAATATTAGGATGTTATAACAAAATAATCAACACAAATTTAAATGAACAATTAAAATTTTCATCAGTCTATCCAGTCTTATACAATCAATAGAAGTAATAGTAAGTACCCTCAATTAAATAATCCTTAATTTTTTTTTTTTTTTTTCAGCTTATCGGTCCGACAATCTTCTTTCAGAAAATGGACATAGGTACATGCACAAAATTTCAGGCGCCTGTTTCGAGAAACTAAGACTGTGGTAACACATCATAAATGATCAGTTTTTAAAAGGATGACCAGTCTAGTGTAGAATCCGTGGGAAGCAAGGCAGGTGTTTCCGCTGGCAATCAACTAGGATGGGGTAAGCTAGCGTTAAGGAAACTTAATAGCATAGTTATTATTTTTATTAAAAGTAACATCAAGTAAGGTTAGTTCGTAGTGGCGGTTCTATGGGGATTATTCTACCACGAATATATCAAAATGTTAAAAATCCATGACATTGGACGCCGACAAATAAAATGATTCTATTCAAAATGTTTTCATAACAAAATAAGAGAAGTTGGTTAGGTTTTATGACTCATGCCCGGGCTTTAACTACGAGGTCATATCGCCTACTACCAGAGCGCTCTTTCGTCACTCTGGTGGACATGAGCCCGACTCTACTGCGGGAGTCTTAAAAAGCCTACCCTAAATTTTTATTCACCTAGGACAGGGGTCTTTAACGAGTACTAGACATCGGACCGGCTTGGGGCCATCGCTTAACGCCCCAGCCGAAGGACGGCGTGCTTAAGTTTATTCACGCAAGCACGCATACCACTGAGCTACTGGCGCCCTCAAAAGAAGAGAAGTGATAGGATGCAGGATTGGTAGAGAGAAAGATATGAAGACCAGTCATACCGATGTGGGATCTTCAGTCAGTTTCAGCTGGGATAGCAGATCAGTGACGTATCAATTTAGAAATAATGTTTTTTCAACAGCACTCTCATAATTTCACTGCTTAGTCAAAAATTAGAGATACAGTCTATTTAAGATGATACTTAGAAGAAATATACATTTTAAAACTTCCTGTTCTGTTCTCGATTTGACAGTTTTCACGATGCTGTATGTCTAAGTACATACGAAAGGGACTTTTGTCGGAGCTGTTTCAAAAAATAAAATGTTTAGTTAAGATATATATTTATAAAATAAAAATATTTCTACATTTTTATATACCTCAGTTAACTTTAGAAACCCTGCCGGTGTGTTCTGATTGTACCTCTTTGTAATATTTTTAATATCTATGTTGAGTAATTTGGCCGTGGTAATAATTTTTTTTTATCAAGCTCTATCTGGTGAAGATTTTAGTAACCGTGTTATATTTTGTCAGTGGGCGCGTGAACGAGTTCAAGTTAATTGTGATTTTTTTCGGTACACAATGTTTTCAGACGAATCAACTTTCACCAATATTGGATTAGTAAATAGGCATAATATGCATTACTGGAGTGCAGAAAATCTTCGCTGGTTTCGTCAAATGAATAAACAACATCCATGGTCAGTTAATGTATGGGCTGGAATCATCAATGACAAAGTAATTGGTCCCTTTTTTATCGTCGGAAATTTAAATGGTCAGAAATATCAAGACTTTCTTAATAGGGAATTACCTTGAGCAATTTTCCGGAACAACTTCGATAAATGTATTGAAGTTGCAGGACATCAGTTCGAACGTTTATTACAGTAAAATTCATTTATTAGTTTTAATATTGGTCTAACAAAAAAATGTCTCATTTAACCTCCCCTTAATTTTTCCCCAGGAATTTAAAAATTTTCATTTGTTTAAAAAATTAGATTTAGCAAATAATGCGTCAATTCTACTCTACATTTTTCGTCTCAAGCTTTTTTAGAGAAAATCATTATTTTTCGAGTTATAAAATGAATATTCTGTATATATACGATTTTTTTATACGATACATATATATGGTACCTATATATACGATTTTTTATTTTGGAATTTAGAGGTCGGTAAACATGAAATCACGTGATAACTAATAATATATTTTCTGAATGATTACAATACTTTCTCCATACTTCGTAAAGCTTAGGAAGTGAAAGAGTTGTTGAGTAGCCTGTAACGCATAGGTGACTTATTACCTACGTCATTATGGCCTATCTTTACAATTGAATTTTTTAAATTGTGTTTTTCATCTGTAGTCAATGGGCCTGATCCTTCAAATAAAGATTTAAAGAGGAGAAAGCCAATAAACAGACGAACACAACAAAACGTCTTCTTTATTAATCGTATTTTTTCTAATTTTAATTAATTAATAAGGAATAAAATAATTTTGGTGACAACTTTCTAAAATGCTAGATTCGCTAAAGGAAGTTCTCAAGAAACATAAATAGTTAACTAACTATATTTTCAGCACGTATATTACTGTCCAATTTATTACTTATACCCCTCCCTGTCTTAAGTGATGTTATGCAATCGGTCAAAAATTCGATGTCGTGGTTTCACCAAAATTTCATGTTTTCTGACCTCCTGATATAAACAAGAAAAAGAAAAAAAAAACTTCTTGTTTTTAAACAAATAATAACAATTGATTTTATCATATTTTAATAATCTTAATGTATGTAAATTGTTTTACATCACAGCTCGTTTCGAACGCTCACTAAGTTTCAATCACCTACAAACAGAAACACAATCACGAAAATAAACAAAAGTATCCACAGGGGACATGCGCAGAAAATGCATATGCGGAGAAAATCCGATTACAATACTTCCCTCATACTAATCGTATAAGAAAGTTCTAATAAAGGCCGGAATAACTTACACCGTAAATCACGTTACTGTTTCATCACGGTACAAATTTCCCTATTTTCGGTCAGAGCCTTGAGAAAAATGAAATCTGATGGACAGTTAGGCGCCAGAAAATTTTCCACGCCGTTCCGTAGCGAAAGATGCGAACGATTCAGTCACCCTGAATGTAATGGTCAATTTTATTGTTTGTTCAGTAATCTATTACTGAACACTTATCACTTGCATATAATTTCTTATACATTTTCTGTAGCAGGTTGATCAATTTTTTCATATTGCTAAGTCATTTCATTTTTACTCCCACAGCTATCGTAGTTTTGTAATCGGTCAAAAATTCGATGCGGAGTGTTCAACGGAACTTAATTTTTCCAGATTTCAAATATGAAATTGTCTTTGTGTGTATATGTCTGTGAACATTATAAATTCAGACGACACGACATTTTATATGTAAATCCAGGAACATCTAACGACACCTATTTATTTTCAGCTAAATCGACAAAGGCGAAGAGGGGAGTAGACGGGACGCTTAAGACAAAATCTCTAATAACTGTCGGTGGAATGAATGTATAGACACGAAATTTTATATGTACAATTTGAAGCCATAAGAAAGACTTAATTAATTTTCAGCAGAATTGACAGAACGAAAGGGAGGATCAGAGGTCTGAGTCAGATTTTCGTGAGATTTCATTTTTCTCAAGGCTCTGACCGAAAATAGGGAAATTTGTACCGTGATGAAACAGTAACGTGATTTACGGTGTACGTTATTCCGGCCTTTCACAGACCCTTTATTAGAACTTTCTTATACGATTAGTATGAGGGAAGTATTGTAATCGGATTTTCTCCGCATATGCATTTTCTGCGCATGTCCCCTGTGGATACTTTTGTTTATTTTCGTGATTGTGTTTCTGTTTGTAGGTGATTGAAACTTAGTGAGCGTTCGAAACGAGCTGTGATGTAAAACAATTTACATACATTAAGATTATTAAAATATGATAAAATTAATTGTTATTATTTGTTTAAAAACAGCTGTTGGAAGTGAAGTAACTTAATTGAGTAGGTGATTTCCAAAACCAGCCATTTGTCCGTAAACAACTTTTGGGATAATCACCAAAAACTGATAAAAAATTAACCGTTTTAAGTTGAAGTTCCGATTTTTTTTTTCATGGATGGGTAATATATTATATATTATCTCTCATCTTGCAAACGTTGCCAAATATATTGTGGCTAGAAAATTTGCTATTTTTTATTTAAGTTTTCTAATAGCTACTTTTGGCACTCAACATGAGAAATGGCTGGTTTTGGAAATCACCTACTCAATTATTGAATAATTATACAAAAATGGACTAGTCGCATTTTGTTTCAAAACGAAATGTAGACAACCAATAAATGGAGTTAAATGATGACGATCAGCTGTTTCAAATAGTGTGAGACAGAGATGTGGAAGTGGACAGTAAGATAATGAACCATGTAGGAGTGAAAAGAACAGTGAAATAGAAGAGAAAAGGTACTTTTTATTTATATGTACATATATATGCCCAAAATATAAAAGAATTATAAATAGTGGCCACTAGTTTGTAAGATTTTTTTTTGTAAAATATTTCCATTTTTTTTTATTAGGTACCAATCTCTTAGTCATGCAATTTATAATGTCGGTTTAAGTAAATAAACCCAATACTTGTTCTCTTATTCTATGCTATTCATTTTTCCTTTTAACCCAGTAAGATAATTTAAACCATTGGATTAGATTGGAACATTTTTGAAAATTTAAGGAAAACAATGTGGCGTCTCTTTAGTAAGTAAATTTAGAAGAAATCCAAATGAAAAGTTTGTTAATTGAAATTTGTTAAAATATGTGCACTTTCTTAAAAATTGCACTTCTTGAACTTTCTATTTTTTTTAGCGCCCTTTTCGGAAATTACTGTAGAAATCAAAATATTGTAGAAGAATACCTATAATTTCTACAGGAAATGTGGTAATATTTATTATTTATTTGTTTATTTAATTAGTATTAATTTTATTAATTCAATTATTGATTATTATTTTACTTATAATTTAGAACATTATTTCTTTTATTATTACAGAGCTGATCAGATTTTTGCCGAAATCGGAAACTTTACTACATTTTACAAGATACTGCTTATATTTACGACCTAATCAAAAATCTCTTAAAATAAAACTTGTAGAGAAAACAACTATTTTATTAATGTAGTTATTGTGACTCTTGCCCACTACCAAAGCGCTCTTTCGTAGCTCTGGTGAAAATGAGTTCGATTCTACTGTGGAAGTCCTAAATTTGGCCTACCTAGGTTTAGTTACCTAAGGGTCTTTAACAAATATCTGACATCGTACAGGCTCGGGACCATCGCTTAACGTCCTATCCGAAGGACGGAGTGCTCAACGTTTTTTCACGTCCCAGAAAAAAAAAGTAAGGGCCTCGGTGGGGTTTCGAATCCGCGATCTTGGAGCCCTCTTTATATAATTATACTGAAGAATTCGTCCACTAGTTGTTTCTGACGACTACGCTATAATGCGCACATCTATTACACTACGAAATATCCCATCAGGTTAGTATCGACGAATAGACTACGGTCACACCAAAAATGTCAATAATGCTAATGTATTTTTTCCTGTCACCAACTAACTAAACACGTTTTCACTACAAATTGACGACAAATATTGTCTTCGTACACAAAGCAAGCCACGACATTTCTTTTTTTCTATGGGCTGGCAACATTTTTTACCGTAGGGGAGCATATCATCCGCATTGGTCCTGTATGATAAATATTTTTAAGTTGTGGCATTACACCATCGCCCAGTTCTTAAGTATATCCGGTAGGTAAGGAAAGGGTTGTTTGATATTGATATGCCTGTGGCTTCACAATTAGGAATTTGTTTTAATTTAATAATTGCATAATTAATTTGGGATTTACCGATGAAAAAAAAATCGGTCAAGTGCAAACTATATTTGCACAATTAGAATTCCGTGCCGTCGAGAATACTGAAAGGCACATCTCTAAATTCATTTTTTAACCCCCGACGCCAAAGGAGGGGAGGGGTCTTATAAGTTTGAAGCCTTTGTCTGTTTTCGTGTCTGTCTGTGGCATTGTCGCCCAAGATGGCAGAACCTTTTTCAAAGCGGTTTCTTTGTTTCAAAAGCTGGTATTTGCGAGATGGTTTTTAGCCATGTTTGGTAGAAATCGGGTACCTATGCTGTTTCCAAGATCTTCAGGTTTCATCAGAGCTTGTGTAGGTTCCTCGGCCTCTATTACTGCTAGAGACTTGGAGTTTGAGCTCCAATGTTTGTAAGGCCAAGCCCCCTTCCCCCAAGCCTCCACCTAAGGTTTCAGTAAAAAAAAAATTTTATTTAACTTTTGACCTAATTATTTAAACGTTTGTTTGTTTGATTAACACGAAAACGGTTAGTTCTATCGCAAAATTGGCCCTTACACAAAAAGTTCCTTAACAAATTCTCAACTTTAAAATACCTCATTTTTAAGTTAGGTTCAATATCAACAATGTTATTTCGCTCCAAACAATGAACAATAAATTTCTATAGGAAATATATATATATTTTTTTTGTAAGATGTGCAGCAATTCTTTAAAATTACATACATTTTTAAAACAATTTTTTTTATTCTTATTACACAATTTGTATCCTTATTACACAACTGCTCATTTGGTTAGGAAAGAAGCACAACTAAGCACGTTGAGGACAAGGCTGAATGAAAACAAATTTTTGTAACTATATTTTTTCTATCAGTGTTTTTCATGAGATGTTTACGCAAGACTGGATGTTTATAGTGACGTAATTGTACATTCACATTGAGAAAATATATAAGAACAAATTTTATATCAATAAAATTAACATAAATTTAATGTTGTATACATTTTTTTGTATTGTAAAAATGCTGTTTATAGATAAGTCATAAAGTGCTCGTTCCATAACTGATGCATATATTTGTATGTCAAGGTCTAGAGTTAAGTATTTTCAATATGGCGCTAGAGAACAAGGACATAGAAAATGAAATTAAATTCAGAACAAGATGTACATGTAAATAGCGCTTGGATAATAAATAAGAGCAATGGCGGATACAGTTTTGGGCCTGACGCTTTTTCTTCGAAGGAGGCCTCTCCAATTTTGGATGAGTTATGAAATATATTCATAGATTTTTTTGTATTTATAACGACAATAAAGTAATAATTGGTTTGTTTATAATGTAGTTTCAACAAGACGACGCAATATGCCACACAGTGCAAGCCACAATCGATTTATTGAAGGAAACATTCGATGAGTGCATAACTTCGCGTAATGGACCACCAGTGAATTGGCCTTCAAGATCGTGTGATTTAACACCTTTGGATTATTTTCTGTGGAGATATGTGAAGTCGCTAATCTATGTCGATAAACCAGAAACGATGGACGACTTGGATGCCAACATTCGTCGCGTTATTGCCGATATGCTTCAGTTGCTCGAGAAATTGGTCGAAAATTGGACTTCCAGATTGCGCTTTACTCAAGCCAGCCGCGGCGGCCATATGCCCGAAATCATATTGTACATAACTTCGCGTTTTTCTTCACAACTGATGACAGGTGAGACTGACTTCTATAATAATATTATGCAGGTGTCTGTTGAACGGAACATGACCTGTGAGGACGTCAGAGGTTCAGGATTACATCCCCCTGCAGCCAGAAACATCTTAGTCTGTCTCCTAGAGGTCTCTAGTCCACTCTTACTTAAACGTTTTTTTTTTTTTTCTATTTTTGTCCTTATTGAACTTGCACATTGGCCATCATTAAGTAATATGTTACAAGTCATCAGTGTGTCTTATAAGTCAGTAGTGTGTCTTCTTGTTTGTATCTGTTCGTATGTATGTGTGTTCACAGAGTAATGTTGTTTGTCATAATGTAGCTGTACTAGGTACTAGCATTCTGCTAATTGCAAATATTGAGTGGAGCCGTGACTCAAATTGCCTATACCTTGAACTTTAAATTCATTTGCGGTCACTCGCTTAGCTTACGCCGCGAGCTCCCTCCATGCGACAAAACGTGGTTATCGTCAAGGAATATACTTTATTTACGAAAAAATATGGTGCAAAATAATTTTATCTCCCGAAAAATTTGTCAAGGGCTTCGACGAGAACTTTTAATTCACGCGCAGCACCGCAACAATGTCTTCCAACAATGGTCTCAGTTTCATTGTTTTTTTCAGTGATTATTCCTCGATGGTACTTCCATTTTATATAATTATTTCCTCTGATTATTTTTTTATTATTATATTATATATTATTTTTTTAAACAAATCTTACTCTTGACCTCGACCTATGACCTCAATTTCATGCGCGCGCTTCATGCCATTGTCGATTGAGAAGAATTTGAACGTTTCGCATTGAAGTCTATGGATGAACATATTTTCGGTGATTATTCCTCCGTGGTACATCCGATTTTCTAAATTATTTTTTAACAACCTTCACGTGACTGACATCCATCAGTATGCAAAAATTGATCAGGATCAGATAAACAGTTTTAATGCAGGAGGGGCACAAACGAAACACACGAGTCGTCTAAAGATTGAGCTACGCTCATTCTTCCGTTTCACTCCAGAATGAGCTCCGCTCAATAATTCCAAGTATAAGTCGTGTTCGGTATGTGACAGTATTGTTTGTAAGTTAGCCGGTAGTGGGCAGTCAGTCTGTGTTATTGCTCTCCACAGTTGATCCCTACCGTTAGTGTACTTGTTGCAAGCCAAGATGATGTGGTTGGCATCCGCTACCGATTCCAACTCACAAGGACATATAGATTCCATCTGGATTCCAATACGTGCCAGGTGATGAGGGAAGTAATTGTGATGCATATTGTGGTGTAACACTTTCTGGCTTTTGAGAATTTATCATGCCAAGGCTTAATTGGGATAACTCTTTGAATGGAGGAATATAATTTCCCTTTAACATTCGTAGATAATGTGTAATCCTCATTCCACATTTTATAGCACTTCTTTTTATAATGGTTTTTTATATTACTACCAGAAATAATCTGGATGTGTGAATCCTGCAGCCGCGAGGCCTCCCTTGCTCCATGGTCAGCCATTTCATTTCCTATTAATCCACAATGGCCCTTCACCCATACTAAGCTTATTGATGAACCTTCTTTGGCCACTCGGTCTGCTTCCTCGTTTCCCTGACGCCCTCTCTTGATATGGTTTCAGCGCCAGCATTTACTTCGCATTTACAATTTCCTAACGATACATTCATTCTATTGACAATTCATTTGTGCAGAGAGCATTGAGCGGGGTACTTGCTCAATATAGTGAGTGAAGTTGGTCACGCCTCACTTTCACCATTGAGAGGACGTCTGCACCAGAATGTCGCCCCAACCACGACAGCTAATGGTTCTCGAAAAGCGCCTTACAAGCCTCATATAGAACACAATTATGTACCTTCAAAATTTCTTTTTGGAGTGATTAATTACGTTTATTTTGTGTTAATTAGTTGAGAGATTCTCAATTTTTATTTTTTGCTTTAAGCCATCCAACATCAAGCGTATCCAGTCCTTCCAATCCAAGGTCCTAAGAACAATTGTCGATGCACCCTTCTAAGTGTCCAACCTTACCCTCCATAATGACCTTAAAATCCCTTATATTATTGACCTCATCAAGTCCCGCTTCTCCAAATTCCACTCTAACCTTTCTTCCCATGTCAATCCAGTTGCTCGATTCTTGTCATCCCATTCCCATTCAGATAATCCCCCCGAAGAGTGAGGCGGCGCTGGCCGAGAGACCTGCTACTGTAATCTAACAACACTATTTAGTTGATTTTATTTTATCTTTATTATTATTGGTTTATGTTTATTATTATTTAAATAATTATAAACATAAACAGAAAAATTGCAGAGACCATTATTATTTTATTATGTATATATATATTACCTATTATTTTATACATAATCATATGCTTGTAAATATTCAAAATATAAATATAACAAAAAAAAAAATTGTTTGCTTGTGCTCGAATTTGTAAAGCCCAGTGCAGGATTAAGGTCTTGGGGTGCCAATTTGGTTCAGCTCAAAACGAAAACTACAAACATTCAAAATAAAACCCTCCGGATAGGTCTCAACTAGCTACTGTGTATTTCCTGCATCGTCCTAGAGGGTTCTTCAAACGCCCTATTCCATTCTCCTTTAGCCTCAAGGCTGGAGCAGGTATTCGTTGCTCAAGTCTGTACGCTTACATTCAGAAGATCAATTACTACCATCATGGCCATAGAGTTCTTTTCTCTAGAAAAAGTAAAAAAACTCATTGGTGAATCACCAGTGATGTACTTTCCCATATCGAATTATTCAATTAATTTTTCACTCCCCCTCCATATCCAGTCGACCGTTTGCGCTAATATTCAACATCACAGTTGAACTTTTAGTTTTTATTAGTTTTTTCAGAGGATTTGGGGTCTCTTGAATCTTTACAACGTTCCTCCTATTACTTTTATCATTAACTAAATACGGTTTCCACATCCCGGTCTCCAAGGCAGATAAGAAACCCTCAGTCAAAAATCCTTCTATTGCAGACACATCCTACAAATCTACGTTCATTAGACGCCGAGGTTTGCCGATTAGCTTGCCTTTATACATAAAAAAAGTACTTACAAGTGAATCTGTACAAAAATAAGACAACAAATATTTTAAAAAAATTACTAAAATTTATGAACTATTACAGTTCAAGCCAATAATTCTCAATAAAGAAGTTATGTAAAATAAAAAGTGGTAACAGAGGTATCAAAATAGACAAAGAAAATACATAAAAAACTGAAAAATTTATATTTATTCTTCTCAACTGGTTGATACTTGTATACTCTTGTTTATTCTTTATGTCATTATTCTTAGGGGACGTATGTCCCAAAATAAAGATTATTTTTCATTTTTTTCATAACCAAATGAAAAGTACCGGGCGAACACTTTACATAAGAATTCATAATAACTAAATATATATAACTAAATGTATTTTGTTTGTGTTATAACGCAAGGATAATAGTTACGTAATATTACGAAATACTATTTAGGGCCCCATAAAGATAAGAGGAGAAATTTCTAATGAGACGAGCTTGAATCTTAAGTGCAGTTGACCGAAGAAGGCACTGGTATTGCCACCCGTTTTATTCTATAATTTTGCAATAATGTATGGAATCAATTGAATTTCTTTTTTTTTCCAAGGATATATTATTTCTTAAGTGAAAGAAGAAAATATATATGATGTGGTCATAACAGAACTTTCTTATATTATCTTAGCTTTTATTGACCACTCTCTCCCCCTTCTTCCTCTCAAAATCATTTCATACTGACATTATTGGGGATATGTACAGCGTTATGATTTTTTAGAGGGGTGAGGGGAGTAGAGAATATGTAAACACGTGGTTGGTATAAGAAAGTTTTGTTATGGTCACATATATTTCACTTGTTTATTTATTTTTATTCTTTTTAATAAAAAAAACATTACTTTGAAATATTATCTATTGTAATTTATTTTAATTTTTATGACGCTATAACTTTTTTTGTATTGGTTCTATCTCAAACATTAGCGATTGGCAATTTAAAAGGTGTTCATTTTTGGTAAAAAAAAGCAAACAATTTTTTGATAGGACTAACCTTTTTCGCGTAACCTTTTACTATCGGTCTTGTTTTATAATTTTGCGAAAATGTGTGAAATCAATTGAAATATTTTGATTTCCCAAAGAATATATTATTTCTTAAAGGAAAGAAGAAAATATACATGTTGTGACCGTAACAGAACATTCTTATACCAACCATGTTTCTACAGATCACTCTCTCTTCTTCTCTCTCCTCTTAAAATCATTTAATCCTGGCGTATAATAATTATATTTATGTATCCTATTTATATATCCTTTTTTATATATCCTATTATATTTATATATCCTGGCGTATAATAATTATATTTATATATCCTGGCGTATAATAATTATATAATTATTATACTGTTCAATGAAAGAAAAAAAAACTACTGACGCATTACTTTCAAACTCAGTAATGCCAGTATAAATGATTGAGAGAGGTAGGGGGAGAGAGAGTCATATGTAAAAATGTGGTTAGTATATATAAAAAAAGGGTCCATTAGAATTTTTTAAATCATTGCATTGTGCCGCTCTCAAATTTCGCCACTCTAGGCTATTTAGCTGATACGTAAATATGCCTGTCAGGCGTGTTTAGAAGCCATCAAAAATGCTGCGGAGTCGTGAGCCGGCGCCGCTTCTTCAGACAGCTCACATTTCATAAAGAAGTCTCTCCCCTATATGGACGTAGGATGATCTCCTGAAGAGAGTTTCCGGTGCGGGCTACGAGGAGCTAGTTTAGCAGAGCTCACTCACCTCTATGAATACACAATGAGATAGCTAGGTATAATGGGGAGGTGCACAGGAAGGTTCGGCCCCCGGACCCACTATCTGCCTCCGTGCATCTCACTTCTTCCAGCTCCCTCCCCCACGCAAATTGTAGTTATGGCAAAAGTGAAATCTGACAGAGAATAGAGGGGAAAAAAAGTGTACACAAAAAATAAGAAGTAAAGAGGATGCAGCCAGAATATTAAATCACACGGAAAAGTCTGCAAATATGTAACAGAATCCAAAAAAAAATAGAAAAAATATCTTTGGTGAATAACTAGCGCGAATTATCGCTCTCTGTCTGAAATCAATCTACAGATTTGGTTGAAAATTATAGGCGTCATCATTACATCAAAAATTATTAGAATTTTTGAGTTGTGGGGAGGGGTTGTTCAGGTTCTGACTGAGGGAGTCAGAGCAGGCTTAGAAGACGGTGTTGGCAGCTGTTCTGCGCTGAAGACGCTGCAGTGTGTGTGGAGCCTATCTTCAACAGTTAAAGGTTGCATACATTACATCTCCTCAAGGCAACTTAAAAGCACTAAGAATCTTGGTTTATATTCCTTAGGATTGATGTTCGATTTGGCTCTTTTGCTGAGATCGAGATATATACGATAATCAATGGCATTATACCTGTGTCGAAGTTCTCGATTTGTATAACTAAACTATTCTCAGTGTTTAAATTCTCCAGAGACCATTTCGCCGAATGTGCAGTCTTTATTTAAAGATGCAACACAAATATAATACCTGCATCACTCCGATCATATGCATTTCCCATCCTTTTTAGTATTATTGCATCCTTGACTCACAGTTCAAGGTGTCACTCCTTTCTAACCTAGTCTTACTTTCCATACCCAACAGGTACATAAAAAGATCGGCTATATGTTGTAAATCATCTGTATGTGTTTGATATAATCCTATTATGTTATGTAAGTGTATCTGTAAATCATATATCTCAGAAGCAAAATTGATCTTATCTGTAAATTCATGTTCAAGTCGAGAAAAATCAGATTATTATTAGTGGTAATAATAACTACAATTTATTTTTTTTACATTTAGTTATATGAAGTATAGGGGAAGTAATGTAATCGCTCACCTTACCATAGTCAGACACTCTCAACATTTTAGTATAAAGAAGTATTATAATTGTTCAAAAATCAGAGATTGATTTCTTTAACGGAAAATTGATTTCGCGTTTCAAGATCCCTTGAACACGTTTCGACCATTTGCACGAATGTCCTTCTGTATATGTGATTGCTTTGTGAGCGAGACACATGTGCTAACTTAAATGGGCCCTCACACTGGCAAAAATTTCGCTCAAAAATTTGAAGATGTCGGTTTTGTGCAAAAATATTGAGAGTGTGAGGACAAATATTGTGCAAAAAAGGGGTATTCAATATTTTTTGGGGGCGTCCAAAAGTTTTCTGAAAGTTTAGAAAATTTTTGCGGACCTGTCAATATTTTGTAGCATGAGAGCGCAGTGTGAGGACATTTTGATAAAGTGTAGGTTCCAAGCTCAGTTCGCGAAGTAGGTTACGATGTCCATGGGTCGGTCGTTTCTTCAAATAATTCCTGACCCACACTCTTTTCTTCTTATTATTTAAAGACTCCTTCAACACTGCACACAATACAACTACGCTACTTTCAACCTCCGGGTTTGCCCTGGGCAAAGAAACGTATGCGGCTATGCTGAGTACAACGCGATGCGCCGTACTTCCATCACGAATGTTTAGTCGACACTCAAATTTTGTGCAATATTTTTGTGTAGTGTGAGGGCTCCACGACCATTCAATATTTTGTACGAAAATAAGCTCAATATTTGTGCTCAAAATTTTGAGCGAAATTTTTGCCAGTGTGAGGACCCCTTTAGATTGATAAGATTTTGACCGAAATTTTGACAAAAATTGAGACCATTTTACTTCGGGGCCTGAGTACATTTTATAAGATACTACTTATATTAATGACTTAATCAAGAATTTGTTCAAATACAAGTTGTAGAGAAAATTAAAACGCACATTTCATATAAAATAAAATTTTACGAAGTCCGCCAGGTTTACAAGATACATGCCCGAAACAGTCTTAAAATTAAATCTCAAAACCAATTTTTTTAGAGATTTACTTTATATATGCGGAAACAGTTACTCCTAGCGAATAATTGGTTCTCACAAAACTTTTTCCTTATTAAATTTCGAAGGGCGCCGGTAGCTCAGTGGTATGCGTGCTTGCCTTCTGAGCTCAAGAACGTGGGTTCGAAACCCGACCGAGGCCCTTAGTTTATTTTATCTGGGAGGTAAAATAAACAAGCACGCCGTCCTTCAGATGGGACATTAAGCGATGGTCCTGAGCCTGTACGATGTCAGGACCCCTGCCCTAGGTGAATAAAAATTTAGGGCAGGCAAAATTTAGGACTCCCACAGTAGAGTCGGGCTCATGTCCACCAGAGTGACGAAAGAGCGCTCTGGTAGTAGGCGATATGACCTCGTAGTTAAAGCCCGGGCATGAGTCATAAAACCTAAACCTAAACCTTATTAAATTTCTAACTACTAATGCCATCAGTTTTGAGATAAGACCAAAGCGCTCTAAAGAATTTACAATAAATTTCTGTATTTTCAATACCAATTTTTAGTAATGCTAATTATTTAATTTTGCAGGGGGGAGACTGATCTGTAAAAACGTGGTTAGTATAAGTCCTGTTATTTCTGTAAACTTGAATATCAACTTGTTATATCCGGTTGTGATCTGGCTATGATCCGGTGTACTTTCAACCTGATCTCTTGGGATCAGTTGTCTGATATCTGTTGTGTAAGAACAGAAAACAAGGATGTCGTGATGTCTACTGCTATTGTTATACTCTCCAGATAAAATCGTCAATAACAACACTAATAAGTTTGTTTTCTTCTGTTGTTATTAGAACGGGATGGGATGGTGGAGGGCGTGCTGATGTGGTAAGTGGTTAGTACTCTTCAAATGTCAGGATCAACCAGAAGCGACCTCCTGGCGGCTCTCTTACACAGTTGAACCCTCAGCTCACGACACCAATTACACCAGCTCCAACTATCGTCCTGGGTTGGGTAACCTGGACCAAGATGAAGGAGTTGTCCTTCGGTAGACTAAAACCTGGTTCCATCATCTCTCATTAAAGAGTTTAATGTCGGTAAGTTGCATTTGTGCAAACAAGTGTTCTACAATAATGGTCATGATTAAAATGAGATAACCAGAAGTTAAACTAATCACCCATTTTTAGACAATTAGATGCATTGGTTATCCAATGTGTCAGAACATTAAGTGCCCGCCCCATTAACATACTTGGTGATTTCTTTGATAAACATAGATTGTAACATTATGATATAAAAATAACGTCAAGTTACAAGTCAATTAGAAAATGGTATGTAAATAACTATAATTAAAATTATTCGATTTCAAAAAGCCCTTTATAGTTTTTTTTTTTTTTTTTGAGGGCTGATATAAGTATACGACCTCCCTTAGGGTGTTCTGAGTACAAATATAAAATTTCGTATCGATACACTGATTTTATCGGGAGCTATTGTGTTCCAAATAACTCCCGATAAAATCAATGTATACATCGATTTTTGGACCGATTACATAACTTCCCCTATACATTTTATACCTGTGGAAGTAAAATTATTAAATCTTTACTAATTTTTTCAGGTAATTAATAAAGAAGAAAAAAAAAAAAATTCTGACATAGCCACATTTTATGAATTTCTTTTCTCACTTATTTCAAACTTGCATTACTGGATACAATCAAGTTAGGCGACAATCAAACAGAGAAAATTGATGATGCCAAAAGAAGGGAAGGAAGGGAGAGTGATTTGTAAAAACGTGGTTGTTATAAGATAGTAAAAAGTCGTCGGTGAATCACCGAAATGTACTTCCCCAGAACTAATTAACGTTTCGCTCCTCCTCCAAAACCTGTCGAATATTTGTTTGTGCTAATATCCAACAGTTGACTTTTTTTGTGTTTGTGTTGCCCCCTACAACAGCCCTGTATCTTTAATAATTATAATAATAAATCCAAGATTCTGCTGCAGGTTCCTTCCATCTGTGAAGGCAGACCCATAACAGAACCAAAGCAGGTAATGGAGGGAACCTGCAGCCGAATCCTGGACTTTATTAAAGATGCTGTAGGGACCAACACACACAGGGAACACAATAGGCCTACTCTGGCCGCAGTGATACCATCAGCCCTCAAAAAAAAAAAAAAAAAATATATATATAAAGGGCTTTTCGAACTCAGATTAATTTTTATAAATATTTCAAATGGAAGATAATTATTAGGCAGTGGGTGTCAGTAGAAGTAAGCCGAGGCCCTTAGGATTTTTATCTGGGAGGTGAAAAAACCTTGAGCACGGATGGGACGTTAAGCGGTGAATAAACCTAGGTAGGCAAAATTTAGGACTCCCTTAATAGAGTGGGGCTCATGTCCAATAGAGCGACGAAAAAGCGCTCTGGTAGTAGGCGATATGACGGGCATGAGTCACAATAACTAATAATTAGGTTCCTCTTATACGGTTTGATGTAAGTCGTTAGCAAATCACCGGCTATGTACTTCCCCCAGACTAATTAATGTGCCGTCTCCAATTTCTCTCACCCATCGTCCTGAAGTCGTCCTCCATGTCTTGGATCTCTCTCTCTTCTTCTCTATCTCAGGGTGTACCTCCAATATCTTCCCCTGTTCTTTGTCTGGCTCCATCCTCTGTAGATATCCCAGTCATCTTAACCCCTTGCATCATGAAGACCACAGTTGTACAGTTCTCCTAATTCTCTGTCGGACCATATCCTCCATTTTCGGGTCCCAAATCACTGATCTTCGGTACAGATAGACAGTGAACTATGGTACCGACAAAGAAACAAATATTTAATATAATATTTTCTGAATAATATTTTTACACATTACCATTTGATTTTCAGCAACAAATTTACATAAACGAAGCCAACCCCTTCTAGTTTCTCACCCGTGACCGTATTCAGTTTAACAAGTCATGAAATTCAAATTTGAGCCAGGAAGTCATAACGGCTGTTCGATTCATAAGATATTCCACGTCGGATCACCTAAGAAGCTGTGCACCACAATCTGATGAGAGACACTACAGATACTTATGGAAGAGCTTGAAGGCATTTCAATCAGTCTTCTAAGCCATGTCAACACGTCCCCTCATCTTCCGGTTAATCTGTCCGAGCTACTCCTTCAATATTAAATGCCTTCTTCATTGATTTCATACTCCGAAGGTCCCCAAATCGATACCCGGTAATGCTGCATTTTTTTTTCTTTAGTTTCCGTTAATAATAAGTTGAATGAATAATAAAAAAAATTCTTAAATTTTACAAGATACCGCTTTTTGTTAGTTATTGTGACTCATACCCGAGCTTTAACTAATGCCTGACATCTGAAGGACGGCGTGCTCAAGGTTTCATTATGTACTAGATTAAAATTTAAGGCCAGGTATAGAATCCGCGATCTTGAGTTCAGTAGGCAGGCACGCTACCTCATTGCAGGCCCAGAAAGGCGATCTTCAAAAAATCCTATTTATATAAAATGTTCTTATATATAAACATTTGGCCGAAATCTGACGAAAATTGAGACCACTTCCTCTCTGGACCTAACTAAATTTACAAGATACAGCTCATATTTACGATCTAATCAAAAATCTTTTCGATTAATAGTTGTAGAGAATACTAAAATACATAATTTATATAAAATATGATTTTTTACAGGTCGTCCGGTTTTCGAGATACATGCCGTTAACCATCTTGAAATGTAGTTTTGAAACCCATATTTTTAGACGTTTCCTTGATTTACCCGAAAACAGTTAGTCCTATCGAAAAATTGTTTCTCACTAAAATTGTTCCATTTAAATCTAAATTTTTATTCACCTAGGGCTGGGGTCGTTAACGAGTACCTGACATCGTACAGGCTCAGGACTATTGCTTAACGTCCCATCCGAAGGACGGCGTGCTTAAAAAGTTTTTTTTATCTCCCAGATAAAATAAACTAAGGGCCTCGGTGGGGTTTCGAACCCACGTTTAAGGAATATATCTCAGTAATTTTTAAATCCTAAGTCATAGCAATACACTTTAAAATATGGTTTATTTATTGGTAGTTTTGTCAAAAAATTTTAAAAATTAAAAAAAATATATGTGATGTGGCCATTACAGGATTTTCTTATACTAACTCTCTCTCCCCCTCCCCTTCTCAAAATCATTTCATTTTGTCTCATTGTACAGCATTATCTTGAGACATTCTTGAACTCAGTAATGCCAATATAAAATAATTTTGAGAAGAAGGGGGAAATAGCGATCTGTAAGCGTGGTTGGCATAAAAAAATCCTATTATGGCCACATCACATAGGTATATTTTTAAATAAATAAATGAAATATTTTAGAATAAAAATTTTCAAAAATAAAATAGCACAAACAGTTAAACTTAAGAAGAAGAATTTACTGCAAGAGAAATTTGAAAATGAAGACTCCCGTTATTAGGTAATTAAATGTACCTAGGAAAAATTGCATCGACCTTGAAGGATGCTTTAAGCCCCATAGGGAAAACATACTTTTAAAAATAAGTTGAGTAAATTCTGTATGTAATTAAGCAGTCATTTTCCCTTCTGGAGTCTTGAGAAAAAATACATTACTTTTTTTTATGATGATGTTCATATTTGTATTATTAACATCATTGTAAGTAATAATTATAAATTATATGCTAAAGCGTAAACATCAATTAAGTTATTTTTACAGTTCTGAACGGCTCAAGGTCTTGCATGGCAAATTAAATCTATTATTGAAGTATATGAACTTAACATAGACACAACACTATAAACTGATTTAAAAAAAACAAAAATATACATGAAAAACACAAATTAATCATTATGTTTTCGCTCTACCTCCAAAACTAATTGTCTAAAAAAAATAATAGTTGGCTTACATAATACTAAATGTGTTATATTCATTCGGGTTTTTGAATCGAGCTCGGGGCTCGCTTATTAATTAATAATATCAGTTATTAGAGTTTTTGTGTTAAGCCCCTCTCTTCCTAATCTTTCTCTTCTCTTCGGTTGATTTGGCTGAAAATGGGATTCCTTATGGGATTCTGGAGATTCATTTTATCAGCAGTTACCGTTTTCAGACGCAACAATTGTTTTTTTCATCTTTGGATCAGGGGTCGGTAAACCTTAAATTCCAGTGAAAACTTAACATAGAATTTCTGACCGATTACATAACTTTCCCTATGTTTAGTTAGGTAAGAAAAAACGTATATTACAATGTTTTATTTTTTTCGTTAAACTTCCTAATACTATTGTTGTTAAATATTAATTATAACTATTTTTTATTTGTATTTTTTTAAGATAAGTTTTCTTTCACAACGATATTTCCGGGAAATACACAAGCGAAATTTTTTTTCTCCCATCTTAGAAAAAATTATCAAATCGTGTTTAAAAGACAAAATGTATATTCCTGTTGGAAACTATCTCCTTATGATTTTCAGGACTTTCTTATTACTCTCAAAAATTGATAAAAATATGTACGTACATCATTTTATGAAAATACTATCGCTAACTCATGCGGATTGGTTTTGTTTAAAGTCAGTACTTGACAATAAATGGGCCAAGTGAAGCTTAGCCCATATCATTCATTATCCTATAGGATTATATGTTATCATATCTTACCTTGACAGACGTTTCAGCCAATGAACTGGCCCCGACTATGTGGGCTTAATTAATGTCACCTTGTCTTTTAAAAGGTACCAAAACAAAAAAAAAAAACTTACGTAGAGCTCCAATGAGAATGAAAACATAACAATTATTATTTTCTTTAATTATTTTTCAATTTTTATGGAAACATGTTTTTATTTTTCCAGAGGACCCAGAAAGATCTTGGATGGAGAGAGAAAGGAGACCACGGGGGAAGCCCCGGGTTCTATACCTGGGGTATCTCCAGAGGCTGGGGCAGAAGGTCGGCAACTCAACGTCAGAGATGAGGGCTCTCGCCCAAGACAGAGACGGTTGGAAGAAGTGGACAGAGGCTCATTCCACGCAGAGAGGCATCCGGAGATAGGGAAAGAAGAAGTGTTAAGCCTCCGCCCCCCTGAGGGCACCCTCAATCCCACGACGGCGACTACCGGGGGTAGGACTCGTCAACCCTATCCCCCATAAAAAAAAATCTATATATGAGTCGTCCACTTCCAATGACCACTATGTCCGCAACCCCTAGTTTTGAGATATTTGCAAAAATCTGTTAAGGCCCTTGGTATAAAGTTTTGAAATCCAGTTTTTTTCGAGTTATTCTAACCAAGTCCTCCAGTTGATTAGGAACATACTGAGAAATCTAGAGTTTCTAGTTTTTTTTATAAACTCAGTAAATAGGTTGGACTAAGTGGATTTTGGAACAGAAACAACGTTAGACATAATGGCTTTTGGAACTGGAGCTACCTTTCAGACACTATTTTGACTAGGTTTAAAAGGATTTAGGAAGAAATTGAGTTCACCATCGGATTACTCACCCCCGATTTTGTTAAAATCGATATCTAACTCAATTTTTTCAAAAATGGACAACGTGGCCTTTGGAAGTGGATTACTCATATCTGATACGTTGTTCCGATGTTGATTTTTCACAAGAATTTTATGTTTTCCGATCCCCTGAATACGCTTGGAAATTTAATAAGGAACATTTTTTGTAAGAACCAATTTTTCGATAGGACTAACAGTTTTCGCGTAAATGAAGCAAACGTCTATAATAATGGGTTTTGACATTTCTTTTTAAGAGGATTTTCAGCATGTAACTCGTACACCGGGCGATTTTTGAAAAAATGTATTTTTCGTCCGAGGTTTTTTGCCTGGGAGGTGAAGAAACCTTGAGCACGCCACCCTTCGGATGATACGTAAAGCGATTGATCTGAGCCTGTGCGATGTCTTGTGTAGTTTGCGCTCGTTAAAGACCCCTACCCCACGTAACTAAAGCATTTAGTCGAACAGCGCTCTGGTAGGCGACACAAAGCCTGGACATGAGTCATATTAACTAAGTATTATCTGACGTTTGTCATCAGATTTTAGATTAGGTCATAAATATACTAAAGGTATAAAAAAGTAAAAATGTTTTCAAGAACTAAAACCAGATGGGTATATTGGGAAGAGTGGTTTGTACACCAAGGGACCTAAGCATCAAATGCTCTTTCCGTTCCCTGTTAGCTCTACTTTTGAATGATTAACTAAACCTACTCAGGTATACTTAAATAAGGTAAAGGAGTCTTTAACGAGTACCTGACATCGGAACAGCTATTTAACGTCCCCTCCGAAGGACGTAGTACTCAAGGTTTTGTTACCTCCCAGATAAACTATTTAAGGCTTTCAACTCACACTATTGAGTACAGTAGACAAGCAGTATTTCCTTACAATTAAATGAACTTTACAACAAAATTAACAGTACCGCAATGATGACCCGGCCTGATCCGAACACCGTGTGACTTCTATATACACTTGCTACGGTATATTTGTTCAACGGACGTTGGGTAATTCTTTTCTGCTGTCACCTAGAACAATGGACCACAATGCAACCAAAGAAAATAAGACAATTGTAGATATGGCATGGTGGGAAATGGCTGGGTCCTGAGAAAGAACTCAGATTTGTCCAAAGTGTAACTGTTTGGAGGTTCTAACGGATTCGGATCCTCAGGATGGAGCAAGCCACGTCCTCTTGGTGGGGCTTGCCTGATGGGAATCAGAGTCGTACATGACAAGACTATTAGCGTGTCACAACACAACAGGTCACGTACCCAACAGATGTTAATCGTATGGATACCACAACTATGTTCTCCCCGCTTTTTTTATGTACATGATTGATACATACTTCTTTTTCAGATCTTCTTGCAATGATTGCACCACAGACACTTGTTGTCTTGTAGAAGCTCACGATTAACGAGAATGACAGTCCATTTCAATGAGGCTATGCTCTATTTTTACTTCCCAGCTATACGAAGCAGGGCCGTACAACGAGTATTGGCCGCCCGTGAGCAAATAACGACAACGCCGCGCCGCCCCCCTCCACAATTAAATTACCCGAATGTTTTTATTTTTTTCCCGTTTACATTTTGATTAAGTTAATGATTTTTATTTTCCAAATAAATACTTGAGCAAGGAAATTAATAATACTAGTAACGACAGCCATATTTTATTTTCAAACATTATATTATGAATTATTAAAATCAAATTTATATATCTCTGGTGTTTGGACAAAAGGTCTTAAGCCAGAATAAGTCTTGTGCTCCAAATGACAAGTGCATTTAAATATTTTTACCAAATGTAACTGAATATTGGAATGTTTTACTTTGTTTATCTTTAATACTTTATAGAAATAATATTTCAAGTAACATAAATGAGGAGTTTGGAGCCAGAGCGGACCAACCCACAATTTTTCGGAAAATGAGTTATTACCATCCTGATGTTGGCATAGGTTCCCTTTTTTCAAAACCAGTGTGCATCACTTAGTTTCTTCACTTCAGTGATAGATAGCAGCACTTTAAGTTTAGTCCACAAATATTTTGTGCATATATTTTCAAAGTCACAATGGATCATACGGCCTTCAATAACTTTATAGAACACAAAAAAGGATCACTCATCCAATACTATTCTAAAATTTCAAATATAAATAAATATTTGGGGCCCATTTATGGAGATAAACAAAATGTACTCAATTTTCAATTGCCATTTTCTTCCTGTTCAGTTTAAAGCAGTTGGTGCGCTCTGGTGTCCTCAAATGTGTTTTACCTGATTTGCAGGAATTTTTCAAACCTTCAGAAATTCCCCTCCTAAAATTCAGATTTGCTGACTTAAGCCCCTTTGCCCAAACACCCGAGATATATGTACATATAAAATTTACTTTATATAATAAACTTTGATATAGGTAATATGTTACCTAAAAACATAATAATAGATTTTTTTAAGAACATAACTTTTAGTTTAGTAAAGTAGTTTTTAAGGAACACAAGCCAATTTGTTTTTCAAATAAAACTAGAAACATTTATCACAAATAGTCATTTATTAAATAAAAGTAAATTGTAATCAAAGCATGGCTCTTCTGGCCTTAATGGAGCCAAAATTACAACTAAAGGTAAAATAAAGTAAACATTGGAAATAACTATTGTATGTTTCGGACAAGAGCCTCAAGATTGTGCCTTAAAGCAGTTTTTCTACGACTGAGGTGTTTAAAGAAAAGAAAAAAAAACTGTAAAAAAATTGCTTGGATTTTTTTAAAAAGAAAGTAGACAATGCAATTTTCGAAAACCTATTTTAGACCATAGGGTTATAAACTAGGGCAGGAAGAACCCCATTCTCTGTGGGAAGGTAAAAATCAAAGGTTGACTGCATAATAAAATTATTTCACAACACACTATCCTCTCATAAGCATAGTTATTTTATAGAAGGGTTTACTGGATTATAAGAAATTATTCTCTTCGTCTATGTTTAACGTAGAATAATCCCCATGATTAGAATCAATTTTATACTATCGTTGAAGTATTTTTTATGTACAGTTACCTGCAGCTTCTCGGATTACAAGTGTTACTTTCAGTATTCGACCTCTTTGAAAGGATATCCCGTTGGGAAATAGAAGTCCCAACAAGAGACAACTTTCTCGTGGTTGTACACTGGAAGCCATCCTGGACATAAGGTGTGAGGATGTGTGAGGCGCCAGGAACATCTTCACATGCCAAACCTTTAACACAATGCGACTTCTGGTGCCTATAATTTAGGAATTTCTGTACCAGGGGCGTAGCCAAGGGGGGGCGTGCCCCCCCCCCCCCCTGGCCAGAGCAAAAAATCAAGATAAAAATCAAATAAACTAAAAAAATAGTTTTCATTCAAAATGGATTGCTTGCAAGTTACCAAAAGGATGTTCAAATTTCCCGTGCGTCTGATTCCTAAATCAGGAATCAGATGGTTGCAAGTGCGGGGCAGGCGCCAGAATTTTTAATTATACATGGATTCATTTCCTCGCTCAAAATCTTCATTTATGTTATAATTTATTCTCTTAAAGCTGATTTTACATGCACAGTAAAAAAGCGGAGCAGCAGCAGATGCACGCTATTGTCTGTATAAGTTATTTAATTCTAAAAGCACAGACCCCATAGCGTGCATTTGCTGCTGCTGCCTTTGCATTTTTGCTGTTCATATAAAGTCAGCTTAAGTATTACAGTCAGTGGGAGTTTCTAGGGGTCCAAGCTTCTCAAATTAATAAATTAATAACAAAAAGTCTACAGCGCTAACCACGGAAACTGCGGATGTGCCCCCGGGAGTCTATAACCCCCACCCCTGTTGCCTAACTTTGCCCTCCCCCCCCCCCCCCCCCCTGCTCAAAATCCTGGCTACGCCCCTGTTCTGTACTACTATTTTTCATACCTATGAGCTAAATTCTTGGCATTGCGAAATATACGAGGTATAGGGGAAGTTATATTATCGGTCAAAAATTGAACGGAATTTTATGTTTTTCAACCTCCTGATTCCAACAAAAACAATTTCTGTGTGTCTGTGTCAACACGATAACTCCCGGTAGTAAGAATGTATCAATAAGAAGTTGTATTTGTGTATTCAGAATCCTCTGAGGATGACACCAATTTCAGTCAAATCGGTCAAAGGGAAAAGGAGGATTATGGGGAGGCTTAACACAAATAACTGTAATAACTGCCGATGCAATGAATGTATCGACACAAAATTTAGTATGAGGATTCAAAAGCCACAATGAGTTTTAGTCAAAACGGTTGACGAACTTTGGAGGGAGCGCGAAAACGTAATTGATTAATATTCGTGCAGGGGAAGTACATAGTTATTGATTCACCCACGACTTTTTTTTGTGTTATTATCAACCCTTTCTGATTTTTTCTTAGATTTTTAGTAGACACCGCCATGTGCCTAAATCTGAGAGAAATAACATATACAGAAACGAATTAGTTGTAGAATTCAATTCATCAATGTACCCCAAAGCTTACAAATGAATTGTAATTTTGAATAATTACTTTTGTTAGTAAGTTACCGCACTCTCTCTAAACCTGAGTTATTGCTCTTCTTTCCCTGATAATCAATAGTTGATTTCTTTGAAAATTTCTGAATTTACACATAAAATTATTACACCAGAAAAAATTTGAGCTCTGAAATTTATGCCGGTCCCTTCCCTGAGGTTCAATTTCGTTGAAAATTAACAAAAATCTTACTTATGAATGTTTGAATCCAGGTATAAAATAATACGATGATATAATCATTCCATCAGGAATACCGTGGAATCTGCCGGAATTATGGCTACTCTAAATTGCTCCTCTCCGCCTAAGCCCACCAAATTTGGCTGAAAATCATAAAAGTATTAAGAAGCACTTTTGAATCCATATATAGAATTTCATTAGAATATATTCTTTCTATTGGGAGTTATTAAGTCTTTAAAGTACTTAAGCTTCTTTAAATAACTCTTTCCTATTTTCCGATTTCGCTGTAAATCCATAAGTCCAATTTATGGATTTCAACATCATTACACCCTGTAATAGATATTAACACATAACATAAGTATATTGATAAACTTTCATTGCAGTAAAGAATACAGCTCTATGGCAATGAGTGTGGGGTTCATTACAAAATACATATTCTAGTTAGATTTTTATATAAAAAAAGATAATAATGATGAAAAAGTAATAATAATAATATTTCAACACGACAACACACTATTCGCTACGTACGAAGACGACACAGCCATTCTCTCAACACACTACTCGCTACGTAGGCAGACGACACAGCTATTCTCTCAACACACTCAGATCCAACACAAGCAAGCTCACACTTGCAGGAACATTTACACTAGTTAACAGATTGGGCCAACAAATGGATAATTAATAGAGACAAATCTCTACAAACCACATTTGCCCTCAGACACAACACTTGTCCACCAGTTTACATTAACAACCAGCCTATTCCTGCATCCGATACTGTCCGATATCTAGGACTTCATTTAGACAGACGTTTAACTTGGACAACTCATATCAGACTGAAACGCACAGACCTCAAAAGACGATTTGGACGACTGAAATCGATGATCGGACGACGATCGACATTATCGCTTGAAAACAAACTTCACATATACAACACTATACTAAAACCCATCTGGACTTACGGCATCGAGAGATGGGGATCAGCCAAAAAATCAAACATACAACGCCTTCAGTCATTACAATCCATCTTACTACGCCACATTGCCAATGCGCCATTTTACGTTACCAACCTCACATTACATAATGACCTCAACATCCCATTTGTACCTTCTGTTATCAGGACACGATATCGAACTTTTCACGACAAACTCCATTATCACGCCAATGCACTTATACAAGAATTATCTATAAACACTCTCCCCACAAATCCACCACGACGCCTCAAGCGGATATGGCAGAGGGACCTGCTCCAGAACTAGTCTGGACTCCTCTTCGGTAACGTACCTCAGTAGTACAGCCACGCACCTGACACTGCACTATTCATCGCAATTGCTAATGGCAAATGTTATTATGCCGTTTTAAATATATAAATTTAAAAAAATATATATATTTAAATAAAAATATACAAATAATATTAAAATAAATAAATATCGACATGCTCTTTAATAAAAAACAAAATATATTGAGGAAACAATTCAAAATTATATACAACAAAATAAAATCTTAATTAAAATCAAAAACAAAAAAAAATTAAAACTAATTTGGATCCCGTCCCATGTTGGCATTCCTGGGAACGAAAAAGCAGACATTGCCGAAAAAGACGCTGCACTCTCCCCATTGCCTCAACAAACAGTTAACACAGCACAAGACTCTTTCGACCGACTTCAAAAAAATAAATTGAACAACACTTGAACAATGAATGGACTCAGATGGAAGACAACAAATTCCGAAGAATAAATGAAGAAAACGAGCCGTGGAAACCTCCAAGTGCCATGAACAGACGAGACACGGTGATCATCACAATACTAAGACTTGGGCATAGGAAACTGACACATTGCTACCTACTTGTTGGACTTGAACAGCAGACATGCTCCTGCAACCAAGACTACACAGAGCTCATAGTACAACATATACTGACTGACTGCACAAACTATACCACATTAAGAAACAACTACAAACTACCGACTGACATGAAAAAATTACTACCAACAACCAACGACGAATACAACGGACTCATCTAGTTCCTTAAAGACGCAAACCTCTACGAGTAGTACACAATAGTCGTCGCTAATGATTCTGAAGTCGATGCGACGTTAAATAAAAACAAAGAAAAAAAAAAATAATAAAATAAAATCTTTGCAAAACAATTGTAAAATACTGGAACAAGCTGATGTGAAATAAAAAGGGTTTTCTTTCTTTCATATGTGTAATAATTTTTCATAACTAAACCACCATAAATTTGCAAGAATAATTACATAATAAAATTAAATGAACTTGCTTTAATAGCTTCATTTTCTTTAATTATATTATACTTTAATAATTGACAGAAATCATAATAGTTACAGTGCTCATGCCTGGGCTTTAACTACGAGGTCATATTGCCTACTACCAGAGAATTCTTTCGTCACTTTGGTAGACATGAGTCCGACTACTATGGAAGCCCTAAATTTTGCCTACCATGAACATCTACCATACAAAAGTAAGGTACGTTAAGGTCAATGCGAAGAGTTTTGTTGGAGACGTAATAAGGAGCATTGGCTATTCTTGGAAGGATTTTGGATTGAAAGGATTGGAGAATGTAGTCGGCCCCAATCGTTAAAATTAATACATTAAATTTATCATTAAGTGGAATAGCGAATCGAATTCTCATTTTATCCAGAACCGCATAAGGACGACACCTATCAATTTTCAGCCAAAGGTAAGGGGGGATTAGAAGAGGGAACTCGACTCAAAAATCCCAATAATTGTCAATATTCATTGAGTACCCATAGTAATGGATAGTTCACAATGCTACAACTAGATGCGCTGTCGCGAAACAACTTTCCAGCGACTTCTCCGGCCTTCTCAGATCTAGGTCAACAGGGGTCGTCTTATGCGAAGTCATCCTTTGATAAGCCAAACCGCTAATAAAACACAGCACCGTTGTAAAAGATCTGTCTACAGCTTAAGTGAAAGCCGAACTACACCCTCTATCTACGCAACACCTACAACTTTCCAAGCTAATGTAATCTGTTCGAATTTTGATATATTTCGATTATTCCGAGCTTTCAAGGGAATCTTTTTCCGGTTCCCGAAATCTGAAAATTTAATTTAAAAACAATTATCTTATTTATACAAAGAAATGTATAAAGTATGAAAATAACAATACTAATACAATAAAGTAATTATAATTTTTTTTTATCTTCTTGAAGGCATTTCGACCATGGGGGTCATGGATGCCTGAGGTCTGTGGGGATTCTAGCGGGCAAATTTGGATAGGTGCAGATTAATAATAATAAAGGACGAGATTGCTGTAAACGGAATAGAAAGGCAACGTGATGAAGACAATAGTGTTTCATAATTCATATAGGAGGTTTGTGGAGAGCAGAAAATGAAATAGTTGGGTAATTTGGGAGCTATTATTAGATAGAATTTCGGAAATATCCATCGCAAGGTTGAAATTCTCACGCTGGGAACTATATGCCATGCATTCAGTTAGAATGTGAGTGACAGACATTCCCACCCTGCACACAGAGGGGGTTCCTGAGCTATCAGATATCCATGGGTCAGCCTGGTGTGCCTTATTCGTAACCGAGTCAAAATTAATATAAAGGTTATTTGTTGGTTTAGTCACAGTTTTAATGTTCATATCTTTTACTCAAATCTATCCTGAAGAAGGCACACTCAGTGCCGAAAGCTTGTCAGATATTCTACAAGTTAGTTTTCATCGACCACAAGCCTCATCTCTCCTTATTACATCCTTGGTCAATCCTTCCCTATTCGTTAATAAATTTGCTCCTACTTGTTTTATTTGGCATATACTATAGTAAGAGAGGGCGCCGGTAGCTCAGTGGTATGCGTGCTTGCCTTCTGAGCCTTGAGCTCTTGATCGTGGGATCGAAACCCGGCCGAGGCCCTTAGTTTATTTTATCTGGGACGTAAAATATACTCTAATCACACCGTCCTTCGGATGGAACGTTAAGCGATGTTTCCGAGCTTGTACGATGTCAGGTACTCGTTAAAGACCCTTGCCCCAGGTGAATCAAATTTAGGGTAGGCAAAATTTAGGATTCCCACAGTAGAGTCGGGCTCATGTCAGAGTGACGAAAGAGCGCTCTGGCAGTAGGCAATATGACCTCGTAGTTAAAGCCTGGGCATGAGTCATAAAACCTAACCTACTATAGTAGGATGGCATATACTATAGTAAGATGTATAGTATACTAAGTAAGATGGCCTTATTGCCCTCTATTATACTTTTTTACTCGGCATATACTATAGTAAGATGTATAGTATACTAAGTAAGATGGTCTTATTGCCCTCTATTATACTGTTCTTATGTAGGAAGACTGAGTAAATTCTACCTCACATCGAATGTAATAATTATAATTTATAATTATTAAATTTGCTCCTACTCTTTTTACTCGGCATATACTATAGTAAGATGTATAGTATACTAAGTAAGATGGTCTTATTGCCCTCTATTATACTGTTCTTATGTAGGAAGACTGAGTAAATTCTACCTCACATCGAATGTAATAATTATAATTTATAATTATTAAATTTGCTCCTACTCTTTTTACTCGGCATATACTATAGTAAGATGTATAGTATACTAAGTAAGATGGCCTCATTGCCCTCTATTATACTGTTCTTATGTAGGAAGACTGAGTAAATTCTACCTCACATCGAATGTAATAATTATAATTTATAATTATTAAAATTGCTCCTACTCTTTTTACTCGGCATATACTATAGTAAGATGTATAGTATACTAAGTAAGATGGTCTTATTGCCCTCTATTATACTGTTCTTATGTAGGAAGACTGAGTAAATTCTACCTCACATCGAATATAATAATATAAATTATAAATAAAAGAAAACTTACAAATTAATTAACTGTATAAAAACTTTCTGGTTTGAAAGTTAGAAATACATTTTTTTTAAAAAAAACATTATATAATTGATGGCGCAAATGGTCTGATTCTACAATGATCATTTATTTATTTTTTTTATTTTTTCTTTTCTCGTTCTATCTTTCTCTTGATACATACCAGAGTGTATCAATCTCTGAGCAGAATTTATGTAGCAATTTAAATTTAGCGAGAAAAGGAAATTCACGACTGGTCTTCTACCCCAGTTGACACAGACTGAGGTCAGGGAGGCCCCTCCTTCTTGTGTCTCCCTCTAATACATAGCACATACAATATAATCAACCAATTTACATAATAATATTATATATTTTACAAAAATAGTAATTTTTTTCAGGAATCTCAAAATTTTTATAGTTAGTTATGGCGTTAGTTAAGACAGAAACTAAGGTTTTCGCACTCCGACGCATAAACCATGAAACACTGACACCGCTAAACATCAACCACAGGAACATCCCCTGGACACCAACACACCAGGCGGTGAAGTATCTAGGGGTGCTCGTAGATACCAAACTGACCTGGGGCCAACACATTAACTCCAAATTGACACATGCCTACACTAGACTCTCCTCACTCTACCCAACACTACACTCCGACATGAATGTGCCACACTACTCTACACCGCACTCATACAGCCACTTATCACGCCTGTCCGGTTTGGCTCGGCACAAGCCAGACCAACATTAAGAAAATGGTCAGGTTCGAAAACAAAGTTCTCCGCATTGCCGTAAACGCGCCGTGGATGGTAAGGAATTCTCAGATACGCAGGGAGCTGGGTGTTCCCGACGTTAGAGACTTCATATTAGAGTTAGCGACAAGATTCAGGGCTGGGCTGCAGACTGTTTCTGGAGCCGCTACCTTTGGCATTGGGGAACCTCTGCTACACCGTCGTCTGAAGCCCCGGCTTCTACAAGACATAATATTTTAACAATATGCAATATGTATATACTTAAAAAAAAAAAAAATTGTGTATAGCGCCCCTTGCTGAACCGAATAGTGTTTTTTTTTTTTTATTTATGACTCATACCCGGACTTTAACTACGAAGTCATATCGCCTACTACCAGAACGCTATTCTGTCACTCTAAAAATTGACACACGATATCTCCCGTAAGTTCAGTAAATGTGAAAAGTATATCCGTCCAAATTTATGTAAGGATGACCACCTATAATTTTTAGCCAAATCGGTGAAAAGGAAGGGAGATTATTATATAATATAATAATTCGCTCTGGGGAAGTATATTGCCTTCAATCGTTCACTTCTACAAAAAATATGAATATAACAGAAAATGTTTAAAAAATTTATTTATTACATCTTTGTTTGGGTTTGTATACCGTGTAAAATGTACAAATGAGAAGCTAGCACGAATTTAAATTTAACAAAAAAACCGTTCAAAATTTGGCTCATTGTCTAGATTTGTAAGAGTCTCATGAGGACAAAACATATATATTATTCTCATGTATACATATATATAATTTTTTTAATTATTTTAGCCTAGTAAAATTAGTATTTTGTTTCCAAATAAATACTAGTAAAGTAATCGTTTACAAACCTTTATTTTGACATAATAAACAACGTGCAAAAAGTCCATTTCAAAATCTTGTTCGCGTTGCGAATTATTCAAGGTCAGTTTTTGCGAATATAAAATAAATATAATATAATAAAATATATTATAAAAATTGTTTAACGGAAAATACCCCACTATTTAATTTCTTACAATTCACAAATCTCTTATCTAAATTATGAAACAAAATTATCTTCATCACATAGCCTTTTTATTCTGTACATATCTTCTTTATTATTATTAATCTGCGCCTATCCAAATTAGCCCGCTAGGATCCCCACAGACCTGCATCCATCAGGCATCCATGACCCTCGTGGTCGAAATGCCTTAAAGAAAAGAAAAAAAAACAAAAAAAAAAACGGAAAATACCTACAAAAACGGTTATATAAAAATTTTACGTATGACCAATAGTTTCCGAAATCTCGAAAGCTATTGGTCGTGCGCAAAATTTGTAATTAACTTTTTTTCATCAAATTTTCCAGTTCACAATTTTTAATGTTAGGTACAATTAGCTTAAAATCAATAAAAAGCGAGATATTCGCGAAAAACCGATTTTTTTGACGTTTGACCGTGAATAATTCGCAACGTGAACAAGATTTCGAAATGGAGTTTTTGCACGTTGTTTTATTATGTCAAAATAAAGATGTGTGCAAAAAAAGTATTAGTATAATAGTTATTATGACTCATGCCCGGGCTTTAACTACAAGGTCATATCGCCTACTACCAGAGCGCTCATTCGTCACTCTTGTGGACATGAGATTTACTATAACTATGGGAGTACTAAGATTTGCTCATACTAAATTTTTATTCATCTAGGTTAGGAGTTACTAACTAGTACCTGACATCGCACAGGCTTGGGACTATCACTCTCGGCCGTGTTTCAAACCCGCCATCATGAGCTCAGTAAGCAAGCACGCATACCACTGAGCTACCGACGCCCTTATGAATTATCTATTATGTATACATCTTTTCCCCTATAGCCGACAGAAGTAAAATTGTAATTTTCATCTCACATAAAAAGACAATGAGAGATCTCAGAGATTGTCATCATAAAAACATTAAATAAAGTAATAAACCTTCAGTAATTTTAATTATATTATTACTAACGGTAATTATTTTTACTTCAATTATTGCCACTGTTATTTAACGTTAGTAAACTTCATGACGAAGGACGCACAATAATACTTTCTTAGTATTTTACTTTATTGATATTGATATCATTGTAATTATTTATTTTATTTTTCTTGAGGGCGCCGGTAGCTCAATATGTATGCGTGCTTGTCTTCTGAGCTCAAGATTGTGGGTTCGAAACCCTACCGAGGCCCTTAGTTTATTTTATCTGGGAGGTAAAATAATCTTAAGCACGCCGTCCTTAGGATGGGACGTTAAGCGATGGTCCCGAGCCTGTACGATGTCAGGTACTCGTTAAAGACCCCTACCCTAGGTGAATAAAAATTTGGGGTAGGCAAAATTTAGGACTCCCACAGTAGAGTCGGGCTCATGTCCACCAGAGTGACGAAAGAGCGCTCTGGTAGTAGGCGATATGACCTCGTAGCTAAAGCCCGGGCATGAGTCATAAAACCTAACCTAACCATATATTTAGCTTCATTGTCCCTTTTATTTTTCTATTTTAGAATATTTTCCGGCATTTTTTCCAGAGGTGCACATTTGCAAATCTGGTCACTTTCGTTCATAGTGACCTGAAGAAGGGACGTGAAAGTGTCCCGAAATATTGTCAAAAAAGAAGAAAAAATGCTGGAAAAAATCAAGAATATTATTTGTTGTGACAATATGACAACAAATATATTATTTATTGATCGATATTTTCAGCAATTATTACTATGAATTAATAATATTAAATAATATATTGAAATATAATATATTATATTTTTTTTAGTTTTACACTGCTATATTATTTTCTTTTACCACAACTTTTATTTATTGTGACAAATTTAAGCTATTGAAGCATCTTAACCTAAAAGTTTCTTACCGAAAGATCATTTTATAGTTAGTAATTATTAGTAATTATAGTTAGACAGCTGACATCACAGATAAAGAAGTGTGTAGTGGTGTGTATGTATGCTGCGCGCGTAATCATCCGACACACACACGCAACATACACATCAACGAGACTTACGGTCTGACATAGCCCCTACCGAGAGCTAAGATGTTTACACATCAAAAATTCCTTGTTCTCGTACTTTATTACTACATTTGTTAATCGAATAAGAAGCTTAAATTTCTAATAATTTTCTGCTCATTATTTTCCTTTAAAAGTTGAACTACCCTTTTGTAAAAGCGTTCGAGTGCACGTGTCACAGCGCCGTTTCATTATTCTAATTGGTTGTGTATTGTATTGAACCGGAAGAAACCTTTCTCTAGTTTGGTAGGACAACCTAACGCCAGGGGTTTACCATAAATAGTCGTGTGTCTCCCAGATAGGTGGGGAAGCCTTGACAGAACCAGGCCAAGATCAGTCCGGTACTCTGGTCCTTAGCCAATGACAAACAAACAAACAGGACATATTCACTCTGTTTGTAGCCTCAACCCTCAAACAAACAGCCCTGATTGCTTGTGTAATGGTGCTGGACACTTGGATTTGAACGAGTCATTTGAATACATTGGCAGCTCGTGGTCCGGAAGTCATTCTTATGTTAGTGGCTCGTCGGAGTCGTTCATTTTTTGAAGTAAATAGTTTTTGAAAAAAAATATCTGTGAATAACCAGCAATGTACTTCCTCAGAGTGAATTAAGTAAGTTGCCGCTCTCTAAGAACAATCGACCGCTTGTGCTAAAAAAATAATAATAATTTAAAAAAATCAATACTTGACTCACATAGGGGCTTCGCAAACACATACTAAGTTTTGTGTCGAAACGAGGGGTGATCAAAAAGTTCCAGAACTGATTTGTTAAAAAGTATTAAAAAAATTTACAAGTTATTGGACATTGTCCCTTTCAAAGTACTCCCCTTGGGAAGCTATACATTTTTCCCACCAGGACCATGAGAACTCATCTTCTGGATTACTGTTCAGCTCCAGCGATTTCTCTTTAGCTTCATCAGTTGAGTGAAATGTCTGCCCTTTTAAGGTTCTCTTGAGTTTCGGACACAGAAAAAAGTCCGCAGGGGTCAGGTCTAGTGAGTACGGGGGCTGGGGGATAACAGCCATGACGTTTTTTGTGCAATAATTGGGAATGAGCAACGCAAAATGAACAGGCGCGTTGTCATGATGCAGCATCCACTCCCCACTTCGCCACAGCTCAGGTCTCTTCCTGCTCACTGCCTCGCCCAAATGTCTCTCTGCATTCCTCTGCCATTCCACGGAGGGTTAATCGACGATTTGATCTCATGAAAACGTTCACTCTGGCAACATGATAACATGATCGTCGTCAGTTGAAGTTGATGGGCGTCCTGAACGAGGGTTGTCTTCTGACGATGTCAGGCCTTCTCTGAACCTCTCATGATACCGTGATCTGAAAAGTTTCTGTATAAGTTTTACCCAACTTCACACAAAACTGACACAAACGCGATGCTCTTCTTTTTGATTCACACAAAAGTTCACAACATAGCCAAACAGGAAAAACGTCTGTTACTTCACAACAAAGTAAGTTGTAGAGAATCTAAAAAAACAGCTGAGCTCAGGAAGAGTCACAACAACTAATGCTGCCAACCGGTATGCTCTCCGACGTTCCAATGGCACGCAATCCAAGAAGTCCTGGAACTTTTCGATCACCCCTCATTGGCAGTTATTAGGGTTTTTTAGTTGTGCCTCCCTCTAATCCCTCCTTCCCTTCAGCCAATTTGTCTGAAAATCATTAGGTCGTCCTTATGGGGTTTTGAATACTTATATAGAAATTTAGTATACATTCATTCTATCGGGAATTATCGTGTTCACAGAAACCACAAACAAACGCTTTTACTGCCCCATCTATACGAAGCATTGTGGAAGTTACGTAATCAGTCAGAAATTGGATGCGTTTTCAACGCAATTTCATGTTTTCCAAGTAAAGTGTAAAAAAAAAAAAATTCTGACTGTGAACACGATAACTCTTGATAGAATACATTTTTTGTAGGCATCCAGAACCCCGTGAAACTGCAGATGTGATGAATTTATGGATACAAAATTTTGTATGAGAATTCAGAAACCCCTAGTCCAGTGGTTGGCAAACTCATTAGTCAACAGAGCCAAATATCAACAGTTCAACGATTGAAATATCTTTTGAGAGCCAAATTTTTTAAAGGTCGACCCCTTCCAACTCGTCTTGTATAGGACTATTTATTTCGTTCATTCTCTCTATATGTCCCTTTCTTTCTCAATCCTCGACACTACATCTTTCACTCCACAACGCTCCCTAAAATTAACTTAATAATCATTACTTAAAGCTTTAAGTCTTATTAAACTATAGGTGCGTTGAATAAAACTTGATATCATACTTAATAAAGATATTATTTATTGATAAAATTAAACTATAGGTGCGTTGAATAAAACTTGATATCATACTTAATAACGATATTATTTATTGATAAAATTAAACTATAGGTGCGTTGAATAAAACTTGATATCATACTTAATAAAGATATTATTTATTGATAAAATTAAACTATAGGTGCGTTGAATAAAACTTGATATCATACTTAATAAAGATATTATTTATTGATAAAATTAAACTATAGGTGCGTTGAATAAAACTTGATATCATACTTAATAAAGATATTATTTATTGATAAAATTAAACTATAGGTGCGTTGAATAAAACTTGATATCATACTTAATAAAGATATTATTTATTGATAAAATTAAACTATAGGTGCGTTGAATAAAACTTGATATCATACTTAATAAAGATATTATTTATTGATAAAATTAAACTATAGGTGCGTTGAATAAAACTTGATATCATACTTAATAAAGATATTATTTATTGATAAAATTAAACTATAGGTGCGTTGAATAAAACTTGATATCATACTTAATAAAGATATTATTTATTGATAAAATTAAACTATAGGTGCGTTGAATAAAACTTGATATCATACTTAATAAAGATATTATTTATTGATAAAATTAAACTATAGGTGCGTTGAATAAAACTTGATATCATACTTAATAAAGATATTATTTATTGATAAAATTAAACTATAGGTGCGTTGAATAAAACTTGATATCATACTTAATAAAGATATTATTTATTGATAAAATTAAACTATAGGTGCGTTGAATAAAACTTGATATCATACTTAATAAAGATATTATTTATTGATAAAATTAAACTATAGGTGCGTTGAATAAAACTTGATATCATACTTAATAAAGATATTATTTATTGATAAAATTAAACTATAGGTGCGTTGAATAAAACTTGATATCATACTTAATAACGATATTATTTATTGATAAAATTAAATTGTAAGGTATCCATAAAATTAAATCATGACAATGACTGACAAACACTAATATGAACAATGGTATGTAAATTAAGTATGTAAAAATAGAAATAAGGAAACCAGTCATCACGGTTTCAATCGCACTGTACGTGCGCCCCCGCACGTGGTAAAGAGCCGCATGTGGCTCGCGAGCAGCGGTTTGCCGACCACTGCCCTAGTCTAAGTCAAATATTAATTTTTAGCTAAACGGTCAACTGATTTTGGTTGGAGAGCTATTATTTAACATTTTTGCAGAGATATTGTGAAACACTTGATAAAAATAAAGAAAAAGTATGTTTTTTAAAAAATATTGTCTATTTCACAAATAATATATAATATGGGAGTACTTTCGGTATTGCTACCATCTTCAGCCACGACTTAACAAATACTAAATTGAAGTTCAACTAGGTAGTTTATAATCCAAACGGTAGGTAGGTATCCTTTTTCAGCCCCTACGGGGTTTTTCTATCCGTTAACAATTTCAAAATTTTTTATTTTTGAGATCCCAATTTGGGACGAAATGTCATTTTTTATGTTATTACATATTTCAAATATTAACTGTACAGAAGGGATAGGAAAACCCCGTAGGGGCTGAAAAAGGATACCTACCTACCGTTTGGATTGTAAACTACCTAGTTGAACTTCAATTTAGTATTTGTTAAGTCGTGGCTGAAGATGGTAGCAATACCGAAAGTACTCCCATATTATATATTATTTGTGAAATAGACTTTTTTAAAAAACATACATTTTCTTTATTTTTGAAAACATAATTGATTATTTCATGTTGGGGAAGTATATTGCCGGTTACTGATTACATGACACCCTATACTTCGTATAACTGGAGAAGTAAAAATGGGAATTGTTGTGTAGACAAGTTGGCATCTGTTATGCATTTTAAATAGAGGAGCAGATGTTCTCAAAACACCATTTTGAATATTTACTTGAAGAAAGTGTAAACAGTAAAAACAAATAGAAATAGAAAATAGAGAATGAGGATACGAGCCTCTCATCAACCAACGTTTAACATAATTTAATAAGCGGAAACCGAGGTTAAGAAGTAAGGAAGGGATAAATAAACACAAAAGATACAACATTTTTTCAAACTACTGAACTAATTCAAATTCAACTTAAGAAGAAATATCTGATACACTAGAGGCAGCCGGTAGCTCAGTGGTATGCGTGCTTGCCTTCTGAGCTCAAGAACGTGGGTTAGAAACCCGACCGGAGACCCCCTTAGTTTATTTTATCTAGGAGATTTCCCTGTCCTTTGGATGGGACGTTAAGCGATGGTCCCGAGCCTGTACGATCTCAGGTACTCGTTAAAGACCCCTGCCCTAGGTGAATAAAAATTTAGGGTAGGCAAAATTTAGGACTCCTACAGTAGAGTCGGGCTCATGTCCACCAGAGTGCTGGTAGTAGGCGATGTGACCTCGTAGTTAAAGCTCGGGCATGAGTCATAAAATCTAACCTAACCATCTAATACACTATGAAATATAAAAAAAAGTCTAAGGTAAATCACAATCATTTCTCCAACTTAATCAACTACATTTTAACCCTCCTTCCAAAACTATTCAACCGTTTGGGCTAAATATCAATAGTTGACTTATGCTTTCTAAATTTTGTGAAGAGACATTCAATACATCAGCAAATATTATGGTGAGTTGAGCTCTTCCTCTGATTCCTTTCCTTCTCTTTTGCTAATTGCGCGAAAAATTAATAGATGTCGTCCGTATAGAGCTTCGAATTTACATATGAAATTTAGTGTCAATAAGTTCATTTCAATGGTAGTTATTAAAGTTTTTGTGTTTAAGCCATTATTTTGGCCAATTTGGTTTAAAATCAGTAGATCCTTATAGTAGTGGAATCAAGGGGTCGAAAATATGAAATTTCTGTTAAAATCCAACATCGAATTTCTGACCGATATATATATATATATATGGAAAAGTAGAAATATTATACGAAAAATTTAGAACAACAAAGATATTGATAATTTTTGTTCAATGATGTATTTTTCACCACCTTTTTCTATAAAATTGTTCTTATCTTACTTCTAAATTGTCAATGCACTTTTTAAAAAACTCTTTGGCTTTTGATCCAAAAATAGAACGACTGCCCTTTCTACCTCTTGCGATGAATCCATCTGCTGGCCAAATAGAAAGTTCTGAAGACTCCGGAACAGATGGTTGAACGAGCTACGTCGGGAGAATACGGTGGCTGACATAATTTTGTAAACAAGTGGTGTAGTTTTTGCAGGGTCTCTCCTTCCAACGAATTGCCCTGGTGGAATAAAAATCACATTCTCAGCCAAGTCGACCAAAGGGATGCGGGATGAGAGGGGGACTTAACTCAAAAACAACTGAAGATGTAATGAAAATGTAGGACTCCCTCGAGCTCATGTTCACCGGAGTGAGGAAAGAGTGCTCTGGTAGTAGGCGATATGACCTTGTAGTTAAAGCACGAACATGAACCACAATGACTTATAGGGTAGGCTGTGGATGAAATAAAAGGTCAATAAACGATAAAAGTGTAGAAACTTAGTGCAGTTTCACCTGGGAGCTGTGTCAACAAACCACTTTCCAGGACCTCTCCACCTGGATAGCTGCCCCTTCGGTTCTTGTCATCTCTAGAACTAGGTCGTATGTGGGATCGACCCAGAGACGAAAGAGCTCTCTGGTAGTATAGAGTCGAGAGTCACAAAATCGCGGGTTCGAAACAAGGTCGAGACCCCTAAGTTCTTTCTTCCCTATGTTTCTACAGGGGTTTTACAAAAATGTTTGTCTCTGAACACGATAACTCCCGTTAGAATAAATGTATCGACATCGAATCGCGAAATCAGACGAAGGAACCCTTAGTGTGAAGATGGCTGATGTGAGAAGTGATTATTTCACAAGTAAGAAAAGAAGAATGTATATAGATAATTAAGTTTGTAAGTGACTCTTGATAATGCCTTAACACGGCGAAACTAGTTGAGTATTTGAGAATATATAGTGAAGTTTGACAAAGAAATTGTGTATTTTAATTATCTATTCCTAGAATGGAGCTTCACAAAGTAAATCTGGAAACCATAAATTATTAGAATGCATATGTAATGTCTGACCTCTCATGGATTTTATTATTAAATGCTAGCCGGCTTTCGTGGTTGCCCTCATCACCATAGACAGTAATAATTTAGTAAAGAAGTTATAAAACTCTAATTACTATAATAAAGATTAGCATACCATTTTTTATAGATTTTTATATCATTTTATTTTATGTTACTTATTTATTGAGTTTATTTGTATTTATGTATTTTAACGCATATATCCAATATGTCTATATACTTTTTTAGCAATGGAATTTTATAATATTTTTACCAAATTATAGGTTTTTTGTTGATTGCATATGACTCATGCCCCGGCTTTAACTACAAGGTCATATCGCCTACTACCAGAGCGCTCTTTCGTCTCTATGGTTGACATGAGCCCGTCTCTACTATGGGAGTTCAAAAGTTTGGGTTTCGAACGGCCGGATTAGTAAGCAAGCACGCACACCACTGAGCTACCGGCGAACTCTTGGAATATATAGGTTTATTCAAAATGTATTTACGTACAAACCTACATACACACATTCTTTTGTTTGAAAAATTTTTGTTTGGAACTTGGGAAGGGATTACTGCTTCTGAAGAATACAAGATCCGTGTTTACGGTCGATTGCAATACTTTTTTCATGTATACATCCCTTATTTTATTACTATGAAGAAAGTAAAATAAATAAATAATAAATTCTTACCTTTAGCAGCTTACAGTTTGAAGCTTTTGTGTTTTTTCGTAGCAATTGCCCTGAAACAGATAATATAATATTTTAGCATGCGTGAAAGATACATTAAATATCGAAATATGGCAGGTCGGTCAACTTGTAAAAATTTAAGTAAAACTTTTTTTTAAATTATTAATAATGTTTAAATAGAGAGATGGGGCCTACTAGAGCGTAGAGTTTTGTACGCATGGTCCACCATGATTTGCTGGTTCGAATCCCGTACGGAAGTGAGTTTTATTTCGTAGATAGAACTCCCGATTTAATCGTTCATTATATCGGCAATTATTGGGGTTTTTGAGTTGAGCCCCCCTCCTCTTAGGCCGGATTCAAGGAAAATTAATAGATGTCCTCCTTAGGAGGTATTGAATTTACAAATGAAATTTCAAGCCAATGCATAATTCATTAGACAGGATTATTAGAGTTTTTTTGTTATACCGCCCCCCTCCCCCCTTTCCTTTCTGTCGATTTCAAGGAAAATAGATAAGTGTCGTCCATATGGGTTTCTGGATATACAGTGGAGTCTTGCTAACCCGGATACCGATTATTCGGACATCCGGTTAATCCGGACAAAATTAGATAAAAATTTAATTTAGCGAGCAGTAAGTAGAAAATTAATTCAAAGATAGGGTTTGACTTGATTTACGCAGTTGGCTATAATTAAAAAGTGTCTACAAAGAAGACGGTGCTAAATATTTACGCTAATATTTAAAAAAATATTTTAAAATATTTATCATGTACATTTTACAGCGATTCCGATTAATCCGAACTTTCGGTGATCCGGACGGGGTCCGGTCCCATCTAGTCCGGATTAGCGGAACTCTACTTTAGCTACATATAAAATTTAACGTTGATATATGATGATATTCTACCAAAAGTTTCAAATGTTCAAAGACACACAGGAAATTGTTTTCTTTCATGTTTGGAATCCGGCTGTTGGCAAACATGAAATTGCGTTGAACACTCAACATGAAATTTGTAACCTGATTACATAACTTCCCCTATACTTTTTATAGCTGCGGAAGTAAAAAAAAAATTCTATTGAAGCTCCTGTTTGAACTTATGTCAGGATAATTAAACTCTTTTAATAACAACTTTTCTCACTCAGATCTTATAAATTCTTTCTAATTACGCTAATAAGAGCTATCTGAACAAAAAAATATATATAATAAATACCTACAACTCTTATTTGTTGTATTTTATTTTTAATATTTTTTATTCAAATCCGTCTTTTTTTTATTATTTCTTGTCCCTTTCCTCCAGGTATTCCCCGATTACGTATATGTGGGAAAAAGAGATTTCTGTAGATTTTCGAATGAGTCAGCTTGCAGGCGCCACCGAGCGCTCGTTTCCGTCTTAGTATAATCTTAATTCTAGACCTTTTTGAGCTAGCGAATTCCTAAAGGGAGTGGATGGGGATTTTTCGTCTAATAAGTCCATAAAAATAAAAGTGTCCCTCATCAACCTATGGAATAAAAGAATTGTCTTTGTCCTGTTAGTCCTGCCGAGAAGGGAGTTTTTTCCAGCGACAAACCTCTGGTAGAGGCTACGAGGTCATATTGCCTACTACCAGAGAGCACTTTTGTCTCTGTAGTGGTCATAAGCCCAACTCTACAGGTTTAATTACATAGGATAGGGCACTTTTAAAGAGTGCTGGGCAGCACCGGGTCACATCTTAACGTCCCTTCGAACTCAACATAAGAAAACAAATCGTCGTTGAATCACCGACAATGCACTCCCCCAGGACGATTTTTTCAATTAAGGTTGTGTCCTTAACAAACTAATCGACCAATGACTAGAGTTTTTGAGTGGAGCTTCCTCCTCTGATCACCCTTTCTCGGAAAATTAATAGATGCCGTCTTTATGGAGTTTTTGATTTTTCACATGAAATTTTGTGTCAATATAATTCCCCCCCCCCCCCCCCCCCCCTCCCCCCATTCTTTGCCCGATTTGGACCTAGGGTGGTCCAAAAATGACAATTTAAAAAAAAAAAAAAAAACGTGCACCCCCTAGTTTGGAAGAACTAGATGAAAGAAAAATTTTGGCGCCAAAAAAAACGAAAAATATTTGAAATAACCCGTGCCCCACGGCATTTGAATTTTAAATGGAATTAAAATTGAAACAATATGGCGCTTCTACGTTTCATCAAAATGTGCTAAATATTTTCACATTATGGTTTTTGGGGTCGGAGTACACGAATTTGACGTCAAAAAGTTATTTTGACACAAATGAATTTACCGATTGTTAAATGAGAAAAAAATGTTATTGTCATTTTGTTGACAGCGTTTTTGACATCTGTCATGTGTCAAAATAACTTTTTGACGTTAAATTCGTGTTCTCCGACCCGAAAAACCATAATGTGGAAAGTTTTTAGCCCATTTTGATGAAACGTGGAAGCGCCATATTGTTTCAACTTTAATACATATGAAAACCCTTGTTAAATTCCATTTAAAATTCAAATGCCGAGGGGCACGGGTTTTTTCGAATATTTTTCGTTTTTTTTGGCGCCAAAATTTTTCTTTCGTCGAGTTCTTCCAAACTAGGGGGTGCACGTTTTTTTTTTTTTAAATTGTCATTTTTGGACCACCTTAGGTGATATTCTTATGGGGTTCTACAATTTCGTGTTCATACATTCATTCTATCGGGAGTTATAGTATTCACAGGCACAACTCACACACAAAACAGATATACAGATAGACAGACTTTTTTAATTAAATTTTGGAATTGTGAAATTGTAAATTGAACACACAAATCAGAAGAGCCCAAATTAAAAATCCTAATATCTATTGATGTAACAAATATATTAACAATAAATGTAATGTGTTCAAAAATCCGAAATAAGACACCTATTAATTTAAAAAAAAAGTTGATTAATTCGCTCTGGGGAAGTACATTGTCGGTGATCTACCGACGAATTTCGTAGCAGGAAAAATGATCGCGATGTATATATATTATACTATTTTAATATTATAATAATATGTAAATAAAATTTTGATACAACTACTCTACAATATTTTATTCCTGAATACTCTCCTAAGATCGTAGTTCGTACCTATTATTGAAAAATGTGTATCTATTTACAAAATGTTATTTAAATAAAAAGCCACATTTTCCAGAAGTATACCTGAATTCATCACTGCCTAATAGCGTCATCTCGTGAATACGCTTGTATTTGAAGGCCCACTGAGAGCCACCCAAGTAGCGTCATCCCTTAGCATATGATCCCACCGACAACATCCATTATGGTTTATGTAAATGTTTCTATTTCCTTACCATATTTTTCTAATTATTAATTTCCATCTCCCATCTAACTCTCAATTTACATAACTAGTCTTCGTCTTGACTCCTCTCTGATGTATAACTTCCTGCGAATCTCTTCGCCAAAGAAATGCCAACAACATGTTTTAAAAGCTTCACATGGTGCTGCTCTGTATTAGAAGATGTCATTAATAAACAAGAGTTCACTTTCCACAAATGCAACTGGGATTCTGCAATTCTGCAATGTAATAACTCCGAACAGACAGGTTACCTGCATATGGAAGTTTCACGAATACAAATTGCTCGTTGAGATCAATTTAAAATGTTTAGAAAATAATAAATGAAGTAAAAGAATCGCTTAAAAAAATCCTGCTTTTTATATAAATGGAGTGAAAGTTTTTTTACAACATTTTTACTTCCCCGGCTATCGCTAAAAAAATCGATGCAAAGCTTTCAACGGAATTTCATATTTTCCAACCTCTAGATTCCAAAAATACGAAAAAAAAAAAAAAATTGTCAGTCTGTCTGTGTGTCTGTGAACATGATAACTCCCAATAGAATGAATGTATCGACTCGATATAATTCTATATGTGTATCCAGAACCCTCTAACGACAACACCTACTATTTTTCAGTGAATTCGACCAAAGAAGAGGAGAATTTGGTCAATTATCACTGTAGGCAATTCACCGAGAGTGCCTAATAATAAGGGCAACCTCGAAAGACGGCTAGCGTATAATAAAACAATCTGTGAGAGGTCAGTCTACATTTTTATTTTGTAACCAGTCCTATTTTTACAAGAAAGGATTCCCGGGCACGTATTTTGCAATAAGTAGTTAGGTACACGTCGTTTTAAGGTAATTTCCTTGCAACTTTCCTCTTTCATAGTTTTAATGTTGGCTAGAATATTATCACACGGTATTACCCCAAGTCGTGTAGAAGGACTGTGTACCATTCCTTATAAGCTTAAGTATTTAGTGTAGAAAATCGTTAGAAAGTTAGAGAGATCTAGCGCTAACATGGATAAACTATTGGGGCTTTAACGTCTAGTTTGTATCTAGTCTAGTTACTAATTGGCTTTTATTTTACAATTGGAATTTTATTTCAGAGGTTGTAAAATAAATTATAGTCTGACCTTTTACAGATTTTATTTATTAATTCATGGTAGCTGGCTGGCGTATGAAGAGAAAGACGGAGGACAATGCTAACTTCAGTGTCCGGCGGGAGTAGCCAAAAAGATGGATGACCCTATCCTAGGTGAAGAAAAACTTAGGGTAGGCAAAATTTAGGACTCCCATAGTAGAGCCGGGCTCATGTCCACCAGAGTGACGAAATAGCGCTCTGGTAGTAGGCGATAAGACCTCGTAGTTAAAGCCCATACATGAGCACTATAACTAACATATTTAATTTATAAAAACCCTTTAAGATACTTAACCCTTTAGAATACCTAAGTCCCTTTTAATGACCTTTTTTATTAACAATAGTTATTAAAAATATGAGTGCCTTTAAAGCCATTGGTAGGGGGGCCGTGAGGGCTAGAGTTTAGGGCTTGAGTCGCATGGTCAGACCATGGTTTGCGGGTTCGAATCCTGTCAGGGAGTGAGTTTTATTTCGTAGACAGAACTCCTTCCCGTGGCCATGGATGTTGTAAATAACTAGATAAAATCTTTATAAGAGACATGGCTAATATGCATCGTACATAAGGCCAACAATAAAATAAAAAAAAAACATTTTTAAGACAATCTCTTTAATAAAAAAGGTTATTCTTAATGTCTTTACATTTAAGTGCTCTTTAAGACACCTGAAGGTTTGTTGTTGCTTCTAAAGCCCTTCGAAAGATTAAAGTCCCTAAACTAAAAATACATTTATTAGTTATAAAATAATAATAAAGTTACACATATATACTGTAACTTTACATTTGAAATTTCTTCAGTTCCAGGTGCACGACCTCGAGGTCAACTAATTAACGATACCCTCAAAAGTTGCTATTTTCCCATAGTGATAGTTAATGATAGGAAACTATCAGACGTCATAGTTCACCTGTTTTATAAAGAATTAATTAAACAAATTAGTTATGTACTGTTTTAGAGTCAGTTCCTGGATTCAATTATAGAAGGTTTCCCGCTTTTCTTCTTGGCTGCCGTTTTTTTTTGTGGGTGAGTGTGTGCGATTTTGTGTTTTTTCCATCCCACGCTCAACTCCAATTAGGGATCTTTGCTAAGTACCTGTGTTACTTTTACTTTCAGACTCGCCGCACCTGAGAAATATTGAGAGTGTAATAAGGATTACATAAGTAAATGAGGATCATCCAAACGATGGAGGCTGGCCGCTCTCCGAAATTACATTAGTACTGCTAACTAGTAAAAGTTTTTGAAAACATTCAAGAAACTCGGGAAAAAAACTCATTATATATTTTTTTAAGGTAGATTTGATGACTGTTTGACTACAATATAATACACACAAAATAATAGTACAATAATAATATAAAGTATCTGCAGAGGGCGCCGGTAGCTCAGTGGTATGCGTGCTTGTCTTCTGAGCTCAAGAACGTGGGTTCGAAACCCGAACGAGGAGGTAAAATAAACTTAAGCACGCCGTCCTTCGGATGAGACGTTAAGCGATGGTCCCGAGCCTGTACGATATTAGGTACTCGTTAAAGACCCCTGCCCTAAGTAAATAAAAATTTAGGGTAGGCAAATTTAGGACTCCCACAGTAGAGTCGGGCTCAAGTCCACCAGAGTGACGAAAGAGCGCTCTGGTAGTAGGCGTAGTTAAAGTAGTAAAAGCCCGGGCATGAGTCATAAAACCTAACCTAACCCAACGACAATATAATTCCCTATCTCACATAATTTGACCATATCCTATTGCGAGTCTTGTTTCAATAAATCTGGCCCAAGTTCTTTACCGACTTCGTAAGTCCCTTGAAAACCAAATTAGTTGACCGAAATATCGACTCTCGTCCAAAGTTTAGTAAATTTACTTTCTCATGTCCATGTTTTTGATTGGTATTCATCTCCATCTGGAGTCAGATTTTCTCCATTTGCTATAACTTCCCCTATCTGAAGGATAAAAACAAAACAATAATAATTATAATATTGAACGATACCTAGTGTACTGGAGGACATGAAATAATAAATAATACAAATTAAAATCATGTTTTTTTTTAGTTAAAAAGGTATCAGTATTGCAAAACTTACCCGAGCCAGCTCCTGACATAAAAATTATGTTTCGGGTTCTTTCTTTAAAACCTTGCATTTCGTCGAAATTCGCGGCCACTTTAAACGTTTATACACTAAAATACGGCAGTATTATTCACTGCGATCACACATAAACAGTATTTTGATAACGAATACGTGACTGTTTCCCTTAAGAGGTAAACCATCGTATAATCTCTTATCACAATTTACCTCTCAACTTACACTGCATTTACAACAGTTGAAAAGAGGTTATTTATTTATTTTTTTTCGACCGTCAGATACGACACTTCGAAAATATGTTCAGAATAATGCAGATACGATAATAACCTCAAAATCAGCAAAATTGGACTTACGATACTTTACCTCTGACGCACAGCTATAAATTAAATGAAACAAATGAGCTATGATAAAGTAGAATACATAATGAAAACATACACTAAAAAAATAATAAAAAAGTCTTCGTTAAATCAATCGGCAATGTACTTCCCCAGAACGAATTAATTAACCGTTTGCGCTAATATTCAATAGTTGACTTATGTACATAGTGGCTCCTAAATCCTTATACTAAATTTAGTGTTGATAAATTCATACATTGGTAGTTATAAGAGTTTTTGAATTGAGCCCTCTCCCCTCTGAACCTCCGTTATTTAAGATTAAGAAATAAATACTTAATTATTAAAAAATAAATGCATCTATAAAAAATAGAAGATTGTATATAATAAAGAATATTTATAAATATGAAGAAAATAAAATAAATAAATAAAAATCGACAGAGTATAATGCATTTAATGGTTAACTATGAAAAAACGGAAATATGGCCAGACCAAGTTTGAAATAAAATTAATTTTTGAAAAATAGCTAGACAGAAATAAGTGAAAAGAAAAAGAAGAAAAAACAAAAAAAATGACTTTCGAACTCTGTGCTGACAATGACGTAAGACGAAACCGGTACACTTTATGTATATATTTTTTGTGTAATTAGATAATATAAAAATTAAACAAGATCTTTGTTTTTATAATATGTATTATATATGTGTGTTAGTCCAGCAGTCGTGCAATATTCGTGGCCTAATGGATAAATTACAGGAAAACAAAAAAAATAAAATAAAATATTTTCGTCGCTTTTAACAACTCATACGAAACTTTTAAGGTAATAAGACTGAGAGAAAGCAGAAAAAAAATGAGGGCCCATTAACACATTTCCGTGTGGAAGTGTACAATTAAAGTGTAAGGCGTGAGCAAGTTAGGTATAGCCCAGTGCGGCGGTATACGAGCACGAACCATTTCATAGAGCACCTTACATAATAGAGATATGTGTCAGTAGCGAAGCGTCAGCACCATCTGGCGAATATATCATGAAGGCAGTTGGTATACCGATGTATATACTAGCTGGTATCCCAGGCGTTGTCTGGACAATGTGTCTATTTTACGGAATGACCTCGTAGTTAATGTCCGGGCTTGAAGTAACTAACAAAATGGCCGTTTTAAAAAGGTTCGTTTGGTAGCTTAATAAGACCTCGCGTCCATTGGAAGCGTAAAGCTGCAAAAAGGTGCGAAATTTAATTCGTCCGAAAACGCGCAAACGAGATCCGAACACAACAATGAGTTAGTAGTCTACTAGGCGCGCATTATTCGTCCGTTTTCTTGAGTACATAGTTGCGAAACACGATCCGAACCAATTTAGTTTGGATTTTGATGCGAATTCACTAGAATTAGCTTCTTTCTTTTTCAGTATCACCGCACTTTACAATATCAAAAAATGTCACCAATCCCCAGGGATTGAAATTGTCTAAGCTGTTAAAAAACATCGAGAAAAAATTGAGAAAAATAATCGAAGAAATGATATATAAAATTAAAAAACATGACAGATGAGAAGGGAAGATACTTGAAAAACGGAGATGAGAAGTGTTTCTGACTTACCTCAATATGACAGCCAGCAGTTCTTGAGGCGATATTGTCTCTCGAAAATTATTGAATTTATCCACTTTGGGAGAGATTTTATCAAGAATATACTGAAATGTCTGTTTCATTCGGAATTATTTGAAGTGGTTGTCATCATCGTTTTTTAGATCAACCCACAAGTTAAAAAATTCGCTTAACTTTTCAAAAAGTCAAAAGTCAAATACTATTCACCCAACGTTTTTCGCCGTCTTTTATGATGTCTTAAGACTGCACGACGTAGTAATAAAGGTGACTCCAAGGTCAAAAATTCAGAATTAGACAAATCGAGTGCCATTGTCAAATCATGAAATGTTTGGACGAATACTGCGCATTCGCGCGAATCTGTCGTTCGCAGATCCGAAGCTTTCCGCTTCCAGTGGATGCGAGGCCTAACATTAGATTTTAAAGCACAATAGTTCTCCTTAAATCGGGGATGCAACATCAACAAAGGTGAGCAGGAAGGGACGAAACCCTCGTAGAATTTTCTAAAAAAAAAAAACTCCCAATGAAAGAAGCGTGTTGTCCTGGGATGGTCAGCAGCCCCCGGGGGAAGGATAACCAAGAAATACAGACCCTCTCTCTCTCCAATTTAAACGTCTAAACAGACAGCTCGGCGTGAAGCAGAGCCGAAGGGCCACGAGAACACCACCAATCGATGAATCTCACAACGTCTTACAGACATTTTTTGTATTTTTGTTTTCACTTTCACACTATATATAGATATATAATTTAGAGAAAGTGTTAGTTTTCATGAAAACGAGGGATTTTAAAGTTCACAGGATCGAATGGATCGAAGTGTTAGAGTTCGTAGTTCAATGAAGAATTTTTAATGTGTTAACATAACATCTTAGCTCTCGGTAGAGGCTATGTCAGACCGTCAGAACGTAAGCCTTGTGTGTATCGAACGGTTGATTTTATGTGGTACTTTTAATGTTGTGATCATCGAAAAAAGTGTAATATATTTGACTGCATAAAGCGAAGGGGATACTTTTATGCTAAGAACCTGGTTATAACAAAACCAAAACAATAAAACAACAGTAAGAAAAATATAAAAATTAGGTAGGCATGAAAGTAGTCATATTTAGTAGTCTGCACAGTACTGACTGGGAAATTTCAAGACGTTCTGCAGCCTCTCGTTGCGTCATTTTAGGCAGGGCATCATACGATTTTAAAATGTCAATTTTTTCCGACAAGGAAAGATCGCGTCGTTTGTGACTCATCGCACCTTCTTAACAAACAACACGTACTCCACAATGACCCGAGTACAACTGAATAGCTTACTGTTTAAAACTCGCGGGGGTTCGGTTCAAAAATCAAAGTCTACTGAGAATTATGTAATTATGGCTTTACTCCTTTCCGTTTTTCAGAGAATAGTCAGAAACTAAAACTGTTTACGCAAGTGTTATTTTTCCCCGAATACCGATCTTCCGAGAAACATCCTATTTTTCTATCTCGAACCCTCATTCTGCGTTCATAATTGAACCCTTAAACCGGACATTCATTGCTAATAAGCGGACAAAACTCACTGTATTTTGCCGATCCGGTCCGTTCCAGCGTGTTTTGATGCTAATGTGCGGATATTCCTATTAAGCGAATTGCTAATAAGCCGATTCCACTGTATATAATATTTCAATATATTATTATATGATATTATATAATATTGTTATAATATATAATAATAATAACTGCTGAAAATATCAATCGATAAATAATATATTTGTCATATTGTCACAACAAATTTTATTTGTTGTTACAAACTTTATTACCCATTTCAGGAGATACCGAACAGCTTATTTCATTTCATAATGACAAACTTAATCTACAAATGAATAAGAATCGAAGCATTTCAACAACAAATTCGGAAACTACCATCGATGCTGTATTCTCGCGCTATTATATATACAATATTTATATATTTTTTTTATTGTATATAAAAATCCCAAATCAAAGACTTTAGCAAACCATACTTTGAATAATAAAATTTTTCTTTCTCAAAGTAAACACCTTTTCTTTACCTAAAGAAGATCCAATAAAAGTTAAACTTACATAGAAAGTGGGAATGTAAAAGTCTGTATTCATGTTGCTGACGACCGGATAAGGGTATGGGAAAGTGATTCCAAAGGGGAGAACTTTTCTAAGAAGAGACTGTAAAATGACGATGAAGAGACAACTTATAAATGTACCTCAAAGTCACTCATGGAAGGGACTAAATAAGCCAATGTAGGACATGGCGTTGAAATTGAAAAAATTGTGGCACAGTCGATTTCTAATATGTTTCACTAAAACTAAGCAAAACTAAGAACTTTTCGCTGAGGGTTTAAGTATGGTTCAAGACGATTGGTATTTATTTTCTAACTTTAAGTAGGTTAGTAACTTTAAATAGGTTAGAAAAGTTAGTTATTTTGGCTCATGCCCGGGCTTTAACTACGAGGTCATATCGCGCTCTTTCGTCACTCTGGTGGACATGAGCCCGACTCTACTATGGAAGTCCTAAATTTTGCCTACCCTAAATTTTTATTCACTTAGGCAGGCCGCCCACTAGGCAGCCAGGCCGCCGCAGCCAATCCGACACGTGATAGCTTTGGCAGGCCGCCCACTAGGCAGCCAAGAAGTTCTGGCTCCGGCGGCCACTTCATCCTGCACACCTGCACAGGCAGCCACGTGGCTGCCCGCAGCCAACATAGCTCATTGTGAACTATGAGGCTGCCTCAGTAGCCGCTCACTTGTTGCAGCAACCACATCTATTTCAAACAAAAATGACAAAAATTTCCACACACACAATAAAATTACAAGATATTTAATACTATATATACATAACATTTAACATGAAGAATATTTTTGTTTTGTGTTTTTCATTCATTTAAAATTTTTAAACATTAAAATTATTTTCAAATATTTTTAAAAAATATATCATTTTTGTTTTGTGTACTTACCTCAAAGTAATTATCAATTTTTCTTCGGGGGATATACAAGCTTGCATACGAGTATCAATGCCCATAATTGAATTTCTTATATTTTCTAAAAGGTTATCAAATGATTGTAGCGACATTCTTGTATAGTTAAAAAACGATCCGGATAGTTTCGAAGATCCTTAAAATAATTTTTAAATAAGCCCTTTGAGTGCCGTTCCAGAAGTAGTGGATGAATCCAATGTCTTCTTTTTGCTTTGCGTTTCTTACGAGACAAACGGTAAGCAATTATAGCATCTTCCACGTCCATCTCGTTCGACTGGTCTGTGACTACTAATTTCCATGGCTGCTGACAACTGGCTGCTCAACATTTTGGCTGCGGCAGCCGGGCTGCGGCGGCCTGGCTGCCTAGTGGGCGGGAACCCTTAGGGTTCTTTAACGAGTACCTGACATCATATAGGCTCGAGACCATCGCTTAACGTCCCACCCGAAGGACGGCATGCTCAAGGTGTTTTTTCACTTCCCAGATAAAAAAAAAACAAGCAAAGTAATATATTAAATGTACTTGATGTGACCGCTACAGGACATTCTTATACCAACCAAGCTTTTACATATGAATTTGTCTCTCCCTCCCCTCCCTCAAAATCATTTCATGGGTATAAGAGTCATTCTCAGAATTACACTGTTCAATGAAACAAAGAAAAACGTTGACGCTCATTACTTTCATATAAGTCCAGTAACGCCAGTATGAAATGATTTTGAGAGGTGGGAGAGAGAGAGATGGTATAAGAAATTCTTGTTATGACATCACATATATTTATTGTTAATTTTTTAATAGACCAATTAATTTAATCCTTGACCATTTTCATACTATACTAATGAGAGTTTCATGAGTTCCGATATTTCATGAGAAGTGTTGCTGTTGCTTTTTTTCATAAGAGCTCATATTACAAATACTTATTATATAAGTTTAGTTTCATTGTAACAATGAAAGTTAGCATAACAAGATGGAAGTTATTATGAATATTATTTACATGGGATTCTAAAAGAAATATTATGAAGCTCTTTTCTTCAGGAAAGTTTGTTCCTTTAAAACATATGTGGGCAACAACCGGCCCGCTGTAAGATTTGGTCCGACCCGCGAGACATTTTGAAAAACCCAATTAAAAAAAAAATAATGTTACACTACTTACTCACACTCACTCCAAATTAGGAAGATGAAAAAAATAGAAGACTGTTTCAATTTATTTGCTAATCCAACAAAAAGTAATGTACAAAATGCTCCAATAAACTTGCAAATGGAGTTGATCGAGATTCAAGAAAACTCACTCCTAAAATCTAAATTTGAAGACGTGGAGTTGTGCGATTTATACAAAAAATACCTCGCAATAGACCATTTTCCGCAGCTTGGAAATTCGCAAGAAGATTGATTTGTGCGTTTGGCAGTACTTATAAATGCGAACAGTTCTTTTCAATGATGAAAGTTAATAAATCAAAACATCGTACAAGGCTCACTGAAGATAATTTGGAAAATTCTTTACGTCTTTGTATCAGTGGAATTAATCCAAACATCAATGGATTAGTTTCCCAAATTCAAGCTCAAGTGTCTCATTGATTTCGGTGTCGCTACTTAACTTTCGTAGTTTGTAATAATTCCAAATTTCACGATTTAATTATAATATTGTACCTATTTGTTTTCATTTCATTTTGTTATTTTAATAAATTGTATTATAATAACATTGTCTTATTATTTCATGTCTGATATCTATCGCTAAAAATTATGAACACTACTTTAAAGTCCGACGTTATTTTATTTTGAACCATCTATGCGGCCCGCGAGCGTATTTGCACACTAAAGTTTGGCCCGCAACATGTCAAAGGTTGCCCATACATGCTTTAAAAGATAATGTTTTTATAGGTATTTATTGAACAAGGAAGATACCAGTTGTTTTCTACTCTATCAGGAGGAGCTGGCCAGGAGAGGCATCACCAGAGTACTACCAGCAGCCCTGGGCAACCACCGACTATAGACTTCTTTAGGGATACAAACCTAATGGACGAGCTATAATGCAAGCAAAAATGTAAAAGTATACAATAATACATTTTAAAAAAATGTATGTATATGGATGTGTACCCCCTCTCCCCCCCTGAGCAAAAACCTAAAATATATATTTATATATAGAAATAAATATTCTCATTGAAAGCTATTACTTGTTATAGATAGAACGCAAATATTTGTAGAACTTTTTATTGTCTTCAATTCTTCCAAACATGATTTTGATATATCTTCAACGGATTAGGCAGCATATGGAATAAAAGGGCGCCCGGAAAGTCGTTTCTCCCCTTTTGAAAAAGCGTGAAGACATAGGTATGTACAATGTACATTGTACATATATGTACAGGGGCGTAGCTACTGCTGTAACAGTTGTACCAATGATACAGGGCCCCCGAGATAGAGTGTCCCAACATGCGTAATAAAAAAGTCGTAAACTGTTATCCATAGTCATATTGATTAGAGCCAAGTCCGAATGAAAAAATAATAAAACACTCCGCAGCAGTTCTATATTATTCCGTTTCGGGAAAGTATCATATAGGCCACAGTTAATATGCTTTTGAAAACCCCCGAAATTCACACTTTTTACAACAAAAAAAAAAAATCGTCTCAACGCCTTATTTTCATAGATTCATCGAAACACTTGCGGCTATCGGACTTATCAATACTGTCCATAGAAAAAAAAAAAAACTTGAGAAACAAAATCTTCTTCAGTTTTTGATGATATAATAAATACGTTCGCTGAAAAAAAGGCAAGAAAAGTACATATTTAACCGCTACAATATTTTTTTTAGAGTTAAGTTTTCTAATATGTTTTATTGTTTTTATTATTTTTAAATATATTTTGTTAATGCGAGTGTTTTTGTTTCTTTTCCGAAAAAGGGCCACCCAAAAATATTTGATATAGGGCCCACTCAGGGCTAGCTACGTCACTGGACATACCTACATATAATGTATATTCCTATGTACCTACATGTACATACATATTCCTATGTATATATTCCCAACCCCATTATCTTATATATTATAGGTTAAGTATAGAGATTACTCCAAATACATAAACCAACTTTCTGTCATTATACATATATATTTTTTTGCAGAATATATCCGTTTCTCACTTAGAATCCTATTAAAATAAGAAGTTTGACCGAACAGACGGATTTTACCAATAACCTTCATTTTCGATTCTGACCTCACGCTCCTTCAAAGACCCACGTACAGAAGATATCAACAGGATGTACGTACATCACGTAGTATGAGAATTCATCAGAAAATTATTCGATTGATAGAGAGCCTAAAAACCATGGCTTAAAGTACAAATTCTTACCATGTAATGGCATTTTACAAGATAAGAAAAAAAATGTAGAAGTCGGTAAAAAAACTTCGTCAAAATAACGTCAGTAACCCGACCGAGGCCCTTAGTTTAATTTATCTGGGAGGTAAAATAAACTTAAGCACGCCGTCCTTCGGATGGGACATTAAGCGATGGTCCCGAGCCTGTACGATGTCAGGTACTCGTTAAAGACCCCTGTCCTAGGTGAATAAAAATTTAGGTTAGGCAAAATTTAGGACTCCACAATGGAGTCGGGCTCATGTCCACCAGAGTGAGGAAAGAGCGCTCTGGTAGTAGGCGATATGATCTCGTAGTTAAAAGCCCAGACATGAGTCATAAAACCTAACCTAACCTAACCTAACGACAATATAATCCCCTATTTCACATAATTTGACCATATCTTATTGCGAGTCTTGTTTCAATAAATCTGGCCCAAGTTCTTTACCGATTTCGTAAGTCCCTTGGAAACCAAATTAGTTGACCGAAATATCAGACTCTCGTTCAAAGTTTAGTAAATTTACTGTCTCTATCGAGACTATATAATAATCTCTTTTATATTTGCTAAATAAATCCTGCTCAAGTTTTTACTGTCTTCATAAGTCCTTTGGAAACCAAATTAGATGGCCTGAAATATCAGACTCAACTTTCTCGTCCAAGGTTTAGTGGCTTGCCTAGATAGACACTGAAAATAAGGCAGTTTAAATGGAAGAAACAAAATTACGTCCAGGATAGCCCAGTGAAACGGTTGAGTAACGCCGAGTCATGGGGCTTAACTCGGCCGAATTAGGAAGCAGCAGGCTACAAAAGAACCTTTTACCCTGAAAAGTAATTTCTGTGTAATGGGGAATGGGGAAGGGGATTGAGAGAGCCTAATGTAGGACATTGACCATAGGAAGTTAGACAAAGTCAAAGAGGAAATGCAATGACCTACAGCATACTACTAACCTACTAACGGGTGAGAGGAACTCAGCAAAATATAGCCAGAGAAAAAAAAGAAACTGGACGGCTACCGGTAAAACAGTGGGCAAAATACACAACGGGATATTTGTCTCATCTCCGGTTAGCAGAAGAAATTATTTACAAACATTCACTTCCCCTCAATCCCGGCCGAGGCCCTTAAGTTTTCATCTGAGAGGTGAAAAAACCTAGAACAAGCCGTTCTTTGGATAGAACGTTAAGCGATGGTCTCTAGCCTGTGTGAGCCTGTCGTTAAAGATCCCTAGGTGAAATTAGTAGGTCAAATCCCGTAGGCTCATGTGATTATCGCCCCTGAAGCAACCGCCGTTACGAAAATGAAAAACCGTTTTTTTTTTCCCATTCAATACTTTACAGTTGACACGACGATATGATCTCGTAGTTAATGCCCGGGCATGAGTCAAAATAACTTCCTCTCCAAAATTAATTGAATGGGTTTAACATCTTACACGTCTAATATATAGACTTCTGAATCCTTAAACTATATTTTGTCTCAAAACATTTATTATATCGGCAGTTATTAGGGTTTATCCTCGATTATTATCTTCCCTTCGGCAAATTTCACTGAAAATTAATAAGTGATGTCTTTACATACGAAATTTTGTGTAATGCATTCATTACAACGGCAGTTATTAAAGTTTTTGTGTTAAGCCCCCTAACCTTCCCCATTACCCGATTTGGCTGTAAATCGATAGATATGTCCTAATGAGGATCAGGATACACATATAAAATGTCGTGTCGATATATTTCTACCATCGGGTGTTTACAGGCATAAAGCAATTTTTGTTTTCATTTTGGAATTAAGGGGTCGAAAAACATATAATTTCGTTGAAAACTCGACTTCGAATTTATGACCGACGACATAACTTTCCCTATGCATTGTACACGGAAGTAAAAAATCGAAGGTGAATGTACTTCCTAATTTTGAATTATTGTAACATAGTTCTCGCTTAAGAACGACACATTCATTTTCAGCGGAACCGGAAGAGGGGAAATGGGCAGCAGAGGAGGGGACTCAACACAAAAACCTCAATTACTGGCCGATTTAATGAATGTATCGACATGAAATTTCATATTAATGATGGCTAAAATGTTCTCCTTTTAATAAAGTAACAAACAAAATCTTGCTTGGTAAAAGCTGGAGAATATGAAGATCTGAAAACTGTTAAAATCGTCGTACTCTCAAAACAAGAACATGCTTTTATAATAATAATAATAATAAAAATAATAATTTTTATTATTTAAAGGGATCACCCCTATACAATGGAGTCAGTGACCATTACTTTTACAATATTAACATAATAATGACACATATAAAGAAATACACATATAAAACAATAATGACATATATAGAGGAACCTTTAACAAACTAAATAAATAACATAAATAAATAAAATAAGTAATTACAAATTAATAATAATAATGTAACAAAGACAGTAAATATGGAGTGGGGATGTAGATATTGAATATCAATATAATATGTAAGTTGAAATACATTATTCGTTAACAATGATTGCTCTAAGTTTCAGAGCGCTAATCAAATAATAGAAAATGTTTGAGATATTCTTATTATCTGGAGCAATGTACGCCAGGAGTAATGTACGAAAGTTGGATCGGTCTGTGTTGATACTCTGAGGCAGGAAGTGGCTTCTAATGGGGGAGTATATCGGACAGGATATTAACAGGTGGTATACGTCTTCCAATTCATTTTTACTGCAGATTGTACAAAGTTCTTGGGGATTAAGGGTGTATACATTATTTTTGTAACTGACTTTAAGATAGTACTTGCCAGATAGACGGAGTTGAGCCTGTATGTTTTTTTAATATGAAAATTAAAACCCTGGTTAAGAACATATGCTATTATCCAAAAACTTATTACCTAATAAACTTACCCCAGCTACACAAGGGAAGTTATGAAAGAGGTCAGAAATGTTCATATAACAATTTTCAACGGAATTTCATATTTACCGACCCCAGATTGCAAAAATGAAAACAAAAAAAATCCTATATATCTGTCTGTATGTGTGTGAACACGACTGAACGAATGTTTCGACATGAAATTTTCAGTTTTCCGCAAAATGGAAGTGGGAGATGAGAGAAGGGGGCCTAACGCAAGAACCCTAATAACGGATGTATCACAACGAAATTTAGTATGATAACAAGTTCCTGAGTAAGACACCACCAATTTTCAACCAAATATGAGAATTGGATTTAGAGTGAGAGCGAAAACTTACTTGACTAATTCGCAATTCATGGAAAAAACACGATATTTCTCATCGGAAGAGACAGAGGGCGCGTGGTTTTTCTCAAGAGAACACAGTGTGTGAAGAAAGTCATGCGCTGGTACTATGAACTTAGGATGATGAAAACAAGTTGCCAACCACCTGCATTGCAGTGGTTCCTGCAATCTATAAATATCCTATGTCAATGTCTGGAGTGGGCGTTATCCACCAGAGGGTTATGGGCGACCTCTGCTGAATCTACCCACGCCCTCCTTCAGGATCAGTCTCATTACCTGGAGGCAGTCGACCCAGGTCGATTTGTCATGTTCCGCAGACGTCAGAGAAGTCTAATCAGCAATAAGGATCAGGACTCCAGGCGTGGCAGACCTTGCGTTGGCACTCTGATAACCCCACTGTGTGGGAGTTGGTACTCCACATTCCTGACTGATCGAGTATTATGCAGATTACTTACAATAGGTCCAGGGTGGTCAGGGAGTATACCATCCTCTTAGCTACCAGTTTGCGGATTGCGGCTTATAATGACTTCATCGACGAAGAGATAAGGTCCTCATCCACAGTTGCAGAAAATGAAGACAGCTCCAAGAATCATGGTTGGTGTAATTTTCCCCTCATGGAAAGGTTCTGTTTGCTACGTAACGAGATTATCACGAAAGTGGATGACAATCAAAAAGTTCCATATTCGTAGAATCCGTTTCCTTTCGTTTTGAATTACGACAAAAGACGACCGGCGAAAAATCGTATTTCATCTAAAATTTGTCTTACAGTTTTCTCTACAACTTTGATTTGAAAAGATTTTTGATTAGGACATAAATATAAGGGGTATTATGTAAGATGTACTTAGGCCCTGAACTAAACTGGTCTCAATTTTCGTCCGATTTCGGCCAGAATCAGATCTAATGATGTCAGAACATAAGACTTCTCCATTTCAAATTTCACATTCATAGCGACAATCGTTTTTGCGGTTGAAAGCTCACAATTTTTCAATCACATACACACACACACAGGCACAGACAATCATCGCGAAAGTGGTCAATACATATTCCCGGGGGACCTTGAAACGTGAAAATCAGTTGAAACCTCGATCTCGGATTTTCGCAAGATTACAATACTTCCTTATACTATTAGTATAAAAAAGTAAATATAAATAAAAAAATAAATAAAATAAAATAAAAATAAACCTTTAAAAAGGGGTGGAGGGGGGGCTGAAGAGCTTAGGGATGATTTGAGCTCAAACTCCAAGTCTCTACCTGTAATAGAGGTCGAGATCCCTACACAGGCTCTGATAAAACCTGAAGATCTCGGAAACGGCAAACCCGATTTCCGCCAAACATGAATAAGAACCATCTCGCAAATACCAGCTTTTGAAACGAAAAAACCGCTTTGAAATTGGTTCAGCCGTCTTGGAGCTACGACACACACACAGACAAATGCTTCTTCAAACTTATAACACCCCTCCTTTTGCATCGAGGATTAAAAACCCCAATAATATTCAAAATAAAAGATGCTAACCATGATTGGTGGAAATCGGGTATGCCGTTTCCAAGATCTTCAGGTTTCATCAGAGCCTGTGTAGGGATCTCGGCCTCTATTACAGCTAGAGACTTAGTAAAAAAAAGAATGATCAAAAAAATGTTTCATTGTGTCGGGGGTTTTTAAAATTTGGTTTGTATTACATATTTACATATTTTGGTTTAAAAAAAAAAGTGTTTTATAGATACTATTAAACCAAACTGTTGATTGGTTTTAGAGAGCAATTGATTAATTCGTCCTGGGGAATTGCTGATGTTATTTTTATTGTCTTTCTATTCATATTTCAAAATGGTTAAAGAAGCTACCTATTACACTCTTAATTTTTTATTTAAATACTTAGCTGTCAGAAATTTGTGTGAAGATGATATGACTAAATCTCATTTATTGTACCATAAAGTAATTTAGTCATGGCTACCTGTTAATTATAATTACAAAAGAGTTGGTAGATAACAACAATTGTTGTTGAAATGTAAGTATTTACTTCAGGGTCAACCATGCAACATATCCTTTGGCTGTTCTTGTCCAAGGACTTTCTGTATTCGCTTTATAGTTTAGGTATAGTGAGTTAAATTCAAAGGGAAACAATAAAAAAAAAGTCGTCGGTGAATCACCGGCAGTGTACTTCCCCAGAACGAATTAATCCATTAACTATTCGCTCCCCTCCAAAAACAGTCGATTGTTTGCGCTAATATTCAATAGTCGACTAATATAGAAAAAAACTAAATTCTCATATTAAATTTTGTGTAGATAAATTCGTTACATCAACAGTTATTAGGGTTATTTTGAGTTTAGCCCCCTCCCTGAACCCCCCTTCCTTTCAGCTGATATAGCTGAAATTTAACATGTTACGTCCTCATTGGGTTCGGTGTTTAACGTGTAAATTTTGCAGGTTTTTAATTTTATAACACATTTATGTTTTAGAATACATTTTCAGAAAACTACAATTTTGAAAATAAATTTTAATTAACAGAAAAAGTCCGGACTATTTTATATATAAATGTCTGAATACATTTTTACAATCTGTGTCGATATAGAAAGCTAATTAAATAAATAAAACCAAAAAACTTGTATATTCTCTAATTTCACAAAAATATACACATATAGTGTCACTTTGTTTAAACCGGTACACTTCATGTATATGTATACATATATTTTTGTGGTATTAGAGAATATACATGTTAAACAAGTTCCTTGTTTTTATATACTTATTATATCAATAAATGAGTTTTTCTGCATTGATGGCAATATTAATCACTTTATTATTGCAAAATCGCAGTTATAGAATCACCATTAACTTTTATTCATCCAAGTTATTGAGTTTCTAGAAAACTTTATGTAACTTAATGTCCACATGCGCTCACTTAATGGGGTATTTACGTCTTTGGCTTGTCTCGCACTAATAAAATTCTAAATTAGAATCGATGATATAAGTTATTCTATTTGAGAAGCGATTTACATTTCAATTTGATTCACAAGGTTTTTATGAATTATTCAAATACTCACTATAAGTGCTTGGCAGTTAGATCCCAGAAGAGAAGTGACTTCTCAACACCTCCACTCACCTGCAACAAGAGATCAGACATTATTTTATTATATAAGTAATAATGAGTAATTTTAATATGCAATTAACGATAGATAAATATGAATCAATTAAGGTTGCATAAGATTTTGAATAAATACATTTTTTTTCACGGCTTTATTTTTCTCTCGATTTATTTTTTGGTTTTAAAAATTTGACAGATGGACATTTCTGGAAAAATTCCCTACATCTTTAATTTCTATCTATTACTTCCCAAGCTTTATAGAGTATAGGGAAAGTTATGTAATCTGTCAAACTCGATGCGAAGATTTCAACGGATTTTCATGTTTTCCGACCTCCTGGTTCCAAAAATGAGGGGAAAAAAAATCTGTATGTCTGTGTGACTTAACACAACAACTCCCGATAGAATGAACTTATCAACACGAAATTTTATATGTGTATCCGGAACCTTTTGAGGATGACACCTATTGATTCTCAGGTAAATCGGCAAAAGGGAAAGAGGGAAGGCTTAACAGAAAAACTAACTGCCGATGTAATCGACATACAATTTATTTTGAGGCTTCAAAAGTCACTATGTAAGTCAAATATTGATCAAATATTTTGTCAAAACGATCGATTGACTTTGGAGGGAGAGCGAAAACGTAATTGATTAATTCGTAACTTTTTTTTTCCTAATATTGATTATATTCTATATGAAGGATACATTTTACGAATCGACCTGTCTGTTAAAATCCTTGGTCGACTCGTAAAATATATTCTTGTAAGTTGAAAACTCGAAAAAATAAATTGGACCTCTGTATCTCGAACATAGCAATGTTTTATTTTACAACCTTTACAACTCGATTATTTGAAACTTATTACCTCTGTAGCTCGAAGAAAAATAAGTTACCGACTTCAAGAATTTGCCGACAATGTACACCATTGTTTCTTAGAAAACAAGTTAGGAGTATACAATAATTAGGATTACCAATAATCTAAAGCAAAAAAAAATTACTGACTTTTTTTAACACTTAGGTACATATACTACGTATTTTTTATTTTAAGGATGTTTTGAAATAATATTGATTTATAATAAATATAAATATGTTTGTTACCTCTGTAACTTGCATTTTTATTTATTTCACCTCTCTAACTCAAAATTAGTTAGAATGAATCTTAACCTCTACAAGTCGAATCAAAATCCGCCTAAGTCGAAATCCTCCATAAGTCGAAAACTCTATTAACTCGAATTTTTTGGCGTCTCCCTTGATGTTCGACTTATAGAGGTTCTACTGTATTATGAATGTAGTGACACACCTATTGCCTTCAAGAAGTAGGGAAAGCCTCAAACCCTTGTTACGCCACAGAATGCAGCTAATAATGCAGTATTCAGTCAAGTGCATTTTCTGCTGAGAGTATCTTGTTAAATCATCTCTTTTATGAATTGTTCATAAAAAGCCAGAAGAAATGTGCTCATTAACAATTTATTTATTTTTTTATTACTATCATTTATGACCCAGCAGAACCTTGTATGAAGTACAATTTCACATCAGAATGCACGCTGTTGAAAAAGAACATAGAATATTACAATACTCGTAAAAGAATAAAAGAGATATAAAAGAATATTCTTTACATAGTATTATATTATAGATGACCTCAAAAAGAAGGTATTTACGTCAAGTGTGATGCGAGGCAAGCTATTGTCAAGAGAGTTTGTACGCGCGAAACGAGTTCCTTTGTTCCGCGAACAATAACGTCATTAACACCCTCACCTGTTTTTTATAGAACTCTCTTATTTTTTTTTCGGTTTCTTTATTTTGTCGTGTGTCTGACATCTTTGTATAAATATTTAGTTACAAGACATGAATATGTATTTTATCAGAGAGGATAACAAATGTTTTTTTTTTCTTCTAATATTAGCCAAACGTAAACATTTCAGATATTTAATATATTTTTTAGATAGAGAAGTAAATGAAATATAGATCCATATATCCAAGGCCCCTACATCCTAAAGAAAATTATCGAATAAATAAACATTGTTACCTACTCTTTTTTCGAAAAAAAAAACTATAACTCATAAAGGAATTAATTTTTTTAATGCGCTTCCCCACTCCTTGAGAATAATAGAAACAATAAAAAAAAATTAAACTAAAAATAGGGAACCCTCTATTCACTAACGGAATACTGTTCTCATTGTTTAAAAATAATAAAATAACTATAATAAAAAAAAATTGTATTTCATATCCAAAAACATTATTTGATGAATATATTTCATTTAATTTTTTTTTGGCAGTTCTTCACAGGTATCCTCCTTTAACGTCTGTTGAATCTACGTTTTGTTTAATCATTATTTTTTATTACTTATATTATGTATACAGGGTGGCCCAGATTAGCGGGTCACAAGTGAAATAACTCCTAAACGGTTAGAAATATCAAAATTGTGCATAGAACTAAAGTTGTAGCACTCGCCAAGAGCTATAGTATGGCGGCCTCGAAAAGACAAAAATAACCCTTTTAATGGCTCAAATAACCCTTCGAAGGGCGGGGTTCCCTTTTGACTCTTAAGTTTCATTATATTTTATTAAAGAACTAAAGAAACAAGGAAGAACTGTGCAAACAGAGTTTTGATACGTCAAGTAGTTCTCGGAACAAAAACGTTTAAAGTTGCACGTTTTTCTTATTCTGAAGTTATTAAATTCCAACAAACTACCACCTCTTATTACTCATGTATTTTGATGCAAAGGAATTAGAAAGGTATTAGAGAAGTTTAAGGGTTAAGAGAGAACGACTTACAGTGATAAGGAATTACTTATTTACAGCATTTGCAATGTACTCTTCTAGCGAAATTGTGGACATGGTGTTGGTGATTCATGAGTGCGCGGAAAATAATAACTTCAGAATAAGAAAAACGTGTAACTTTAAACGATTTTTTTCACAAAAACTACTTGACGTTTCAAAAATCTGTTTGCACAGTTCTTCCTTGTTTCTTTAGTACTTTAATAAAATGTAATGAAACTTAAGGGTCAAGAAGGAACCCCGCCCTTCGAAGGGCTATTTGAGCCATTAAAAGGGTCATTTTTGTCTTTTCGAGGACGCCCTACTATAGCTCTCGGCGAGTGCTTTAGTCCTATGCGCAATTTTGATATCTCTAACCGTTTAGGAGTTATTTCAGTTGTGGCCCGCTTATCTGGGCCACCCTGTATATACAAATTTTTTTATTTCTCTTGGTTTTCTTATTATTATGTTTTTTATTTAGTTTTTATATTTTTATTGTTATTTTGTTTTCTTTTCTTTTTCTATATTTCGCACATTGTGACCTGATGAAGGGACATAAAACTCCGAAATATCGTCGTGAAAATGATACTTCCGGAAGAGTTGTAAAAAATATTTATCTTAATTGTAATTAAATTAAAAATTGTATTTTCAAGTATTTATTTATTCATTTCAATTTATTTTTTTATCAATATTGTTATAACTAATCACTTCCACGTCCCTTCTGGACACCTGGAAAGAAATGTCAGAAAAAATCAACGTAATAACATTCCAGAAACATGTATTGAAAGATATATTTTAATGAAGTATCCTATTAACATGTTATGGTTTATCGGAAATAAATATGACATATAATTATGCAGAATTCTAAGAGTATTTGTTAGTTTTTCATCTCTGCTAATATCCAAACTTCCACTGTACGATCCTTCTTTGGAAAAATCCTTTTAGTTCCCATGAAAGGATTAGTGATTTTTTCATGCTTAGAATAATTATGATTTCGTGAGTAGGTTGGAGGCTCAGTGTTTTCGAAAGCTTCAAGAGTATGAACATCATTCTGTAATCGGGCATTGCCTAAGAGGTTGAGGCCAACTCCTTAAGAGTGCTTCACGCCCATTTATCTCCCATCAAAAAACAATAGCTCTCATTGTCTCATATACTCATATCTGACTTACCTCCTTTCATTTTCTTTCTATGATTAAGGGCAATTTCATTTTGAGGCAGTCCTAAATTTCACTGAAATTTAAAATGTTATTATTTCATCTATTTTAAAAATTTGTTATTATTATATTTTTATAATTTATTATTATATATTTATTTATTTATTTATTCCTTTATATATTTATTTAGAGGGCGCCGGTAGCTCAGTGGTATGCGTGCTTGACTTCTGAGCTCAAGGTCGTGGGTTCGAAACCCGACCGAGGCCCTTAGTTTATTTTATCTGGGAGGTAAAATAAACTTAAGTACGCCGTCCTTCGGATGGGACGTTAAGCGATGGTCCCGAGCCTGTACGATGTCAGGTACTCGTTAAAGACCCCTATCCTAGGTGAATAAAAATTTAGGGTAGGCAAAATTTAGGACTCCCACAGTAGAGTCAGGCTTATGTCCACCAGAGTAGCGTAAGAGCTCTCTGGTAATAGGCGATATGACCTCGTAGTTAAAGCCCGAGCATGAGTCATAAAACCTAACCTATATTTATTTATTTATTCATTTATATTTGATTAATAAATATTTTTTATTTGTTATTGTTATGTTGTTTTCTTTCTCTTTTCTATATCTCGCACATTGGGACTTGCTGAGGGACATAAGAACGTCCAGAAATATCGTTCTGATGAAGACACTCCAGGAAGAGTTTTAAAACATAGTTATCTTAATTTTTATTAAATTGAAAAATATATCTGCTTACAGCAAATGTATCTATGTATTAATATTAACCTTTCTGTTCTCATATATTTTTTTGAATATTTATCTATTATATTTTATTCATTTAATTTAACTTTTTTTAATAGTTTTGTTTTTGCTACTCCTAAAGTGCACTGAAGGTAGGTTGAACCAGGGTTAGGGCCGTTTAGGAAACATTACTGTAAAGCTAGAAGAGTGCTAGTGTACACCTAGCGACCTAAGCATCCAATGCTGTGATCCCTCCCCTATTAGCTCTACAGTGGAAGTCCTAAATTTTGCCGGTTTAGATGCAAACGGATTTTTAACGAATACCTGATTTCGCACAGGCAATCTTTAAAACTTTAAACAAGTTGATTTCCCAGTTATACGAAGCATAACGGTTATTATTTGTGAAGCAAATTATTCGGAGTCCTAAATTTTTTTGCCCTGACATGTGACATCGTACAGATTCGGGACCATTGGTTACATAAGTTAACCTCCTATTCGAAGGATGGCGTGCTCATGTTTTTTTAACATCCAAGAAAACACAACTTCATCAAAACTATTCTCATCATTGCTACCTTGGTGTTGCCCCCGACAGAGAGGCTTCATTAAAAAGTGGATAATAGTATCGTTAGCAAATATGTCGAATATGATTAAACTATGGCCAAAATCGGAGGTATATTAAAACCATTTTATTTCGGGGCCTAAGAACATTTTGTTTACGAGATATATGCCGAAAAGCGTCTAAAATGACATTTCAAAACTAATTTTTTTAGACGTTTTCGTTTAAATCCTCTTACTAAATGGCGTATTCATTCAAACGGGAGTTAACTTATTGACAGACACACATGCAGTCAGGCATATGTTTATTAATTTTTGGATTCGGAGGTTTCGGATAACATGAAATTCCGGGGAAAATTCAATATCAAATTTCTAATCGATTACGTAACTTTCCTCTCATCGTATGGCTGAGGAAATAAAACTACTAATGTAACTCTTCATTTAAATATAAAAGGGAAAAAGAAAAAATAATTTTAAGTTGTAAAGAGGCGTATAGACACGCGAGCAACGAGCCGAACATTAGTCAGTGCGCATGCCTGGGGATGAAGTGTGCGGGCGCTAGACGAACAAGGTAGGCTCGGGGTCTGCTCCACCTGTTGTCGGTTTTTTGACGAACCATCAAAGGAATGTTCGGCTCGGGCTGCGGTGTGTGTGGATTGGTACCAAGCCGAACCGTCCCGACTTGATCCGAGCACTGTTGTTGTTTATAACCAATATTATAACCTTCTCAAATATTTAGGTTTTTGGAAGTGCACGTTCTTTTTTTTTTTTTTTAATTAAATATATATTTAAATATTATTCAATAAATTATATTTTATTATGGCTTCTGAAGACTCAGGAGCTTCAAATTCAGTTTGCTCAGGCTATGAGACAGTACCAAGTCACATGGGATTTAAAACACAAATTACATTTTAATAGAATAAAGAGATTGGATGCTTGGGAGGAATTATCCAAACACTTTTCCTAAAAAAGTGTTCATTTTAAACAATTTACATGTAAAAATAAATTACTTATCATAATAAATACGTATCCGTATTAATTGTACTACAAATATGTAAATTAATTACGTAAGTAGCTACCTACCTTGAGCATTTTCTGATTGGAGACTTTAAATAATAATAAAATGAAATACAAATAAACGTAAATTTGTTATCTGCAGTTTAACTTGTGCAGTTATGTTCGTTAGTATGGTTGTGGAGTATCCAAATGCTAGGCTCGTCTCTGTTCGGCTTGGAGTGTGCTCGTTGAAAACTGAACACGAGCCGAGCACTGCTCGGCTCGTTGCTCGCATGTCTTTTTTTTTTTTTTTTTTTTTTTTTTCGGGTGCTCCTGACCCCTTAGGGGGGTCGGTCACATCACCCTATGTTCTCCCGGCTTCTTACGCCGAGTGATCTCGGGATCTTATCGGGGGTTCTGTTCTGCCTGTGTCCCGGAGCCGGGGGCAGCCGCCGCACGCCTGTCGGTGGTCGGTGGGGCCCCCGGCACCGGGTTAGTAGGCTTTCTTGATTCTCCGCCAGGAGGAGACGAACCGACCAAAAGCCAGGTAGCCAGCCTCTGTCATCAGTCCCGGCAGGTCCAGTCCCAGGTACGATCCTGTCTGGCGAATCAGCGCCGTTGCTCGCATGTCTGTACTAGCCTTTAAACTAACAAAAATTTTCGAGGAAAAGTTTAAAGCCCTTAGGATTTTATCTCGGAGGTAAAAACCCCTAGCCAAGGTAAATAAACCTGAGCAGGCGAAATTTAGGACTTCCACTTTAGGGACAGACTCATGTGCACCAGTGAGACGAAAGAGCGCTCTGATAGTAGACGATATGACTTCGTAGTTCAAGCCCGGGCATGAGTCATAATTAACGCACTAACAGACGCTATAGCATAGTGGATCCTTAACTTTCTCATTAATGAAGGGAAGGGCAGGATGGCGGACAGCTAGAAAGCAGTGGGTACGAAGGCACAATGAAAACAGGAGAACTCGACAGCCGGGAAGACAAGCTACCTTCGTTCCTGCTTCTGGTATGGCTACAACCAGTAATCAGTCTTGACTTCTTGTGAGGTCTACACCCACACCCACAATGCTCCTATATAATTTGAGATGATTTACTCTTCTCTCCTTCTTCAGTGCATCTTCGGTAATTGCACACACCATTGTATTATCTTCTGTTTCTTTAACCCACGACTGCATTCCACGGTATTTCAAAAAGTGTATCGTCACTTATTATTTGCATAGAGTTGTAACTCACAACAATTCACAAACAGATTCCTACAGACTTCTTTCGTACGAATGTAGATCTCATTTTATATGATAGAGTAGTACGGCATCTAATGATTTTTAGCCACATCGACCGAAGGAGAGAGTGTATTTATAGAGGTTAGCAACTTCCAATACAACGAATGTAGGTCTCATTTTATATATCGATTGATTAGTACATACATATAAATATATAAAACAAATACATGATAAACAAATATATAATACATCTATTCGTATATATTGTAAGCCATAGCTAAAGGAGAGAAGTAAATAGAGGGGGCATAACTCCAAAACTCTAATAACTCGCAATACAACGAATGTTGGTCTCATTTTATATATCGATTGATTAGTACATACATAAGACATTTATTGATTTTCAGCCATATAGCTGAAGAAGAGAAGTATATAGAGGGGGCATAACTCCAAAACTGTATTAACTCGCAATACAACGAATGTTGGTCTCATTTTATATATCGATTGATTAGTACATACATAAGACATCTATTGATTGTGTTTCTTAAAATTCTCTGGGATGTTCCACTTTTGGTTGTTTCCGGCATTTTTTCCTCCAGAGGTGTCTTCTTTTTTCTTCGTTGGACAATATTTCGGGACAATTGCAGGTCCCTTCTTCTGGTCACAAATAGTGGATAGTGACCAGAAGAAGGGACCTGCAATTGTCCCGAAATATTGTCCAACGAAGAAAAAAGAAGACACCTCTGGAGGAAAAAATGCCGGAAACAACCAAAACATCTATTGATTTTCAAACCAATCGATCCAAGTGAATGAGAGGCTTAAATATTATTTCTCATCATCTTAGATATATAAAAATACTTTAGTAAAAGTTCTTTTCAATTAGAAAGGCTCCATTGACTGGCATAAAACCGGTCATACATCTTTTAACTTTTTTTTTCTATTCGTACGTTTCAATTTTTAAAATTATATTTCTATTACTTAGTTCATCATAATAAAAAAAAAAAAAAAAACTTTCTTTTTTACTATGCACATTCAGGGGCACCCATTAAAGCCCCCCCCCCCCCCCCCCCCCCCCACTTATTTCCCTGCATTTATTCGATTAGACTAAATATTATGTAAAAAATATAATTATGTATTTTCTAATTGACTATAATGCATTTTTTATTTAGTGAGTGTATGAATGACACAATTTAAAAAGAAAAACATAAATAAAAAATGTTCTGCAAACCTTTGAAATCACAGATATATTTAACAAAAGCAGAAAAAGAATGTAACCTACAAAAATGTAACACTTGCCTATATAATTTTTTTTTTCGAAAAAATTTGTGAAGTGGGAGAATTTTATATTATTACAATGGAGGAAAAAACTATAAACATTTTTTTTATAGTTTTTTACCTAAACTTAATGGCCTTAGTGAATCAAAATTTTAACATTAACAATGCTAATTATAATAAAATTAACGACCACTTTCACAATGAATGAGAAAGTTAAATTTAACAATAAATTTCATTGAATTTATATGCGTCATCCTCATGAACTACTCAGTTAAAGTGCCATGTTTATTGTCATACATAATTAAATAGAGAATGCACTGAGTTGCACTCGGAGAGAAAACTGCATTCAATGTCAACATTAAATTCATGTTATTGTTTACGTCGAAATTAACGGAGCAGCTTGCATATTTCAGTTAAGAAAAATCAAAGAATCTCTATAAATTACAATTTCAATAAATACAATTAGTTAATTTTAATAAGGATGCAACCGTTAAACGTACATAATTAATACATTGAAAATGTAAATAATCAGAAATCTGGCATCACCAGTTTTCTTTGTTTCATCGCACAACCAATTATGTTATAACTTTTTCGCGTCAATTAAGCAAACAGTTTCAAAATGACATTTTAGGACGGTTTTCGGCAACCATCTCGAAACCGGGCGAACTTGCAAAAAATCGTATTTCATATAATATGTGCCTTTTATTTTTCTCTACAATTTTTATTTGAAGAGTTTTTTCATTAAGTTATAAATATAAGCGCTATATTGTAAAATATACCCTAAGTAAAGTTGTCTTCATTTTCGTTCGATTTACAAACTAATTACTAGACATTAAGTTACTAATCAATCATGTATAATTACTTATTTATTTATCTTTTTACACCAGAAATAGCAGATCTAATTAGCTTTAATTAAACAGCGTTATATTTAATATAATTATAAAAAGTTAATTTGGAAATTGCTTTTTCTAGGCATGTTTCTGAATATAAATTGTATTTTTATAAATGCTCCTAGTCAGATAAAATTTATGAAACATAAACTCTTTGAGAAGATTTAAGACTCATATTACACTATTCCTTTTTATTTTTTTCTCACAAAGTAAAACGTTTGAACAACATCTGAATACATAATTCTTAAACTGAGTAATATGTTGCAATGGATTTTAAAATTTATATTTAGCAAGAAAGCACTTTTAAAATTTATTATCTGAAAATTTTAGGCGAAAAAAGTCAAAATAAACAGAGTGAAAGGCTACAAGAAATTAGACTTGGAGCATAACTATATAATATATATATATATATATATAATATAATTATTATTATGCTCAGAGAGCCTTCTCTTACGTGCCTCTTAGTCTGTTTATTTTATTAAATTTTTTCGTCTAAAATTGTGAGATAGTAAATCATATATAGGTATATAATATTTTTTTTAAATTTTATTATTATTCGTTATGCATTGTGTTATAATATTTACACAATGCATAACGAGTAGTAGATAATATTTGAAGGTTCACACTATTTTATGATACGATATATTTTTCTACAATAATTATAATATATAAAGCTATGAAATGCGTTTACTTCAAAAGTTAGGAATTCTATTTTTCTACTTTGAGATTTGATGTGAAGACCCATATTTCCGAGTTCATTTTGTGCAGTGAAAATATAAAAAAATTACAATTTTTCATTTTCGTCTACGTATGAGCATTCGCATATCAATTAAAAATCTATATATAGATTAAATTCAATTAAATGTATAATAAATTCTGTGCTGAATAAAATGGCTACTTTGTTTTTGTTATTATTACTGTTGTTATTGATATCATGCTGGGAAGTTTGCCGTGTGGACCTCAAGGAAATGCCACCTTTGTAGAGTCTTAATATACGGCCCAGTAATTTCCTCTGATTTAGGGTGCAGAGGCGAAACACACACCCGAGAACCTGCTTGTTTTCAATGTGATTAATAGAATCGACAGTATCTTTTCAATGTAGAAGGAAATCGAGGTTCTGTCGTGTACAAGAAAATGCAAAAGCACTCACTAAACTGGACACAAACTCACAACACCTTCACCACACACATCCACTCAAGTCATTATAAGGCCCCCAAGAAGAAAATAAATAGTTTTCGAAACGTTGGCCAAATTTTGCATTTTCTTTTACACGACAGAACCTCGTTTTTCTTCTACACTGCTTGTTTTCATTTTGGGAATCTTGAAGGTTGGAACATGATTTTTTTGAAAACTTAGCATCGTATTTCTGACCGGTTGCATAACTTCTACGCATCGTCTAAAAGATGGGCAAGATAAAGAAATGTTATGGAAGTTAGAGCCCCTTGAATCTCTTTAATAATAATTTAAATTCTTAAATTCATTTATACCCTTCTCTGAACAACATATGGGGAAGTGAGGATAAAAAATGCAACGTAATGGCACTCAAAATATTTCACAATATCTAATGCACCTTGAACTGCAGCTGAATAGGTGAGGAGTATTAATGGGATGATCGTAAGTGAAATGAAAGTATTCGGGACCATGTTGTGAGGGGTTGCGATAACGTAAGGGTTAGCTTCACCAGCTCTACGAAGTATAGGGGAAGTTATGAAATCGGTCAGATATTCAAATTTGAGTTTTCACTGGAGTCCCTGATTACAGAAAATAAAAAAATAACTGGCGATAACTCCCGAAAAAATAAATGTATCATCATGAAATTTAATATGTGTATCCATAACTAACGTGATAACTTGATCTAATTCAATCTTTTAGATTAATAACAACATTAAAATAACTTAAAGAATACAAATTTTAAACATAAAAAGAACGAAAGAAATTGTTTAAATAAAAATAAATAGATGAACCTATGAGTAAACTCAGTAAATCGATAACTAACAATAATAACTGGTAAAATAAATAAAAAGATAGAACTTGGACATCAGATGTATCTTTTATATTGTCTAATTCCATACAAATATATACATATATAAAGTGTATATAAATTGGTTTCGGCTTACGCGATCATCACCGAGTCAAAGTCTAACTTGAACTCATTCGAACATTGTGCTGACGATGGCGTAAGCGGAATCCGGTACACTTTATGTCTATATTTTTTTGGAATTAGACAATATAAAAGTTGAAAAAGTGTTTTGTTTTTATTTATTTTATTAGCTTTCCACTATATAGACAATGATCGCAGAAATGTATTTGACAATAATTAATTATTAATGGTAATATCTACATTTTACATACAACACCTACATTTTTATATTATCAATATTTTCAAATATTCATCCTTTTTATCGCCAATAATATGATCATCCATTCTATGCGTATTTACTTTCTCAAAAAACTGTGTATTTTATTCATATATTTATTATATATATGCAGCGCTTAATTAAAATTATCTTTTTTGAAGGTTCTTTTTGCACAACCGAGAATTTGTAAAGGCGCACTCCAAGGTCATCCAATTTAAATAAAAGCATCTTCGAATTCATATTTATCCTTTCATGATTTTCGAATTCAACTCATGGCTAAGCAGCATCCGGGACCTTGGACATTTCGAAAATAATCACATTGAATCTTCTGACCGGATGATGTCCAATATCGGAACTCGATGGATAATTCACAAAGTGCAATAAGCACTGCCATTCTTGTAGCAGAAGGTTGCACAACAAGAAGTAGCAAGGTCACATGATAATTGTGAAAACTGGATATGGTTCAGAATTTATAAGCACCATTCTGTTCCTAGAGATCTTAAACAATTTTGGAAGAGTATATAAGAAAAATATTATTTAAACAATTTGTTTATATACAATCTATATATAATATAGACATCATAAGTAAGTTGTAAATATAGCACAGGCGCCGGTAGTTCAGAGATAGAGTGTTAGCCTACTGAGTACAAGATTGACGTTGGTCCCGAGCCTGTACGATGTCAGGTACCTACTCGTTAAAGACTCCCATCCTAGATGAATAAACCTAGGTAGGCAAAATAAATTTGGCCACAGTAGAGTTGGACTCATGTCCACCAATTAAATGAAACAGCGCTCTGGTAGTAGGCGATATGACCTCATAGTTAAAGCCCAGGCATGAGTCATAATAACTAACTATATAAATAACAACAGAAAGTAACAACAACGTTTGAGGGGAATAGACAGTATTCAAATGAAGTAAGGAACGTAAGATTTCAGTACTAAGCTATTTGGAACATGTTACGAAAAACAACAGGTTCTCTACCTAAAATATGAATATATGTACATAACACGTTAAAATATACATGATTTCTATGTAGAAAAAAATGCATTTTAATTTAAGTAAATATACTTGCCTGGGTAGTTTCTCTGACTCTTTGCCCCAAAATATTTTTCTCTTAAACTCGTCCCATGATATTTTGAATATAAATTGATACAAATAAATTTAGGGTTTAAAAAAATAAATAATGATAAAGAAAAAAAAAAGTTGAGAAATTTAATCCTTAAGAACTTCTCATACATAAGTGTATACTGTCGAATACTTGATTATGTATGTTGGTTGTGTGACATTTTCAGAAAATTTCTTTTTGAACAGAAATGACCTTTGACAAGATGGAAAATAATTATTTTGATAATCCGGATGTTTCAAATTTGGTGAAAGTTTACCGGGTGGATCATCGCCAATGTCCTTTCCCAGGTCAAGTTGATCAACTGAGTTAACGCTCTCTCTATGGGACCTATCTATTGATTTGACTGAAAATCAAAGGGTGCCTTAGTATTGGGTCCTTGATCAATATATACAGTAGAACCTCTTTAAGTCGAACCTCGATAAGTTGAAAACCTCCAAAACTCGAAAAAAAGTTTTGTTCCTTTCCCTTCAAGCTCCAAAACCTCCATTACCTACTCGAAATCTCAACCCTCTATTAGTAGAAATAATCAGTAAGTCCCTACAAGCCATTTTGGTACATATTTTCCCTCTATAACTCGAAAAAAAAAAAATTGGACCTCTGTATCTTGAACATAACAATGTTTTATTTCACAACCTCTACAACTCGATTATTTGAAACTTATTACCTCTATAGCTCGAAGAAATATAAGTTACCGACTTTAAGAATTTGCCGACAATGTACACCATTGTTTCTTATAAAACAATTTAGGAGTACATATACAATAAATAGGATTACCAATTATGTAAAGCAAAAAAAAATTACTCACTTTTTTTAATACTTACATATACTACGTATTTTTTATTTTAAGGATGTTTTGAAATAATGTTGATTTATAATAAATATAAATATGTTTGTTACCCCTGTAACTTGAATTTTTATTTATTTCATCTCTCTAACTCAAAATTAGTTAGAATGAATCTTAACCTCTACAAGTCGAATCAAAATCCGCCTGTCGAAATCCTCCATAAGTCGAAAACTCTATAATTCGAATTTTTTGGCGTCTCCCGACTTATAGAGGTTCTACTGTTCCTACATTTATGATTTTTGAGTATACCCCCTGCTCTCTTCCCTCTCCTCTCTTTAGCCGATTCGGCTGAAAATTGTTAGTTGTTGTCCTTATGAAGTTTTGGATGTATATATAAAATATTGTGATTAGGTTAAGTTAGGTTTTATAACTCATAGCTGGGCTTTAACTACGAGGTCTTATCGCCTACTACCAGACCGCTCTTTAGTCACTCTGGTGGACATGAGCCCGACTGTACTGCGGGAGTCCTAAATTTTGTCTACCCTTAATTTTTATCCACTTAGGGGATCTTTAACAAGTACCTGACATCGTACAGGCTCGGGACCATCGCTTAACGTGCTTAAGTTTATTTTACCTCCCAGATAAAATAAACTAAGGGCCTCGGTCGGGTTCCGAACCCGCGATCTTGAGCTCAGAAGACAAGCACGCATACCACTGAGGTACCGACGCCCTCTAAAATATTGTGTTGATACATTTATGAAGTTAGTTAGTAGTCTTTTTGTGTTAAGCCCTCCACTCCACAAATCCCTCCCTTCCCTTTGACCGATTTGACTGAAAATCAATAGGTGTTGTCCTGAAGGAATTCAGGATACACGTATCATATGTTTCTATATATTCATATTGTTGGAAGTTATTGTGTTCACAGAAAAATATACAATCAGTAAATTTAATTTTTTATGTTGGGAAGAGGGGGTACGAAATGGAAATCTGATGAAAACAATATATAATATCTTATATACTTCCGTAGTACAATATACAATTCTACAGGTAATCTAAATGTTATTGGGAAAAAAATCATTGGAAAATAGATAAGAAATTAATATTAGAAAGATTTTCCGCCGAGAAAATGGTGTATATATAACTACAGAAAACGTTTTCGCCATAAAAAAATAGTATATAATAGTACATACATGTACATTTCTCTTCTAAGATGCTTTGAAAATCTGATTTTTTCGTCAATCCTAATTAACAATTTCATAATCTAAATTTTATTTAAAAAAATAGAAAATAGATACAAATTTAATCCGCCGAGAAAATGGGGTATACTTGTAAATAACGCCTTTCCCAGAGTGAGTTTCTAAATCATTTGTGGAGAATGGTTTAGCAGTCATATGAAAGGTGTCATATATATGCGTGGAAAAAATAAACCTTTATGATATAGATCAGCTGAGCTTATGTAATACATAAGTATACATTATGTAAGCCTCTAATGAAATTTACTGTCACTTGTCCCACTTAAAAAAAAATATTAAACATTATTTATTAACAAGGTGATGCTTTTTTTCACTGCTTCAATATATTACCGCAGTCAAACTTTTTTTTAGAAAATCACTGAACTGGTTATTAGTTCACAATGTTCTCTATAAAAAAATTGGAAATATGGACTATATTATATAATTAATTTTAGAAGACGCTCGAATCCAAATAATTGTAGCGATTAGCTGCATGTTTGTAACATTGTAGAAGAAGCGAACTTGAGAAGTCACAACTATTTTTGAAACTTTTCCTTATACAATAAGTATTTGGCCAATACAGCACCAGGCTATTGTTGACGTCCGAATCTTGGTAAAAACAACATAAAACTCCTTTGCGTATCTTCAAATAACACATGTCTTTAATTGATAATTGCACCTTGAAGGTCAGAGAATTCACGATTATAAAACATTTCTATTTGTCAATTTAATTCTCAGTTTTGGGTTGTGCAAATTTTGAATTTTTAATAATATATTTTTCACAGGTATATTCTTCCCCTATTTTTTACTTCCCCAGGTATACAGTGTATATGAGAAGTTACGTAATTCGAAGTGGGGTTTTCTACGGTATTTCAAGTTTTCAAATCTCCTGATTTCAAAAATGGGGATACAAATATATTTCTGTTTCTCTGTGTGTGTCCGTGAACACGATAACTTCCGATGTATCGACACGAAATTTTATAAGTGTAACCAGAACCCTCAAAGGGCAACACCAATTAATTTTCAGCCAAATCGGCCAAAGGCGAGGGTGAACTCAAAAACTCTAATAAATACTATTGTAATGAATGTATCGATACAAAATTTCATATGTTAATTCAAAACCCCATAAGGACGACACTTATCAATTTTCAGAGGAATCGGCAGAAGGGAAGGAGGGGGGGGGGGGCTAAACCCCAATAACTGCCGATGTAATTAATGTATCGACATGAAATTTCATATTTAATTTCAGAACATATTCTGTCAAATTTCAGTGATATCGGCCAAAGGGAAGGGCTCAACCCAAAACCCTAATAACTGCCGATGAATAATGAATATGATAATGAATTTATCGACATAAAATTTAGTATGAAGATTTAGGAGCCCCTATGTATGTCAACTATTGAATATTAGCGCAAATGGTAGCTTGATTTAAAGTTTAAAGGGGGGGGGGGGGGGGAGCAAGAAGTTAATTGATTAATTCGTTCTGGGTCAGTACAATACCGATGATTCACCAACTTTTTTTTATAAGGATATAGTTAAATTTATTAGCTGCAGATAAGTAGGACATAAATATCTCATACGTGCTTAATCGTGCAACTTGGTATTTAAGATAAGCCAACATGAGAGGAGCGCTATGGATCGAAATCAAAAGACGTGGGGTCAGCAGTATCGGTCTTATCGGCTTGAGTCTAACGTTAAATCGTAGGTCGAAGATTGCAGTAGGCACATTATGACGTGCCGATTACACCAACTGTTTTACCCTTCAACATATTCCCTGAAACAAGCCTACATAGGACTTAACTAAACGAAACTATACAAAACTTAATTTTGAGCAAAAACTAGTTCCTATGAAAAAAGCTCAGCAAAAACCTTTCTTTAAGATTTATTGACAGAAAATGTTTTTAACAAGTGAATCACTGCCAATGTACTTCCACAGATCGAATTAATCAATTAAGGCTTTGCTCTCCCTCCAAAATCAATAATTGACTTATTGAGGACATCTGAATCCTCGTTTTTTTTGTGTCGATACATTCATTATTAATTTTTTATTTATTTGGACTTTTATATATACTCATTTATAATTGGATAATCTATATATATATTATTTTTCATATATTGTTATACTATAGTTAGATTGTTTTCTTTCTTTTCTATATCTCGCACATTGGGACCTGATGAAGAGACGTAAGAACGTCCCGAAACATCGTTGAGATAAAGACACTTCCGAATAGTTTTTTTGAAAAATAGTTATCTTAATTTTTATTAAATTGAAAAATGTGTCTACTTATTATAAACTTATCTTGTATTAATTTTTTTTATATACTCATATATTTTAGGTATTTATTTGATTAGTTTTTATTAATTTCATTTTACTTTTTTTAAATTGTTTTGTTATTACTACTAATCATAGATGTGTTGTTATAAATCTAATTTATAAGCTATCTTAATGTATAAATTCTTGTGACGTTCCTATTACCATGTATTGGTTTAACGAAAATAAATTTATTATTATTGTTATTATTTTATCAGTCGTTATTAGGGTTTTTGAGTCGAGCTCCCTTCCTCTGATCCCCTACTATATTCGACAGAACTCGCGGAAAATTAATATATGTTGTCCTTATGGGATTCTGGATACATATATAAAATTTCATGTCAATACGTATTCTATCGAGAGTTATCGTGTTCACAGATATACATAGGGGGCCGGTAGCTCAATGGTATGCGTGCTTGCCTTCTGAGCTCAAGTTCGTGGGTTCGGAACCTGACCTAGGCCCTTAGTTTATTTTATCTGGGATGTAAAATAAACTTAAGTACGCCGTCCTTCGAATGGGACGTTAAGCGATGATCCCGAGCCTGTACGGTGTCAGGTACTCGTTAAAGACCCCTGCCCTAGGTGAATAAAAATTTAGGGTAGGCAAAATTTAGGACTCCCACAGTAGAGTCGGGCTCATTTCCACCCGAGTGACGAAAGAGCGCTGTGGTAGTAGGCGATATGACCTCGTAGTTAAAGACAGGGCATGGTAATTTCCTTAGCTTACATTCTATTTTTTTTTTTTTTTTTTTTTTTAGAATTTGCTAGAATGAAAATCTTCTCAGTTTAGGTGTCTCATGTTTGGTTGGCGAAATCATAACGAAAGAGAAAATTAGTTTAAAAAAATAAGTTGAAAAGTTCTGTAAAACATCAGAAAAGTATTTATATATTGATTGTCACAATAGCGAGGTGAGAAATTGATCAAAATAAGTTCTCCAATATATAGTTCACCTTTCTATAATACTAAATGTCAGAGCTTGGCCGATTATCGGTGAAATGGTGTCTCGGCGATTAAGCTAATACGCGATATATTTTAGCAAACCTACATGGGAAATACACCGAGACTATTTTCACTCATGAAGCTGCCATTTTCATCTTTTGAAGAATGGTTGCTTGTAAAATTAACTTTCATTAAAAAAAAAAAATTGATCGAGTAATTGTAAGTAATTTTATGCAATATATTATGACTTCCACAGTTATACGAAGTAAAGATGAAGTTAACTAACCGGGAGGAGTTTTCATGTTTTCCAACCTCCTGGTTCCAAAAATGAAAAAAAAAAAAAAGTTCTGTCTGTCTTTGTGTCAGTGAACACGATAACAGCCGATAAAAGGAATGTATCAATACGAATTTTTATATGTGTATCCAGAATTCTCCGTTGATTTCAGCCAAAGAGTAGGGGGGAGGCTTAATACAAAAACTGTAATAACTGCCGTTCTAATGAATGTATTCATATATTGATTGTATTAAAAACCCATATAAAACGTATATTTACTCAGGACCAATTGTGCACTTATATGATAATGTAATGTAATTGTTAAAAAAATGAACAATTTATCTTTATTCGTTAGTATAGACTTAAAAATTAAAGAGAAAATAATTTCATTTATTGCTTATAAGATATATTTATTTTTTCTCATTTTTTATTTTTGTATTATGGTTATTATTATTTTACTACTTTCCAAATATTATTTGTATCTTTTTATTTAGTTTCTATATTACTTATTTGTTAAATATATCGTATAATTTTTTTTTCTCTTTTCTTTTCTATAATTATAAGAATATGTATTATGTAAAAACAAAATCCATTTATTTCCATAAAGGATAGGATAGGATTAGGAGTTTAAGGACGCAAAACAGCAAAGGTCATCAGCGTCCAATTTCCATAAAGGTTGTCCTCTTTAGTGCAGCAAAAAGTTTATCTATCTCTATATATCTATATTAAACGTATATCATGAGTGATAAACAGTTTTAAATTATTTTATTAAAATAAGAAATAGAAACATGATATCTAAACCAAAAATTAATGTAACAAAAGTTTCAAAATATTTAAACTAGTACAAAATATGATGCCTAAACAAAAAGTAAATGTACCTAAACTGTTTTGGAGAAAGAGCGAAAATATAATTAATTAATCGATAATGGGGAAGCACATTTGTCCGTGGTTCACCGATGGCTTTTTGGTCATGGGTAATAATAAATAGTTATAATCATTCCTCTATTCGGAAACGGATTTTTTGTCTCATTGTTCAAAAATAATAAAGTAACCATGATGTAAAATTTGTGTTTTAAATACAAAACATTATTTGATGTTTTGTATTATACTTTATATAAATTTACTGAGGACGCCAGAAGCTCAGTGGTGCTTGTCTTCTGAGTTCAAAAACGTGGGTTCGAAACCCGGCTGAGGCCCTTAGTTTATTTTATCTGGGAGGTAAAATAAACTTAAGCACGTTAAGCGATGGTCCCGAGCCTGTACGATGTCAGGTACTCGTTAACTGTACGTACACCTCTACCTTAGGTGAATACAAATTTAGGGTAGGCAAAAGTTAGGATTCCCATAGTAGAGTCGGGCTCATGTCCACCAGAGCGACGAAAGAGCTCTCTGGTAGTAGGCTATAAGACCTAACTAACAAAGTGTTCTAAGTCCCTTGAGTGGGCGACTTAAAAAAAATAAATTTTTCAACTTAACATTAAGTTTTTAAAACAATTTTTTCGTAAAATGATTTAGAACCACTTAGTATCTAGATTCTCTCAAACCAACAGAAGTCTGTTTCAGCTCTATTTTAAATTTCTATCATAACGTTCGCTATCTCTCGCCGACTGCAATGTACTTCTATTTATGGGGGCGCGGGTAGCTCAAGATCGCAGGTTCGAAACTCGGCCAAGGCCCTTAGGTTTTTTATCTATAGGTGAAAAAACATTGACTACGCTGTACGGATTGAACGTTAAGCGATGGTCTCGAGCGATGTCAGGTACTCATTAAACCTACCTACATGAGTAAACGTGGGTAGGCAACATTTAGGACACCCATTGTAGAGTAGGACTTATGTCCACCAGAGCGACGAAAGAGCGCTAACGAACTTACTATAAACTGTTTATGCTTCCCCATTGAAAATTTAAAAAATGTATGTTATTTGTACAGAGGAGAGAAGCTATGGAAAAAATTATAATCTAATATCTTAGATAACATTGTGGTTAGAGGTGTCAAACGTTTGTGGTTATTTTCAATAAACGTTTCCTAGTTGGCATTTTTAAAAAAATATATAATTATTGAGGTTTTACTATTTAGGTAAGTGTGTTTATAGACGTGTTCTAAGTAGGGAAAAAATAGAAACTGCAATTGGTGACACACATTTGTGTCTAGGCGCATTTCTATGATCCAACATAACAAATTATCTCCCTTTGTAAAATACCATGTACTTAGTTATTGTGACACATCGCCTACTACCAGGGCGCTCTATCGTCGCTCTGGTGGACATGATTTCAACTCTACTGTTGAAGTCCTTAATTTTGCCTACCCTAAATTTTTATTCACAAAGGGTAGGGGTCTCTAACGAGTACCTGACATCGTACAGGGTCGGGACCATCTCCCCGCGACCTTGAGCTCAGAAAGCAATCACGAAAACTCTGAGCTATTGGCGCTCTCACTACCACGTAGTTGTCTTCCAGCTCAAGATCGCGGGTTCAAATCCTAAACGAGGCCCTTAGGTGTTTTATCTAGGAGGATAAAGTTTTTCGAATGGGACGTTAGGCTATTGTCCGAAGCTTGAACGATATCAGGTACTGTATCCTGGCTGAGTAAACCTAGATAGGCAATATTTAGGACCCCCAGAATAGAGTCCTGTTCATGCCCACCAGAGCGACGAAACAGCGCCCTGGAATTAGACGATATGACGTCATACTTAAAGCCCGGGCATGAGTCACAATAACTACCACATAATTCGTATCTAGAACTAAACAATCAACAATTATAGATAATATGAAGTTTGATTTGACGACTTTTTTTTTCTTCCCCTCTATAAAAAGTATAAGGGAAGTTACATAATCTGTCAGAAATTCGAAGTTGGATTTTTATGAAAATTTCATGTTTTCCAAAAAAGAAGGATGCCATAAGGATCTATTGATTTTAAGCCAAATCGGATAAAAGAATGGCTTAAACACAACAATTCTAATAACTACCATTGAAATGAACGTATCGACTCTAAATTTCATATATGAATTCGAAGCTTTATGAGGACGACATATATTAATTTTTTGCGCAATTAGCAGAAGAGATTGAAAAGAATCTGAGGAAGAGCTCAACTCACCATAATAATTGCCGATGTATTGAATGTATCTTCACAAAATTTAGAAAGCAAAAGTAAACTATTGATATTTAGCCGGTAGTATTTCATGTTTTGATTAATTCCAAAAATATTGAAAAAAAATATATATATACCTATACCTTATATGTTCTGAGAGCGATAATTTATTTGATTAATTCGTACTGGCGATACACATACTTTTTTTAATTTAATTTTGAGTTAAACATGAAATATCGGTGAAAAATCAACATCGAATTTTTTACCGATTGCGTAACTTCCTCTATACATATAGCTAGGGAAATAAAAAATAACTGATATGAAATATAAAGTTTAAAAAATGTAATATATTTATTATTAAATTGCTGTCTCATTCTATGAAGCAAACGACACGCCATTGACCTAAAAATAGAAAATGATGTAAGATTCATTTCAGAGCGTTGAATAGCCCGTTACTGAGGTCGTTTAAATATCATTAAATTATTTTTATATATATTATGAACTTGCTATAATAACTCTTTTATTATTCTCTAAAAAATAATAAACATAAAATGGTGAAGCAACAGCAATTAATACACTTTGAATTATAAAAAATTTGTATAAGAAAGAAATTGAGTGTAAAAATGAAATTTGAAATTCAAATTGTACTATGTACATCAGTTTTTTTAATATTTTTTTGGTTAAAAAATAAAAAACGCTCAGGGTTGAAAATTATTCAGATTAGATTTATAGTAACAAGCCCAACCACGTAGATTAAGATACAAATTCTGAAAAGGGGAGCCCGTAGCTCAGTGGTATGCGTGCTTGCCTTCTGAGCTCAAGATCGTGAGTTCGAAACCCGATCGAGTCCCTTAGTTTATTTTATCTGGGAGGTAAAATAAACTTAAGCACGCCGTCCTTCGGATGGGACGTTAAGCGATGGTCCCGAGCCTATACGATGTCAGGACCCCTGCCCTAGGTGAATAAAAATTTAGGGTGGGCAAAATTAAAGACTCCAATAGTAGAGTCGGGCTCATGTCCACTAGAGTGACGAAAGAGCGCTCTGGTAGTAGACGATATGACCTCGTAGTTAAAGCCCGGACATGAGTCATAATAATTAACTAACTATAAATTCTGAACCAAGAAAGAACTATTTTTTAATTTGAAGTATAACGATATTGTGTATCCTGTTGTTTGTCCCACTTATAAAAGACTAACTTGAGGAGCCGAACAGACAACAGTTCAAAAAAACAAAACATAACACTACTCGTAGGTGGCCTTTCCCACGCGGGGGGGTCAGAAAGTTAATTTCAACTTTCTTAGGTATTTGGGAGATGTTTTTGCGAGTGATATCACCCACTCAAGGCATATAGTGCGTTGACATTTTGAATTAACTTGAAACTTTCCTTTTTCAAAATTTATTATATTTAGCCAAAACTTGTTTGAAATTTGTTTTTCGGAGCTTTCAAATTAAAAAAAAAGCACTAATCATAAACCAGCACTAAATAATCTATTAAGCTCCCATTTTTAGGGATTTTAATATTTTTATGACACTTTTATCCTGGCAATAACTTAGTTTCATGAAAAAATATTTATTTTTTGACAAATGAGAGACAAAACACGAGAACATTTATACTATGCTATTAACTCTACCGTATTCAGTTGAATACACATGTTCAAAAAATTATGTTATTTCGACTAATATTTAAATTTATAACGACTTTCTGTTGATTCTTACCTTTTTGACGAAAAAAAAAAAATATTAATTTTTAATTTTTCCGCGTTTTCCGGGCCGTCATTTTGGATTTTTTGATTTAAATTCTGAGTTCATAATCGTAATCAGCGACCACAAAAACCTCTCATTACGAATTTTCCATTAATTTTGAAAGTTATAGTCGGAGATATTGCATTTATTCATTAAATTTATTAATTCTAAGTCATTTAAACTCCGATTACAACAATTAAAAATTAGGGCGCCGGTAGCTCAGTGGTAAGCGTGCTTGACTTCTGAGCTCAAGGTTGTGGGTTCGTAGCCCGACCGAGGCCCTTAGTTTATTTTATCTGGGAGGTAAAATAAACTTAAGCACGCCGTCCTTCGGATGGGACGTTAAGCGATGGTCCCGAGCCTGTACGATGTCAGGTACTCGTTAAAGACCCCTACCCTAGATGAATAAAAAATTTAGGGTAGGCAAAATTTAGGACTCCCACAGTAGAGTCGGGCTCATGTCCACCAGAGTGACGAAAGAGCGCTCTGGTAGTAGGCGATATGACCTCGTAGTTAAAGCCCGGGCATGAGTCATAAAACCTAAACAATTAAAAATTATTTGCGCAACTTGGGATGTTGTGCATTCTTCTTATATCGTCTTTCTGAAGGGGATGCAAACGGTTTCATTAAAAAACTTCCTTGCTCAACGAGATTCATAAGTCGGCGATTTTCTTCCCAAATTTTACTGGGCTATTTGCGCTTTTGACATATTTAAAAAAATATATATTTTTTATATGAAAATGTTGATGTAGTGAGAAGTAGTTATTTCACAGGTTGTAAAAGTATAGTCTGACCTCTCACACATTTTATTAATGAGATTTAATTCGAGATCTCATCCTCAGACTGATAAAATTATTTTGAAAACAAAATAATTAAAAAAATTTAAAAAAAAATTAAATAAAAATAAAAATTAGCAGCTGTGACTCAGATGAGGAACAGGAATAACATATCTGTCCCATGCATGAAATTTTAAACTATTTTTAAATATTTTTCATTTGTTTAGGGTTAGGGTTAGGGTTTATGACTCATGCCCGGACTTTTAACAACGAGGTCATATCGCCTACTACCAGAGCGCTCTTTCGTCACTCTGGTGGACATGAGCCCGACTCTACTGTGGGAGTCCTAAATTTTGCCTACCCTAAATTTTTATTTACCTAGGGTAGGGGTCTTTAACGAATACCTGACATCGTACAGGCTCGGGACCATCGCTTAACGTCCCATCCGAAGGACGGCGTGCATACGTTTATTTTACCTCCCAGATAAAATAAACTAAGGGCCTCGGTCGGGTTATGAACCCACAACCTTGAGCTCAGAAGTCAAGCACGCATACCACTGAGCTACTGGCGCCCTCTTTCATTTGTTTATATTTTAATTTTTAAATCTTATTTATTAAAACATTTTAAATTATGTTGTTTTCAGAATTATTTTATCAGACTGCCCGATGCGCGCAACCTCGAAAGAAACCTTATTTTATACGTGTTATTACAATTTATAGTTTACCGTTAAACTATTATTTGAAAACACTTAGACAAACAATAGTCGACCCTGACTGACGTCGATGCCACGCTAAATGAAAACATAATTTTAAAAAATATATATACTTATCGTGTAATCGGTACGTATGCGTTATAATAGCAGGTAACGTGGAATATATGATTGCAGATACGGTTCATGTATAAACTGCACTATGATTAAAATTTCTCAGCCTGTTATCTATCATCAGAGTCAATAAATAAATCGTTAAATTATATCGTTAAAGTCAGCGCTTATTGCAGCTGTTACTATATTACGTATCTTGAACATGTATCAGGAATTGAGTGCTTATCTGATAAATTCTTGGGTAAAACTAGGTTATGTAATTGATGAAGAACAAGTGTCAGAGAGTGATAATGAGTAACGAGGCCGTCCAGTTGAATGAGGTATATGGAGCCTAGGGGAAGTTGTGTATCTGTCTTAAAATCGAGTTTACATCGGATTTTCATGTCCTTTTTGTAAATATTCCAAAAAAAAAAACATTCATAGGTGGATCACCGGCAATAAACTTCGCCGAAACAAATGAACGAATTAATCAATTAACTTTTCGCTCCCCCTCCAAAACGAAGAATATACACATAAATGGATGGTGTTCTACGTATTTGTGTTAACCCACAAAAAATCAGACTGATTCACAAAAATTACTTATTTCACTAAACTCCATTTAAAATTAATAAGTATCAAATTGAACTTAAAAAACATAATTTTTACACTCTCAGAAATTAATAGATTTCAATCAAATGTGAACAACCAATAAATGGAGAACAAATGACGACGATCAGCTGTTTCAAATAGTGTGAATCAGTCTAAGTTGTGTCGTGGAAGTGGACAGTCTAGAGAGAGAAGTGTTTTTAGGGTTAAGGTGTAGTGAACCAGTCTGAGTGAGAGAAGATGTAGAGTGAAAATAACAGTGAAGTAGATGCACAAAGATACTTTTATTTATTTATATGTTTATATGCCCAAAATAACATTGAATTAAAGAATGGCCACAATATTTAAAATGAAAAGAGACTAACATAGATGTAAAAATTAGTTCGTAAGATTTTTATTGTAAGTAATTAGATTTTTTATTTCATATTGATATTTTGGTTTTATTTATAATGTAGATTTAAATAAATAAACCCAATATTTGTTCCCTAATTCTATGCTATTCATTTCCCTTGTGAACCCAGTTAGATCAATCATATCTTTGGATTAGATTGAACAGTTTTTGCAAATTTAGGAAAACAATATGGCATCTCATTATTATATTTAGAAGAAATTCAAATGAAATAATTATTAATTCAAATTTTTTTAAATACGTGCACTTTCTTTAAAATTGCATTTCGGAAATTCCTGTAGAAATCAAAATTTAGTAGAAGACCAGCTATAATTTCTACAGGAAATTTGGTAATTTTATTAGTTGTTTATTTTAATATTACTTTTTTTTATTATATCACAATATAAAATTTCGAATTTCTGGCCGGTACATAACTTATTCTATATTTCGTACAATTTCAAGTTTTGAGGGCCACATTGAGCCGCTCGGCAGGTCAATTTGTCCAAATAGTATGCGATCCTCCGCTTCGCAGGTTACTCGTCACTCCGTGTGTCTTGTTAAAGCTTAGCGAACACAAGAACACAATGTACATTCCACAAAGCCACAATCCTTCCACTACTTTAACTAAAAGAACAATTAATTGAGTTACATTGTCCATCAATCCAAAGTTATTTCTCCAACGTACTCAACTCTTCTCCTTTCCAGATGGAGTTCATTTCATTCCCAGCGTTTGTTAGATAATCCCACTACTTGGCAATGGTAAATTTAGACCATAATACCATCCAGAGGTTCCTCTTTTTACAGAGCAATTACCATTGAAAAAAGTTTCTACTCCCTCTGCAAAACCAGTCGACTGTTTTCACTAATATTTATTAAATCGGCATTTATTAGAGTTTAAGAATTGAGCCCCCTCCCCGGAACCCCCTTCCCTTCAGCCGATTTCGCTAAAATTATGGATTTTGACTTTAAATATGAAATTTCATGTCGATACATTCATTACATCGGCAGTTATTGGGTTTTTTGAATTGAGTCCCCTCTGATTCCCCCTTTCTTCCGCCGATTTCCGCTCAAAATTGATAAGTGTCGTTTTTATGGAATTTTGAATTTAGGTATTAAAATTTTGTGTCGATACATTCATTACAATGGCAGATATTAAAGTTTGGAGTTAATGATGATATGATTTTTAAGGGCAAAAAACTGCGAGGTAATCATCGCCCTTCAAATGTAGCTATAAAAATGTAATAAAAACTATACAACAAACTATATAACAAATATAGATATATAATAGATAAATAAAAAATACTATATGTTATAGTACAGTCCGGATTCTTTGAGAAAGGGAATTAATTGGTCTATAACAGACTTGTCCCCGAGAGTAAAGCCAGTTCTCTAATCTACCCTTTCCATCATCGATTTGGCTCAAAATCGATAGTTAGAGTGTTCTGGGTTCACACATTCATTCTATCGGGGGTTATCATGTTCATAGACACACACAGAATTGGAATTTAGAGGTCGGAAACATGAAATTCCGTTGAAAACTCGGCATCAAATTTTTGACCGATTTCATAATTTCCACTATACTTTGTATATTTGGAGGAGTACAAACGGGAATAAAAATTATTAAGAAAATATCTGGCTTGTAACAGAAGGTCTGCATTAAGATCGCGGGTTCGGAACCCGACTGGTTTTTAGGTTTTTCTTTATATGGGGTGAATAATCATCTCTCCTTCGGATGGGACGTTAAGCGACCCCTATCCTAGGTGAATAACAATTCAGGGTTGGCAAAATTTAGGACAATAGTCAAGTCGGGCTCATGTCTACCAGAGTGATGAAAGAGCGCTCTGGTAGTAGGCAATATGACCTCGTAGTTAATGCCCGGATATAATAAAATAACTAATTATCTAACCTTCCAGAGGTTCCTGATTTTACGAAACAATTACAACTGAAGGTAACTAAAATTGGTGATTAAAATGATTATTCAATTAATCGGCCTGTTATGGAAGGTCTGTATTTTATTATTCAAGAAGATGAAGACTATCTCTGCTTCTGCATTACGCCCCAAAACCAAATTCGAAATTGATCGAAAGAATGAAAAGTGTAAAAGATGGATGAGTCGCTTCACCAGAAATGTCGTCGGTGACCGGCTACGTACTTTCGCCAGCACGACTTAATTAAGTTTTCGTTCACCATCCAAATCCAATCGACGGTTTGAGCTAAAGTTCAATAGACTTATCTTCTGAATTTTCATAATAACTTTTATGTCGATATGTTCATTACATCGATAGTTATTAGGGTTTCTGAGTCAAGTCTTCTCCTCTGATCGTCAGTTTTCCTTCGGCCGATTTCACGGAACATTAATAGGTGACATCCTCGTGTTGCATTTAAATATAAAATTTCGTGTCGACCGGCACTGCCCAATAAACCCAATAACAGCCGGTCCGTTTATTGGATTATGCTCCCCCTAATTCCCCCTTCCCCAATTCTTTGAATTGGCTAAAAATCAATAGGTGTCTTCTTTATAGGCTTCTGAATACCCAGATAAAATTTCATGTCGATACATTGATTTTGACGGGAGTTATCGTTTTTTTAACCAGTGGGTCGGAAAACATGAAATTCTGGTTAAAATTAAACATCGAATTTCTAATCAATTAAATAACTTTTCCTATGCCTCGTATAGCTGGGGAAGTCAAAAGTATTACAGCGAACATTATGCACTAATAGCAACAAATTATAAAATATATTTTTATTATGGATGTTTTTATTTTAAAAATGTTTAAAAAATTACATGTGATGTATTCCCTATTAGGGAGTTTATTATACTAATCTCTGTTTTTGAATGTTTATTGATTTATTTTCTATTCATTTCAGTTACTTCGTATTTGTTTTTTGTTTTCTAAAATTTACTCTTAAGCTGTAGCATTGTTTTTAATTTAACTGGTTATTTTTGATTTGTATTTAGTGTACAAGGGTAATGGTTAAAGAACCTTATTGTATAAATGTATCTCTCTGTAAATGTGACTGTTATTATAAACTCTTCTTCTTCTTCTTATACTAACCATTGGGTATAAGAACGTCACACTCACAATTACGCAGTACAGTGAAACAAAGAAAACCGCTAACCAGGGGCGTAGCCAGGATTTCGAGCAGGAGGGGGCAAATTTAGGCTAGGGTAGAGACTCCCGGGGGCACAGCCCGCAGTTTCCGTGGTTAGAGCTGCAGACTTTTTGTTATTAATTTGGGAGACCTCTAGAAGCTCCCCCTAGGAAACCGCTGACTGTAATACTTAAGCTGACTTTACATGAGTAGCTTTACATTCTTACTGCGCATGTAAAATCAGCTTTAAGAGTATAAAGTATAACATAAATGAAGATTTTGAGCGAGGAAATGAAATGATCGAATTCATGTATATTTAAATAAATGTAATATGACTTGTTTTATACATGTACATTTAAGTATAGCACAATTTTCGTTTATCCTCCGAAAATCGTGAAAGCACATGCCCCCCCCCCCCTGGCTACGCCCCTGCCGCTGATCCCAACGCATTACTTTCATACACCCAGTAACTGATTTTTGGAGGAGGAAGGCAGAGAGAGTGATCTGTAAAACCGTAGTTGGTATAAGAAAGTCTTATTATGGTCACAACATATATATATTTTTTTTGTTTTTAACTTGGAAATCTGGTTGAACATATGGCGAGAGAAATCTGAGTGTGTAAAGTTGGTCATTGCAGAGGTCGTTCATCAGGTAAATAGATAGTCTCTAGGTGGGAGATGAGAAAGAGAAACGAAGAGGTAGAAAGAAGAATAAAGAGAGAAAGTGCGATGACCCAGAGATGGGGGACTCTGGTCTGCACTCCGTCCTACACACCACTTGTGGGCATTGTCTGGGGCTTTAACGGGAGCATCCTGTGTGGGTGGAGTAGCCTTCTGGCACCGGACCGGCTCCGGACGACTTTAAAACTCTTTAGGTGGCCCAAAACAAATGCCTTAGATTGGTCAAAACGTTTTGGTAAAGAAAATAGGGAAAACTCAGGTAGGGAAGCACAAAAATATCCGTTCACGATTTTAGGTTATAATCTCTGTTTTTGAATGTTTATTAATTTCTTTTCTATTCATTTCAGATATTGTATTTTTTTTTCCTTTTTTTCTTTTTTTTTTTTTTTTTTGGCTTTATGTACGGTGCCATATTAGCCATGTCAATGTGTTATATATAATTATTTAAGACATCCATGGCCCCGGGAGGGAGTTCTATCTACGAAATAAAACTCACTCCCGGACGGGATTCGAACCCGCAAACCATGGTGAGACCATGCGACCAAAGCCCTACGCTCTAGCCCGCACGGCCACCATGGCCCCCCTTTTTTTCTTAAAGAGTTTTTTTTAAATTTACTCTTAAGCAGTAGCATTGTTTTTAATTTAACTGATTATTTTTTATTTGTATTTAGTGTATAAGGGTAATGGTTAAGGAACCTTATTGTATAATTGTACTTCTGTAAATGCGATTGCTATAATAAACTCTTCTTCTTCTTCTTCTTAATAAGGACGGATCCTTCTTAATTTTCTGCGAAATCGACCGAAAAAGGGGGTGCAAAGGACGGAGGCTCAACTCAAAAACCCTAATAACTCCTAATGTAATGGATGTACAAGGATTCAGATACCCCTAGTCGACTAATTACACTACGTAACAAAAAATTATTTATGTTTATTTCTTTGATTTTAGTGTTTGAAAGTAATGTGCTGATCATGAATATGCTATTCATTTTTTACAGATGTCGATTATTTTCGATATTTTAAAGGTTTTTTAATAATTTCAAATTTACTGCTTTTTCTAGCAATCGTAGTTGTTCAAACTAATCACCAATAGATGGCTCTAACGTGATATTCCAACTTCATTAATATAAAGCTGCAGAGCTTATATATATTGACTTCTGTAACAAACCATTCACTGTGTGGAAAGAAGGTATCAGGGACGTTGTGACTGTGCTATGATGGGCGACTATGTATGGGGTATAGTGCGTGCAGTGGGGTCAGCAGGGCCGGATTTAGGCTTGATAAGGCCCTAAGCTATTTGAGATATGGGTCCCTTTATAAGTCCAGATATTATATGTTAGTGCCAAATATGATTTTCGGATACCTAGAGGGTTAAACTGAAATACAATTAAGAAGTAAATAGATAGTGTACCTAAGTGATAGTGTAAATAGATAGTGTGTGGGGTCTTTAACGAGTACCTGTACGATGTCAGGTACTCGTTAAAGACCTCTACCCTAGGTGAATAAATCAGCCAAAAAATCAAACATACAACGCCTTCAGTCAATACAATCCATCATACTACGCCACAATGCCAATGCACCATTTTACGTTTCCAACCTCACATTACATAATGACCTCAACATCCCATTTGTACCTTCTGTTATCAAGACACGATATCAAATTTTTCACGACAAACTCCATCATCACGCCAATCCACTTATACAAGAATTATCTACAAACACTCTCCCCACAAATCCACCACGACGCCTCAAGCGGATATGGCAGAGGGACCTGCTCCAGGACTAGCCTGGACTCCTCTTCGGTCACGTACCTCAGCAGTACAGCCACGCACCTGACACTGCTCTATTTATCACAATTGCTAATGGCAAATGTTATTATGCCGTTGTAAATATATAAATAAATAAACAAATAAAATAAACTTAAAATCATTTTTATTCATAACAAACTTAAAAATGCAAACTCTGGTAAAAAGAAACAAAAGTTCTTTTAAAAGGCACAATTTACAAAGGCTTATTATCTAATCTCTTGAAACATGTTATAAGGATTAGGGAATTATAATAAACTAAATTATTTTCTTTCTTGCCTTTGCCAGTGCAAAGTCACTGATGACATCATCAAATGATAAACTGCATAGTTTGTCACTTTCTATGCACATGAGACTGAGGGAACATAATAACGCTTCGTTCTTCGAAAAAACGCGCTAAAAAAATTGGGTGAAGAGTATGAAACGTTCCGGACGTGCGGCATTGGGACAAATCTAAGGTGTTAGGTATTAAGAGTATAAGTCAAAAAGAGTTACTTTTCAGGAGAGTGCCCAAAACATTTTAAAAGCTTATATTTTCACTTTTTTATGTTTTTTCTCTCAAGTACGGAATATTTCTAGCTTAAAATATGCAATTACGGTATTATTATGTAATGATAACAAAAAAAATTATTTGGTTAATAAAATATTTGACTTGTACTGTTAAGACCAAACGTGTTGGCGACTTATACTTTTAAGATCATTGACTTATACCATTAGGCTATGTAGTTTGGAAAACATGAAATGAGTTATACTCAATGACACCGCTTTTTAAAATTTTGAGTACATTCCTAATTGTTTTTTTTTTAATTTAACTGGAGAACCTTTTTCGTTGCAACCTACCACACACAACAAGTGTTACCAACAGTACAAGTCTGGAATTCATGTGGCATTCTCAACTGAGCCTAATAGTATAAGTTGACTTGTTCTCTTAATACGTAACACAGAATTTAAAAAATAAGTTATACTATCAGGTACAATTGTAGAAAAAAACCTTTAACGTCGTTCTATTGACTTATACTCTTAGGAACACAAAGAAAAAAAAGGTGTTGAGTTAAATGAACGACAAAACGGAAATGGCCAATTTTTGACTTATACTCCTAGTACCTAACACCTTAGAAATAATGCTGCAGTATATTTAAGTATATATGACAATTGCTCAGCCGGACAATTTTTTTTGGGGGCCCCCATGAAGGTGGGGGCCCTAAACTATAGCTTGTGTAGCGTATACGTAAATCCTGCACTGGGGTTCAGAAAAACATAAGAGGAAAGAACGGTCTCATGTACATTTTTAAAAGACACTATTATTGTATGAAGATTCAATGTTATTCAATATTTTGGTTCTTATTCCTACCAATTCTTGAGGTACTGTATGTTAGATTTCTTCTATAGGACTCTAGTATTAAATAAACATATAATATTAGTAGCTTTGGGGGCCATGGTTTGCGGGTTCGAATCCCGTCCAGGAGTGTTATTTCGTAGATAGAACTCTCTCCCGGGACCATGGATGTTGTAAATATCTAGATAACACATTGACATGGCTAATATGCATCGTACATGAGCCTAGAAGAAAAAAAAAAATTAGTAGCTTTCAAGAAAATTTAAAAATTTATTATCACAGCCAAAATATTGACACTTACAAAAACTAGTTGAATATTCATACTCAGCATCATCAAATGAAGCAATAAACACTAAACAACTAAGATAAACAGAAACTTTGTAAAATTTTGTTACGTAGTGTTATTTATCCCAAAGAGTCGATTGGTTTTGGAGAAAGACCAAAAACGTAAGAGGGCGCCAGTAGCTCAGTGGTATGCGTGCTTGCCTTCTGAGCTCAAGATCGTGGGTTCGAAACCCTACCGAGGCCCTTAGTTTGTTTTATCTGGGAGGTAAAATAAACTTAAGCATGCCGTCCTTCGGATGGGACGATAAGCCATGGTCCCGAGCCTGTACGATGTCAGTTACTCGTTAAAGACCCCTACCCTAGGTGAATAAAAATTTAGGGTAGGCAAAATTTAGGACTCCCACAGTAGAGTCGGGCTCATGTTCACCAGAGAGCTCTGGTAGTAGGCGATATGACCTCGTAGTTAAAGCCCAGGCATGAGTTATAAAACCTAACCTAATCAAAAACTTAATTCGTGCTGGGGAAGTACATTGTCAATGATTCATCGACTAGTTTTTACAGTTATATTTACTCGTTACAATCAAAATCAGTTGTTATAGTAACTGTAAGTACTATTTTAAATTACTAGATCGTGATCTGACATCGAAGAATCTGTTTGCTAAATCATGTCTTATTTTTGTTCTCAAACGTGCATTTTTTTGAAAAAATCAACCAATCGTGCCACCTAATTCCGTTAGAATAAGGTCATTTTGTCCCTTCTAAAAATTACTTAAGTCTAATTAACGCTTTTTGAATCAATAAAAGAAAAAAGTTGACGGTGAATCACCTACAATGTACTTCCCCAGAACGAAGTCGACCGCTTGCGCTAATATTCAACAGTTGACTTACATAGGGGCTCCTAAATCTTCATACTATATTTTATGAATAATTTATGGTTTACAGATTTACTTTGTGAAGCTCCATTCTAGAAATAGATAATTGAAATAGACAATTTCTTTGTCAAACTTCACTATAAGTATATTCTCAAATACTCAACTAGTTTCGCCGTGTTAAGGCATTATCAAGAGTCACCTATAAACTGACAGAATTGGTTGACAGGGTAGAAGGTACAGTTATGGAGGGTTTTTTTTTAGGTAGTGACGGGGAATCCCTTGTTTTTGTTACTCTATACATTCCAATAAACAGATATTTACAAGATAATAATAAATATAAAAATAAAAAAGAAAATATATATAAAATCTAATAAAGTGAATCTAACAGTAAAGTGTTGGTATTTATATAGGTATGACTCATGAATTATATAAATGTAAAATATAATTTAAAGTGAATAAAAACAAATACATAGAATTTAAAGACAAATTAAAACATCAAATGAAAATTATAGTATTATCTAAATGTGAGTTAGCAAAACATTTCTACAATCGTTTGTCTTGTTTTTGTTAGGCCCTGATGATGATATGAAATATATCGAAACGTTGGCATCATCAAACATCCCTGTCAACCAATTCTGTCAGTTTATAAGTGACTCTTGATAATGCCTTAACACGGCAAAACTAGTTGAGTATTTGAGAATATATAGTGAAGTTTGACAAAGAAATTGTGTATTTTAATTATCTATTCAAATTTTATGAAGATAATTTCATTATTGACAGTTATTAGGGTATTTAAATATGAGCTTCCTTCCCTTCAGTCGATATCGCTGAAATTTAACAGTTTATGGATATAAAAAATTAGTGTGAATACATTTCATTTTAACTTTAAATATAAAATTTCGTGTTGATACTTTCATTACATCGGCAGTTATTAGAGTTTTTGAATTAAGCTCCTCCTCTATAACCGGTTTGACTGAAAATCGACAGGTTATGGTCACACATGTAATATTTTGTGACGATACATTAATTCTATCGGCAGTTATTACAGTATTTATCTTAAGTCTTCCCCCTGAACCTTCGATTTAACAATGGTTGAAAGAAAAATTTAGAGAAAAAAAAAACAGCGAATTATTATACTTTAATTATAGTTAATTATCGATTATAATTAATCAATTATAATTGATCATTTCTAAATGTTTTACTGTATAAGTACCACTTCCTGTCGTTACATAGTTAACATTTAACTTTCTCAGATAAACAAAGAATAGGGGAAGTTACGAAATCAGTGAGAAATAGGATTTGGAGTTGTAATTAGAAATTCATGTTTTCCGATTTTCTGATTCCAAAAAAAATGGAAAACATCAAAACAACCTATCGATATTAATTTAAGCAATCTTCAGCTAAATCGGCAAAAGAGAAGGAGAATAGATCAGAGGAGGGGGATCAAACTCAAAAACTGAAATAAATGAAAATAATATGAAGATGGCTGATGTAGTGAGAAGTGATTATTTCGCGGGATGTCAAATATAAGGTAGTCTGACCTCTCACAGATTTTTATTTAAGTAATAGCTAGCCGGCTTTCGAGGTTTCCCTCATCATCAGGCAGTCTGATAGAAATTTTTGAATAAAACTAAATAATAAAAATAAATAAAACAATCTACAAAAACAAACATTAACAATTTAAAATATCATGGATGGGGACAGACGAGTTATTCCTGTCCACCATCTGAGTCATAACTGGGAGAACGGTGTACGTGACACTCAGATGGTGGACAGGAATAACTCGTCTGTCCCCATCCATGATATTTTAAATTGTTAATGTTTGTTTTTGTAGATTGTTTTATTTATTTTTATTATTTAGTTTTATTCAAAATTTTTTATCAGACTGCCTGATGATGAGGAAAACCTCGAAAGCCGGCTAGCTATTACTTAAATAAAAATCTGTGAGAGGTCAGACTATCTTATATTTGACATCCTGTGAATTAAATGATATATTGAAAATCACGCTGGGGAAGTACGTTACCGTTGATTCACTGACGATATGAATATTGCAAAAAGAAATTTTATTTTTGGAATGGCCCTTAATTTATTTTATCTGAGAGGTAAAATAAACTTAAGCACGCCGTCCTTCGGATGGTACGTTAAGCGATGGTCCCGAGCCTGTACGATGTCAGGTACTCGTTAAAGACCCCTTACCCTAGGCGAATAAAAATTTAGGTTAGGCAAAATTTAGGACCCTTCCAAAATTACATACAAGATTACATAACTTCCTCTATATTTTGTTTAGTGGAAGTAAAAAAACAATACTGGGTAAGATTTTTTTTTATTCTTTTAATTTCTAAAATTAATATAAATGTTTTATTTATTTTCAGTCGGACATTTTTTTCTCTCATTTTTTGAAATCAAGGGGTCAAAAAACATGGAATTTCTGTGAAAAGATTGAACTTGTGACTTCGTATAGCTGGGGAAAGTGAAATTTCCTGTCTGTGAAATTATATACATATCTAGAATCCATAAGGACGACACCTACTGATTTTCAGACAAATCGGCGAAAGGGAAAAGGGACTAGAGGGATTTAAAAAATAATTACTGTCGAATTTATCGACAGTAGGGTGGCCCTTATTTTGAAAAAGTTTAAATTTCTCAGACCTCCACCAGGAATTCAGTTTAGAATGTTGAAAAAATGACCCCTAAATTTTTTCAGATTTTTTTTGACCATATTAACCCGTGCCTGTAAAGTGTTGAAGTTTAACATTGAGTTTAAATGGGGATTTTGCGATTCGAGAGACTTTAGAGCGTAACTTTTGATGCCTCGAATGGATTGTTCTGAAATGACGTATTCTTACGTTTTGGGGGTCGCTGAATTCAAATTTGATGTCAAAAATCAAGTTTTGACAGTTACATTTCTCAAAAAACTCATTAATTTCAACTAATAAACAATTTTCTCAAAAAATTCATGATGTAATTTTATAGGTTTTAGAGGTCACTGATTTCAAATTTGATGTCAAAAAACTGTCAATAACTCAATTTTATGTACAATTTAATGAATAAATTGTTCAATGATGTGATTATACATGATTTAGGGGCAGCTGACTTCAATTTTAATATCAAAAATTGATTTTTGACATCAAATTATACCGTTGGAAGACTAATTAATAGATTCAGAATAATGCTTTCAGTTTTGAATTATTGACAGTTTTTGACAAACGGAAATGTACCTGAATTGTGAAAAGGAAAAAGGAACTCCTAAATGAAGTGATTTACTATTTACATTCTATTCTTTTTAGAGGGAGAGCAGAAACTTAATTAATTGAAGATAAGGAAATGCATTGCCTTTCGTTTACTGACGATTCTCTTATATAATTGCTTTGATCTTTAACCTACCACACTCCCTGCCGGAAGCCTACATCGAAGCTACGCCCATGTGTCAACCTGCAATAAGTCAGTACATTACACGACGTAGAGGAACGTGCACGTAGAACATCAAGTGTCAATAATGTCATGAGGAATCCTTAATAAAACTTTCACTCATCAGGTACGTTCCGCCATGTTTCACTAACGTGCTTAAATGAACGCATGGGTTCTTTCCGGAAGTGGATGTTTCTTGACGATCTTCCTCATCGCAAAAAACAAAAAAGTAGTGATGAGTTTCCTTAAACTTCTCTGGGATGTTCATATGTTGATTTTTTCCGGCATTTTTTCTGGAAGGGTTCATAGTGAGCAGAAGAGGAGACGTGAAAGTGTCCCAAAATATTGTCAAAAAAAAAGAAAGAAATAAGACACCTCTGGAAAAAATGCCGGAAAAAATCAACAAGTAGTGATGAATCAATTTTTTTTTCTCTAAGCCAAATATGGACAAAGGTTTTCAGGTGAAAATTCAAACGTTATGCGGTTCAAACTAAATAGAATAAATTAATCACCGGCTATACACTTCCCCATCACGAATTAATTGCATTTTCATTACTCTCCGTCTAAAGTTACTTACACGGAGAAAACTATCACCGACTGGTGTGTACTACCTGGACCCTCATTATCCGCGGGGAATACGTCCCGACTTTACTTTGGACAAAAAATTCAACTCCTGAAGTTAAACAGACCACATAGCCTAAGATGGACTGGATAAACGAGGGAATAAATTATTGTAAGTACAACATAATATGTATGTATTTTATTCAAAAACTGCAAAATACTTGTGTAAGAAATTAATGTTTAAGAAACTTTACAGAAAACGTGAACATTAATTTGCTTCTTTCGTAAAAAAAGTTGTAATTTTACTTTGCCGGGCTTCTTCTCGTAGTGTGTTCTGCAGTTCTTTGTAAGGCGCCACAGCTGTGTCAAAGATACGCTGAAAAGCTACACATCTCTTCACGTCAGGGTCAAAATCTAGTGCCATTTGAGCCAAGTCGTTCTTAGCTTTGAGAAACTTCGTGATCATCCTTAAGTTGATCTTCTTTGTTGGTTGGTCTGCTTCTTCGCATTCATCCGTCTGAGTGGATTCTTGGAACATTTTTTTAGACGTTTTCTTTATTTATGCGAAAATGGTTAGTCCTATCGAAAAATTGTTTCTTACCAAAAATGTTCTCTATTAAATTTCCAATTTCAAAATGACCTTAGATTTGAGTTAGGATAATAATACGACCGAAATTTATATCGCCCATGGTGTGTCCATAACAGGACTTTGTTATAGCAACCAATACAACAGTGGGGAACTGTTTTCGGAATGTTACTTGTGTAAACTGTTCGCAGAATGTTACTTGTGCAAGCACCCAGTGGCCCCGCAGAGTTCGGCAGTGGAGCCCGCTCTTGTTTATTTTTACTTCTATGAATAGAAGTATGTACATACATACACACTATTTCTACATTTATGTCATCTCGGAGATATTAAGGTAGGAACTAGCAGATAATGCGGGAAGGTAGTTATTCATCTCTTCGCGGATAAAAAGTCCGCGGATAATGAGGGTCCAGTTCCCTATCACCTACTGGTGTCTACTATGCCCTATCACCTAGTGGTGACTACTGTTCCCTATCACCTACTGGTGTCTACTATTCCCTATCACCGATACAAAATACAGAATAAAACTTTTTTGCAGCAAGAAGAAATTTGCTTTCTTGCCGCAAGAATCGTGTAAATAGCTTTTGAATCCGCACACTAAATTTTGAATAGATACATTCATTACATCGGCAGTTATTGGAGTATTGAATTCGAGACCCTCTTCTCTGGTACCTTCCTTCCCTTCGATCCTTAAAGGGTTTTGAATTTAAATATGACCTTTAGACACCTACTTGGTAGTGTTAATGTCCTTGTGATATTTTTACGGAATTAAGATTTTTCGTTTTGAGGGAAACCAACATAGAAATAGGCGGAACTCGTACTTAGTTCTCTTGATTTCTGGTATATTCTGACGGAACTCGGAAATTCTCATGAGAACTATAGTATTCAAAATATCAAACTAACAATCCAAATTCAAGGATACCTCCAGACAGGAAATGTCCTTCCCCTCGTTATAATTAACGGATTATTATTTTGGTTGTTCCTTCATTATTACTGCCATTAAAGATCCCCCCACAATTATGTACACACATATAATTAAAAAGAAAAAAAAAAAAAAAAAAAAGCGTCGGTGAATGTACTTTTCTAGTACTTTTCCCACCTCTTTCTCCCTTCACAAGCAATATACCGTTTGCGCTAAAAATTAATAGTTGAATTTCATTCATGAATTCTTAATGCGCCTCCCCCCTTTACCCTTCGGCCAGTTCCGGGATCATTGACAGGTGTCTTTATGGCGTCTTGGGTACATAAAAAGTGATCGGCGAATGACCAGCTAAGTACTTCCCCACCACGAAATAATCTCCCCCTACAAAGCCAATTGACCGTTTGGGCTAAAACCCAATATTTGAATTACATAGTGGCTTCTGTTTAGTCAACAACGTTCATAATGTAAACACACTGCTAATCCCTCTCTGAGTCTGATACTCAGTCCCATGCTATGCCCGTGAGTGTATTTTAAGTTTCTATTTATTGTCGTATTTTACTACGGCCCTCCTCCTTTTTTGGTTTTCTTGAACTTCTATTTGGACTTGCTATCTGCCAGTGTCCCCGTTTAACTTTGTCTTCGTTTGTCCGATGAGCCTCGTTCTTCGGGTTCCATCATCCTTCGAAGATCATCATTTTTGTTTTTATTTAAATTTCACTATTTTCACCACACTGTTGTAAACATAAGGATATTTATAATTTCATTTTTATTTTGACCCTGAGCTCAAGTTAATATTTTCAGTTTTAATTACATATGGGGGTATTCAAACATTGTTTCTTACGGAACTACTTTCGTTGTACGCAGTCCATAGTCAATTATATTTTTTATTATATTACTTTCAGTGATTATTTTTTAACAATATAAATGTATATACAGGGTGTAACAAGTCGAGAGGGCGATACTTGGGGATTTTATAGTAAATTTAATTCTGAACAAAAAAATTCCTATAAACATAGGTCCGCAAATGCTTTGTTTAAAAGTTATAATAAAAAAACTGCAGGGCAAAGAAAGAAATACCTGCAATTGGTATAAGGGATTAGGATCTGAATAGGGTTCAAAGTTCAATACCATTCATGTTTATGAATGTTGGGTTCTATTTCAATGGAACTAATCTCATTTATTGTGAATCAGTTTTGCATAAAATGCCGCGAATGTTCAAGAATGCGGAATATGCAGATATTCTATTTGTGTACGGTTTTTGTAACGGGAACAGTGATGCAGCTGTGAGTACCGAAGACGTTTCCCTCTTCGACGGATCCCCCATCGAAGGGTTTTCCAGGCTACTTATCAACGAATAAGAGAAACTGGCCGTGTTACAGAGCTGCCTACCAGAATAATTAATCCACGAGTCAATGTAAATCGAAGTGAAAATATCATCAGAGCTTTTGAAGTAAATCCGACGACAAGCCCACGTCGAACCGGACTTCAAATGCAGATTTCGCATATGGAAGTGTACAGAACCCTAAGGAGCGAACGTATGTACCCCTATCATTTTAATTCAGTACAGTATTTAGTACAGGGTGATGGTGAAGCAAGGATGTAATTCTGTCACTGGTATCTTCGTCGTTTAGCATCCAATCATCACTTTGGTAACAACATCTTATGGACAGATGAGGCTACATGAATGGTATTGAACTTTGAACCCTATTCAGACCCTAAACCCTTATACCAATTGCAGGTATTTCTTTCTTTGCCCTGCAGTTTTTTGATTATAACTTTTAAACAAAGCATTTGCGGACCTATGTTTATAGGAACTTTTTTGTTCAGAATTAAATTTACTATAAGATCCCTAAGTATCGCCCTCTCGACTTGTTACACCCTGTATATACCTTTCTTTTTGTTTTAAAAATTGATATTCTGTTTGTTTTTATTATAGATCCGATATGTCCGATAATATATAATAATTATTTACCCAATCTTTTTGACATATTTTAATAAGAATTTATTTTTAAACTCAAGTTAATTTTTAATTTTATTTTGATTAACAAGATTTATTCTTTTTTGCGTCATTGAATATATTTATTATTTTATATATATATATATTTTACATTGTTCAGTATTATTATTATTTTGTGTCCCCTTTATTTTTGTTCTCCGTTTCCCGATCATGTGCTTGTACAATAATTAGGAAGCTCCCGCGAAATAACATTTTATTTGTGGATTTTCATACAATTCAGAAGCAATAGGGAGCCTTGAATTAACCAACTTCTGAATTCTCATACTAAATTTAGTGTCGGAAATTCACCTTGGCAGTTATTAGAATATTTAAGTTAAGCCCCTGTTTCCTGCTCCACCCCCCCTCCCACCAACCTTTCGCGGAAAATACATAGTTGCCATGCATATGAGGTTTTGAATCTAAGTAGAAAATATCATGTCGATACATTCATTACAACATCAGTTATTAGTTTTTGTGTTAAACCTCCCCCCCTTTTCCTTTGGTCCATTTGTCTGAAAATTTCGTGTCGATATATTCATTTTATCAAGAGTTATCGTGTTCACAGAACAGAAACATTAGGATCAGGGCTTGCAAAACATAAAATGTCGGTAAAAATAACTTCTAATTTCTGACCGATTACATAACGCTCCGTAAGAAAAAAACAGTAAAAAGTAAAAAAATTAAATGAAAGCTTATAATTGCGAAAATAACCAACCAAGGGCAGGAAATTCTCCTTGAAGGCCAGAAGAAATGAGGGTACATGTGGCTAGACCATCGCGTGCGGCCGGCAATTATTTCTTTGAAATCGTAAACTCCTGTTTCTACCCAACTAATTTCAAACCTGAAAACTGTGTCTCGATCAACCCGTAATTTGGATCATTGTACTGAGCCAAATGAAATTTTCTGACCAAAAATCGGTTGTTTTTTTGATATTTTTGCCAAAAATATTAGCTAAAAGACGTCTTCCCACTGTTTTATTTTAGACCAGAACCGGTTTCCGACGCAACAGAGTCATCATCAGTGGTTCATCTCACCCACGCAGCACAACAGACAACTGGCACTTTAACCGCTGGGCGGTGTGGGTGGGATGAACCACTGATGATGACGCTGTTGCATCGAAAACCGGTTCTGATCTAAAATAAAACAATTGGAAGCCAACGTCTTTTATTTCTATGATAAATCTCGTGTCACTGGTAACTACCAGTCAATAATAACAATACATTTGAGGATATATGCTGTAGAGCCTCAAATGTAACTATTTAAACTTTAGTTACCAGGTAACGAGTATAATTGATCAATTTTTAATACAATATTATTTGAGGGCGCCGGTAGCTCGGTGGTATGCGTGCTTGACTTCTGAGCTCAAGGTTGTGGGTTCGTAGCCCGACCGAGGCCCTTAGTTTATTTTATCTGGGAGGTAAAATAAACGTAAGCACGCCCTCCTTCGGATGGGACGTTAAGCGATGGTCCCGAGCCTGTACGATGTCAGGTACTCGTTAAAGACCCCTGCCCTAGGTGAATAAAAATTTAGGGTAGGCAAAATTTAGGACTCCCACAGTAGAGTCGGGCTCATGTCCACCAGAGTGACGATAGAGCGCTCTGGTAGTAGGCGATATGACCTCGTAGTTAAAGCCCGGGCATGAGTCATAAAACCTAACCTAACCTAATACAATATTAACTACCATATGTCTAAACAATGGCGAAACGTTAAAAAAAAAATATATATAAATATATTTCGGGAAACAGAAGGAAAATCTGTTGTTTTTTTTCAAACCACCTTCATCAAGTGAACGTTATACTATTCTCAATTCAAGGATTTTCTTCTTCCACATCAAAATAATTACTTACCTATAAAACATGTATTTTTTTAAATTTAATATATTATTATTTTATATTATTGATTTACCCTTAAATCAAGTTCTCTTATTCCGATTTTTTCGATCTATTCAGATCTATGGATTTCCCAAAAGACAAAAAAAATAAAAAGCAAGAAGAAGTGAAGGAAAACATCGATTTCTATAGAAAACTATTTTCTCAGAAAGAAACAAATTGGAACGCTCCCACAGCTCATGAAACAATGAATTTTCATCACATATCTACGTAAGGGAAAACAAGAAAGTTTAACTGTTTCTTCTTCACTTCACAAATATTACAGGTAACTAAAAAAAAGTCGTCGGTGAATCACCGGCAATGTACTGCCCCAGAACGAATTAATTCATTAACTTATCGCTCCCAGTCCAAAACTCAGGTATATAGATGTATTATATTTATAATATTGTAGCGGTCATGCCGCTAAGATTATTGATTAAGTAAAATAGGAGACATGTTGATTGTTGTTTGAAACAAAATAAGAATTATAATCTGTATAAAAATATTTCTGGAAAATAATATTTGCGTTACTAAAACGAAATCAGTTTTTTATTATTATAGTTAAAAAGAACTAGTAAATAAGAATTGGTTAATAAGAACCCTACAATATATAGAACATTATCCGCTATCACGGACGTCGATATCCCATGGACTGTAAAGATACCTTTAAATGTTCTGATTACAGACGTTTGAGCTAATATTCAATAGTTGACTTAATAAATCCTCATACTAAATTTAGAGCTCAGTAAGTAACCACCCTACCTATGAGCTACCGTGCCCCCTCATTATTTACTATATATAAGTATATATATATACTGTGATATATAGTAAATAATGAGTAAACTTCTGTTGTTGTTTTTTTTTAATAGTGAAAAATCAACAATTTGGGAGTCAACAAAACCTTACACACAATATCAAAGTAAATAATCAGGGGGCACGGTAGCTCAGAGGTAGGGTGGTTTATATGAATAAAAAATAAACTTAAGCACGCCGTCCTTCGGATGGGACGTTAAGCAATGGTCCCGAGCCTGTACAATGTCAGGTACTCGTTAAAGACCCCTTGCCCTAGGTGAATAAAAATTAAGGGGCTCATGTCCACCAGAGTGACGAAAGAGCGCTCTGGTAGTAGGCGATATGACCTCGTAGTTGAAACCCGGGCATGAGTCATAAAACCTAACCTATATATGAATAATATATATGAGAGACCTTGCGAAAGGTGTACTCCCGATCTCCGGACTTTGAGCTCTCATCTGAAACCATTATTTAAATCTAAGAACGGTCGGGGGGTGATCATTCTATGAGGTTCGGGTTTCTGTTTTGTACTTGCTTCTTCCTTGTAAATACAGTCTCAAAACAATAACTTTAATTATAATATTTGTGTCTAAATAGTGTCGTCCGCAGTTTAACCTTGGATCAAGCAAGACCCCATTGTGGTTACTGAATAAACGTGTTAAGGACAATAGTTTCATTCTGTAATACCTTGATCAACGGCATCTTAATTTTAATAATAACTTAATGAGGTAGGAAAGAGGTAGAGTGCTTGCCTATTGTGCTCAAGATCGCGGGTTTTAAACCCTACCAATTTTTTTTTTAAGTTGAAGGAAGGTAAGGAAACTTTGGTTGGGACGTTAAGCGATGTCCCAAGTCTGTGCGGTATCAGTTACTCGTTAAAGATCCCTAACCTAGTTAGGCAAAATTTAGGACTCCCACAGTAGAGTCGGGTTCATGTCCACCAGAGTGATGAAAGAGCGCTCTGGTAGTAGGCGATATGACCTAATAGTTAAAGCCCGGGCATGAGTCATAATAACTAACAAACTTATCTTAAAGAAATGTTTAATAAAAATAATGTGTATTGTATTTATTAATACGTTCGGAAATTTTATAAAGAACAATTTTTGGTAATATACACTTTTTCAATAGATTTTGCGAAAATGACGCAAATTTCTAAAAAAAATAAATTTCAAAACGACATTTTAGAACGGATTTCGGCATGTACTTCGCAAATCGGGCGAATTTCGAAAAATCGTATTTTACAAAAAATGTATCTTTCAGTGTTCTCTACAACATTTAGTTGAAGAGATTTTTGATTTGGTCATAAATGACAGGGTTAGAATCAAAATGGTCTAAATGACATTTTTAAAAATTTGAAGAAACTGTGCATTAAGTTCTTAACCGATTTAAAAAATCTATAATTTATCGAAACCGGAAATATTTTGTCTTCTGCTTTTAATTTCAAGGTCACTATCGATATGTTTAAGTTACTTGTTCATGTCACTAAAATGGTATAAGTGATTTACCATTAGATCTCAGAACTGGCTAGGATTTCACTTGTACAACTTTTTTCCTGAAAAGAACTATTATTTTTGTAACCGATTATGCACTTAACGAAAAATTGTCAAAAATGTCACTTGGACCATTTTGATTCTAACCCCATTGCAAATTTCATTGCAAATTTCAAATTCATTGCTACAAATGTTTTTATAATGTAAAGTTCCAATCAGATACAACACACACACACACACACGTACAGATAAGACGTCATTATACTATAGTTATAAATAAATAACTAAGGACATTTTATATAATCATTGAATGAGATGTTTTTTGAATGGTCTGTGTAGATCGCAGAAGAAGAACCTTGAGTAATCATCGTTTGTTTATTTGCTGACGAAGAATCGTGAATATTGCATTAAAAAAAAGAGAAATGTCATTCATAAAACAATTATTATTATTTTTACTATTTTTTTTAACAGGAAAAAAACATCACAATAATATAGTTTACAACTTTAGTTAAAACTTTCAACATTTTACTGATCTGCATAAAATAGAAGAGATTATTACTGTCCGTCTTTTCACTTCCGACACTATAACGAATGCTCCTCAGCATGTATTTATCAACTAAATTTTCGCTCTCCCGCCAAAATTAATCTACCGTTTGGGCTAGAAATCAAGAAGAAGAAGAAGAGTTTATTATAACAGTCGAATTTACAGAAGTAAAATTATACAATAAGGTTCCTTAACCATTAGGTACCCTTATACGCTAAATATAAATCAAAAATAATCAGTTAACTAAAAACTTAAGCAGTAGCATTGTAAGTTAATTTTGAAAAACTCTTAAAGAAAAAAAAATACAAAGTAACTGAAATAAATAGAAAATAAATTAATAAACATTCAAAAACAGAGATTATAATTTAAAATCGTGAACGGATATCTTTGTGTTTCCCTCCCTGAGTTTTCCCTATTTTCTTTACCAAAACGCTTTGGTTTGTGTCACACTTAAGTAAATATTTTTTACTGAAATTTATTATGCAGTCCAGTAGGAGCTCAACATTCTTCATGGATTTGGAGGATGGAGGTGTCCCTCGAGTAGCTACCAATCAATCTAAGACATTTGTTTTGGACCACTTGAGATGTTTCATTTTTATATCAATTATATAGAGGATGTAGGGGGTTGAATTTTTGAGCAGTACTAAAAAAACACATTGTTTCTTTCCGATATTCTCTGTACCAAATGAATACAAAATTTGAGATATAGTACAAAAAAGTAAATTGAACTATTTTTCACATAATAGTGATTTTGTCTTATTTTTCAAAATAACTTTTTCCAATCTCTGGTTTTTACTTCCCCAATAAAGGAATTATATTATACGAAGTATAAGGGAAGTTATTTAACTCGTTAGAAATTCGAGGTTCAGTTTAGATTTCATGTTTTCCGACCCCCTGTATCCAAAAACTCCTGATAGAATGAACGTATCGACGTGTTTCTAGGGACGACACATATTGATTTTCAACCAAATCGGCGTTAGGAAAACGGGGAACAGAGAAATAATTATTTTAAATTAATAAATTTTACTAAATAATATAATTTACTAAAAAAATTATATATTTTTATTTGTATTTGCACAATACATGTAAGCTATGCTTCTTGGATATTTACACAACATCCATGACCCCAGGAGGGAATTCTCTCCATGAAATAAAACTCTCGTGCAGGGATTCGAACCCGCAACCATAACCAGTCTATAGCCCACAACTCCCTACAAAATAAAATGATACCTACTTATTATAAATGCTACAAGACTTCCTTATTGGCCAGAGAATGTCTCCACACTGTAGAAATGTTCAACAGAAGAAAGCTCGCTCATCAGAAAAGATCTATTAGTAGTAATAGCTCAATAATATAATAAAAATCAGGATTATCGTTTTATATAATAGAAACTTTTTTTTAAATAACACGAATCAAATAAATTATATTTTATAGTTAAGTAACTCAAAATTGCTCATGTCTTCATGGGGATAAGGAAGTGTTAGTCAGATTTTATGAAAAAAGAATTATATTGTTATAAATATAATAAAAATAGGCAATAAATGTTATAGGTTATCCGCAAATTATTTTTATATTGCCTAGGAAATATTTTATTGTTTAGAAACAATCGGAAGACTATTAACGCAGTTCGCATTCGATTTTGAAATCAACATTTATCATAGATAATAAATTCATCGGTGAATCAAAGACAATCTACTTCCCCAGAACGAATTAATCAATTAACTTTTCGCTCCCACTCCAAAAACCAATCGATTTTTTGCGCTAATATTCAACAGTTGACTTACAAAGGGGCTCCTAAATCCTCAAACTAAATTTTTTGTCGATAAATTCATTAATTCGGAAGTTGAACTTGAATGAAATAAAACTTGTTTATTTATGATATTGTCTAATTTCACCAACTATATTTACATGGGAGTACTTTCGGTATTTCTACCATCCTCAGCCAAAAGCATAAGAGATAAGACTCACGTCATATATATTATGTGAAATTAGACAATACCACAAATAAACTAGTTTTATTTCATTCAAGTTCATTTGAATTATTTCACTATATTTCTGCAATAATGTCAGTTTTCAATTCGGAAGTTATTAGGGTTTTTATGTTAACCCTCCCCCCTCCCTAATCGCACCCTCCCTTTGGTCGATTTGGCTGAAAACAATAGGTGTCGTTGTTAGAGAGTTCTGGATTCCCATATAAAATTTCGTGTCGTTACATTCAATCTATCGGGAGTTATTGTGTTCACAGCTTTTTTTTTATATATTTGGAATGTAGAGGTCGTAAAATATGAAATTCCGTTGAGAACTCATCGAATTTTTGACTGATTACATAACTTCCTCTATACTACTGGGGAAGGAAAAGATTAAGTTGAAAATTATGTCGAAAACTTAAGTCAAATTTAAATAAAATTTGGTTGGTAAATATTGGGGTTTTTGAGTTGAGCGCCCTTCTCTGAACCCTCCTTTCCTTCGGCCGATTTCACTGAAAATTAATAAGTATTATCCTCATGTGGTTTTGACTTTAAATATAAAATTTCATGTCGATATATTCATTATATCGGCAAATATTGGGATTTTTGAGTAGAGTCCCCCTCTGTTCCTACCCTTTACTTTTGCCGATGCAGCTAAAAATCCGTTGTTCTTGAGGGACTTTAAGATATGAAATTTTGTGTCAATACATTCATTAAGACATAATTTTTGTTTTAATTTTTTTGAATCAGGAGGTTAGAAAACATGAAATTCCGTTGAAAACTACGCTTCGAATTTTTGGCCGATTAAATAACTTCCCCTAAAATCAATTTACTTCAAGGCCTAAGTACATTTCACAAGATATCGCTTATGATCAAACCAAAAATCTCTTCAAATAAAATTTGTAGAGAACACTGGGAAGCACAATTTATATGTAACCGTCAACCGTCCTGAAATGGAGTTTTGAAATACATTTTTTAAGACTTTTGCTCAATTTACACAAAAACAGTTCTATCGAAAACTTGATTTTAACCCTTAAATGACTCTTAAAGGGGTTAGTTCCGCCAGTAAAGAACAACATTAACAGTGGCTTGAAGATGATGTCATCACATGGAAAGCGCTCGCCCACAGTATTCGACCAGCAGCCAGTGACGACGGTTTCCTCGTCATTTACAATCGCTAATATGTCCTCAGATTTGAGGTAGGACCAATAAGATCAAAGTTATAGCGCCCCAAAATATATTTCAGTAGAAAATATTTTTAAACAATTTTTAAATTGTAACGGTTAACAAGGAATCTTAAAATACGGTTTTATTATTGGAAGTTTTTATTAAAAAGGATTTAAAAAAAAAATATATATATATATATATATATATATATATATAATATATTACAGGACTTTCTTATACCAACCACTTTTGTACAGATCCCTCATCATTTCCCTTTAACTTTTATACATCCAATAATGCCAGTATGAAATGAATTTGGGAGGGGTGAGGGGAAGAAATAGTGGATGACATAAGTCCTGTAATGGCCAAATCACATATTTTACTAAATATTGGGTTTTGAGTCTGATGATGAGAGCAACCTCGAAAGCCGGCTAGGCACAAAGTAATAAAATCTGTGATTCCAGACTAAGTTTGTTAATATATCAATGTTAGTCAAAATTTTAAATAAACTAAGAGAAAAATACCTCATTAGGAGTTTTCCACCAACCATTTTGTCTGAAGCCGAACTGCAATTTGGTGGTTGAGAATGATTCTTGAAAATCCTTAAATGGAGGAGACAGACGGCCATGCGGTAGTGTGATGATTAGCACGAAGGACTAAGAGTAGCAGAGAGGTACACAGAGCGGCGCTTCTAGGGAGAGTTCAATGAACTAGACTCGGTTCAACTCAGATGTCATCTTCGTATTGCTTTGTGAGTCTGTCTGTTGTATTGTCAGCCGAATGGTCGGAATATACACAAAATGTTTGTTCCAAAGAGAAAAAAATGAAAAAAAACATCGGTGGTCAACCGGCAATGTACTTCCCCACAACGAATTAATCAATTAACTTTTCGCGCCCCCTCAAAAACCAGTGCTAGTAATCAATAGTTGATTTTCCTCATACTAAATGTATATATAATAATGTGTGGATAAATACATTACATGAGCAATTTTTGAGTTGAGCCTTCTCCCTTAACCCCCCCCCCCCCCCCCCCCCCCCCACCTCGGTTCTTTGAGCCGATTTCACTGAAAATTAACAAGTAATGTCTCATGGGTTCTGACTTTAAATATGAAATTTCATGTCTTGAATCGGCCAGATGGAAGAAGGGATTAGGTAGGGCTGAACACAAAATTCGTTTTCATAAAAAGTTTTGACACGAAATTTTATATGTACCATTTGCATGGCACCGACCAAAAAGGCTTGGAAATGGCCTGGAGAAAAGGACATTTTATATTACAAGTGGTGCGATAAAAAAAAAATTATACCACCAAAACTAATGAGAAGGGGGTTGTTTTCAGTTGCAATGTAAAATAGGTTCTTCATGCATTAGTATTTTCAAATTTAATGTCAAATAAAAACATTCTTACAACATTTTTTTTTGGCCTCGGCAGACACCCCACTAGCCATCTATGTGTTATTTTTATGACAAATAAAACTCATTCCCGGACGGGATTCGAACCCGCGAACCATGGTGAGACCATGCGACGAAAGCCCTACGCTCTAGCCCCCACGGCCACCATTGCTCCCTATTCTTACAACTAAATGTAACTAAGTGTTTTATTTCGTAGGATCCTAGGACCTACTTGAGCCTAGTACCTATTTCAATTGTTTATTTCACGAGAAATGTAGCTTGGATCCAAGCAACCCCAACCTTGGGGTTACTTAAACCCAAATTTCAATAATTTATTATACATAGGCTAGGTTAGGTTTTATGACTCATGCCCGGGCTTTAACTATGAGGTCATATCGCCTACTACCAGAGCGCTCTTTCGTCAGTCTGGTGGACATGAGCCCGACTCTACTGTGGGAGTCCTAAATTTTGCCTACCCTAAATTTTTATTCACCTAGGGCAGGGGTCTTTAACGAGTACCTGACATCGTACAGGCTCGGGACCATCGCTTAACGTCCCATCCGAAGGACGGCGTGCTTAAGTTTATTTTACCTGGGAGGTCGGGCTTCGAACCCACGTTCTTGAGCTCAGAAGGCAAGCACGCATACCACTGAGCTATCGGCGCCCTCTATTATATATAGGTATATAGAGAATTAGAGGGCGCCGGTAGCTCTGTGGTATGCGTGCTTGACTTCTGAGCTCAAGAACGTGGATTCGTAACCAGACCGAGGCCCTTAGTTTATTTTATCTGGGAGGTAAAATAAACTTAAGCACGCCGTCCTTCGGATGGGACGTTAAGCGTTGGTCCCGAGCCTGTACGATGTCAGATACTCGTTAAAGACCCCTGCCCTAGGTGAATAAAAATTTAGGGTAGGCAAAATTTAGGACTCCCACAGTAGAGTCGGGCTCATGTCCACCAGAGTGACGAAAGAACGCTTTGGTAGTAGGCGATATAACCTCGATGTTAAAGCCCGGGCATGAGTCATAAAACCTAACCTAACCTATAGAGAATTAAAATTTTGAATAAAAAAAACCTAGAATCTTTGATTATACAAAATCTGATATCACAAAACTAGTAAAAATCATGCTTTCAGCATAATTAATGTTTTTAAGGCTTAAAAACACTAATAACTGTCGATGTAATGAATCAACCAACACGAGTGAATAAGACACCAATTGATTTTCAGCCAAATCGCTAAATGGGTTTCAGGGGGATTGCGAAAAATTAGTTGTTTATTTCACGCTGGGGAAGTAGATTGCTGGTGATTCACCGACAACTCTTTTGAACATATTTCATAAGGTATATTCATTTCTGTTACATTTGAGATGCTCATCAATGCTCATGCTGGATTCAATTCTATAAATGGTAACTTTGGTGTTTCTTACATACAGAGTATGGAAGTGGGTCAATTTTAAAAAGATTGCAGCATAATCGTGCAGCAAACAGCGAACAGCGAACAGTACAAACATGCAGCCGACTCAAGGCTTCAGCAGGGCATGAATTGGCCTTATTTTCTGAAACATATTTCTTCTCCGCTAACAATCTGACATTTTATTACTGATTGGATGGTTTGATTTATCACCTGGAATTACCAAACACTTTTGAAATAGGTTTTTCTCATTATTTTGAAATGTTGAAAATATATTACAATTGAACCGACAGACTATATATTATATATTAAATGAGCAAAAGACTTTGTAACAAAACGTCAAATTCAAGACTCTATTATTTCGCTATAAATGTCAGTAATTAAGTTATTCCTTATATGAAAATAGTATATTTTGGATAATGATGGAAGAAGTACTCCATTTGACAAGGACTCAAAATAATGAATGTGTTATAGTTAATTATTATGACTCATGCCCGGGCTTTAACTACAAGCTCATATCGTCTACAATTAGAGAGTCTTTCGTCGTTCTGTTGGACATGAGCCTGGCTAGAGTCGGAGTCTTGAATTTTGCCTACCCTAAATTTTTGTTCACTTAGGGTAGGGATCTACGAATGACATTGTACAGGCTCGAGACCATCCCTTAACGTACCATCCAAAAAAACTAATCGATCGAGCTTCGAATCCTTGATCTTGAGCTCAGAAAGCAAGCACGCATACCACTGAGCTATTTACGTCCATAGCTTCAGCGGTACATGTACGAATTTATTATATATTTAGTTAACTTTGACCCTGGTAGCTCATAGGAGGCGTGCTTCAAGATTCGGAACCCGCCCGAGGCTCTTAGGATTTTTATCTGGGAGGTAAGCAGCAAGCTTTCGGATGGGACGTTAAGCGATGGTCTGTGTGTGCGATGTCAGGTACTCGTTAAATACTCTACCTTAGGTAATAAAACCTGGGTACACAAAATGTAGAGTCGTGCTTATGCCCATTAGAGCGATAATAAGATAACCATTTAGTATTATTTTTTATTTTCTTGAAGTTCCTCCACGGGTTTTGACTTCAAAAATGAAATTTCATAATGATACGTTTATTACATTGGCAGTTATTGAGGTTTTTGAGTTGAGCCCCCCTATGACGCCCTTCCCTTCAGCCATTTCCGCTGAAAATTGATAAGTGTTGTCCTAATAGGGTTTCGGTTACACATATAAAATTTCATGTCGATACATTCATTCCATCGGCAGTTATTGGGGTTTTTGAGTTGATCCTCCTTATGACCCTCCTTCTCTTCTGCCAAGAAGTGGTGTCCTAATCGGGTTTTGATTATGGATATAAAATTTCGTGTCGATGCATTCATTCTATGGGCAGTTATTAGAGTTTTTATGTCAAGCCTCTCCCTAATTCTCTCCTTCCCTTTGGTCGATTTGACAGAAAATCGATAGATGATGTCATTACAGGGTTCTGGTTACACATATAAAATTTCATGTCGATGCATTCACTCTATGGGCAGTTATTACAATTTTTATGTCAAGCCTCTCCCTAATCCTCTCCTTCGCTTCAATTGATTTGGCAGAAAATCGATAGATGATGTCGTTACAGAGTTCTGGTCACACATATAAAATTTCGTGTTGTTACATTCATTCTATCGGGAGTTATCGTGTTCACAGACACATAGACAGATACACAATTTTTATTTTCATATTTGGAATCTAGAGGTCGGAATACATGAAATTCCATTGAAAACTCGGCATCGAATTTTTTACCGATTACATAAGTTCCCCGGTTCCTGAGCGGGACCCCATTGGCTTTAAGAGGCCTCAAGTCTCATTAGCCTCATGGTGGTAGATCCGCCACTGGTCTCCACAATAGATGCATTTTGTCCTCATCTTCCACGGCCTTGCAGTTCCATTAGAGACCCATCGCATTAATGTTTTCACACTGTGACAGCTAATTTATCTTTTGCATACTAAGTAGAGATGGCGGAACATGCAACAGCAATGTCGTGTCTCTAAGGTTGAAGAGAAGAGGACTGGGAATGCACCTTGAGGAATGTATCCTAGAACTGTATCCTTCCTAATAATTATTTATTCATTTCTCATTTCTAGGACATAGTCAGGGTTCTTTGAAACGCATAGCCTATTTAGTTGTATATTTTTGACATTATTAGCTAGGATTTTTAAAGAAAATATTTTTTGTAAAGATTTTCACTAGTCCAATTTTGTAACAGACCTTGGGATGTTTTATTCTATCGCTCTGATGTCATCCAAGAACCTTCACTTGTGTAAGGATAATTAGGAATCTCTTCTTAGTTGACATAGAATCGCTCATTATCAAATTTCGTAATGACCCAAAAACGTTTGGCGGACTGCTGCTGCGACAGTACAACCGTAGTACCCCGTGATGGGGCGCTTGTACGCTCATAGTTACATCCTCTATTGAGCTTCTTGAATAATTATTTTTGTTATCGATTGTCCACTATTGGTCCACCATTAGATCTATTTATTTATATTAAAAAACAAGAATGGGATTTTATATGCTTGGAGAGTAAAGTAGGAAATAAAGATTAATAGAGTCGACAGTATCTTTTCAATGTAGAAGGAATTCGAGGTTCTGTGGTGTAAATGAAAATTCAAAATTTGACCAACGTTTCGGAAACTATTTATTTCCTTCTTCAGGGCCTACAGAATACAACAAACAAATTAGTCATTATGAACAATGATATAATTAGATACTAATAATGATGTTAAAAAGAGATGGATTTTTTTTTTTTTTTAAATAATGAAAGAGAGAAAAATAATAATAATAATAAATAAATAAAAATAAATACACATTTTGAAAGTAGTAATAAAATAACCCTATAGGTATATAAAAAATAACAATATTTTATTTTGAATTTTCATTTACACGACAAAACCTCAAATTTTGAAGGGTTTATATATATATATATATATTATATATATATAATCTTTTTCTAATTTTGGACAAATGAAATTAATCCCCGGACATAAGTGATCAAATCGTGGACAATTGATCCAAACAATAAAAAAGTCAAGTTTATAGGATGGGGGTGCTACTTCAGTATTTTATTTTTCATTTGCTAGTATTTTGTATTTTTTTTTTTTTTAAGGGTGTAAATATTAATCTAATTGGTGTACAGATGAGTCAAATGATGAACAATTGAAAATATTTGTCAAAAAAACAACCCGAAATTTAGTATCAGAATTCAAAAGTCAATCAAATCGGTGAATTAGTCAGTGAGAAAGAGAAAGCTTAGTTAATTAATTCGCTAGGGAAGAACATTTCCGGTGATTCACCGACGATTTTTTTTTTACCTCTCCAGCTATACGAAGTATAGGGGAAGTTATTAAATCGGGTGGAAATTCGAAGTTGTTCCCAATCGTATTTCATGTTTTCCGACACCATTATTCCTGACACAGGTCCTCCAGCTACTACTGCGCACACAGGAAATCTGTAATCTTACATAAAACGCACGTATTGTTTTCTTCAGCAATTTCACCACCTATTAAATATTGCGACGCGCGGATCAGATAACACACCCACATATGAATATCTGCCAAGGCCGGTATTATGTGCTATTATATGAACCATTGTTACAATTGTTTCAAAGTTCCTGTCAAAATTGCAAAATTGAAATGACACATGTCAATCAAGTGTTACGTAAAAAAAATAAGTAACCATATTTATATAAAATGGATGTGTAAACATCTGCTTTAGTTTCAAAAACTTGCTGTCATGCACTAATTTTGATTAAAATTTGTTCTATAATGTTACAATGAGAAAAGTAGTATGAGGAATTAAACTTTCAAATTTATTGTTCTTCAATTTCTTTTATACATGAAATTATAGGCTTGTGATAGCTAAAATAAGATATATACAACTGTGATTGTAGTGTCTCTAAATACCGCGAGATTACAGCGTCGATGTAGTTTTCAAATTAGTTGTTTAAATGCTTCGATTCGTATTCATTTGTAATATGTCATTTAAAAATGAAATAAACTGTTCGGCATCTCCTGAAATGGGTAAAAACATTACATTATTTGTTGTGACAATATGGCAACAAATATATTATTTATTGATCGATATTTTCAGCAGTGGCCCCCATGATATTATATCATATTGTTATTATTATTTATTAATAACAATATGATATAATATCATGGGGGCCATGGTGGCCGTGCGGGCTAGAGCGTAGGGCTTTGGTCGCATGGTCTCACCATGGTTTGCGGGTTCGAATCCCGTCCGGGAGTGAGTTTTATTTCGTAGATAGAACTCCCTCCCGGGGCCATGGATGTCTTAAATATATATACATAACATATTGACATGGCTAATATGCACCGTTCATAAAGCCAAAAAAAAAAATATAATATCATATAGGTAATAATATATTGAAATATTATATACTATATTTTTTTAGATTTACATTGCTATATTATTTTCTTTTACCATAAAGTTCATTTATTGTGACAAATTTAATGAGATCATTTTATAATTCGTAATATTTTAATGGTAAATATGATCAATAATGTTTTTTTTTTTTTTTTTTTTTTGTTCTTATGTACGTTGCATATTAGCCATGTGACTGTGTAATTTACTAGTTATTACGACATCCATGTCCCCGGGAGGGAGTTCTACCTGTGAAATAAAACTCACTCCTGGACGGGATTCGAACCCGCAATCCATGGTGAGACCATGCGACCAAAGCCCTACGCTCTAGCCCGCACGGCCATCATGGCTCCCATCAATAATGTTGTATAAATACAATATTATATCTAATCATGTTTTTTACAGTTGTTTTATTGCTATTGATTTTATTATATATTACCTTTTTGATTGGCGAACCAACTTTCCTTGGCGACAGCACACTTTCTTCGATGATCACAACATTAAAAGTACCATAAAAAGTCAAATGCAGTCGAAATATATTACACACTTTCTTATTTCATGAACGAAGGAATGCTCAGAATCAACTGAGAATCACATAGATAAAGAAGTGTGTAGCACCGCGCGCAAACCGTCTGACACACAAACTTACACATACACATCAACGAGACTTACGCTCTGAAATACCCCTACCGAGTGCTAAGATGTTTATATGTATCCACAATCAAAATTGGTCAAAGGCAAATGAGTCCCAATTGCTTGAACACTTCACCAACCGCATGTTCAGAAACAAAAAAAAAAATAAATAAATAAAAACGAAGAAAAAAAAAAAAAAAAAAAAAAATATATATATATATAGTATATAGGTATATATAATTACAAAAACAATTAGACAAACTACGCTTAACGCCATTAAACACCACTTCTCTGTAAAAATAATTATTTCTCTACTCATTAACCTAACTCTCAGATTACCGGACAAATGGACTTGAACATCCTTATTCAATTTTCTTTTTATATTTTACTCCTCTAGCTATACGACGTACAAGGAAAGTTATATAATCGATCTGAAATTCGACGTTGATTTTTCAAAGGAATTTCATGTTGGCACAAAATTCTGTGGGGACCAGGGGGGAGGCTCATCTCAAGAACCACACAATAACTACCGACATATAGAATGTAGGTACCATATTGAAATTTTATATTCAAATTTAAAACCCTATATGGAACACATATATCAATTTTTCGAGGAAATCGGACGAATGTTAATTGGGGATCAGAGGACAGTCACACAACTCAACACTAACTGTCGAGGATTCAGAACCTTGTATATAAGTCAACTATTGATTTTTGTCCCACACGGTTGATTTGTTTGAGAGAGAGAGAGAGAGAGAGAGAGAGAGAGAGAGAGAGAGAGAGAGAGAGATAGAGAGAGAGAAGGAGAGAGAGATAGAGAGGGCGGGAGAGAGAGAGAGAGAGGGGGGGGAGGGAGAGAGATAGAGAGAAATAGAGAGAGAGAGGTAGAGAGAGAAAGAGAGATAGAGAGAGAAAGAGAGAGAGATAGAAAGAGAGAGAGATAGAGAGAGAAAGCGGGGGAGAGAGAGGGCGGGAGAGAGAGAGAGAGAGAGAGAGTGATATATATAGAGAGAGAGTGAGAGAGAGAGAGAAAGAGAGAGAGGCAGAGATAGAGAGAGAGAAAGAGATAGAGAGAGAGAGAGAGAGAGAGCGACCACTTAATTGATTAAGTCTGGGGAAGTACATTCTGATGACTCAACAACTACTTTTTTTTACAATTTTGTCTAAATGACGAGTGAAATAATAATAATTTTATTGCATTATAGCATTATTTTTCAAGACCCCCCCCCCCCCGTCACAAAAAGTCACAAATTTTAATTCCCCTCCCCCTTTAGATTTGTTACATAATCTAAGATGACCCTATAGACCATTAGAACAGAGTAATGAGAGAATAAGTACCAACTAGTTGGTCTCGGAAAGAGAGAGACCTCTGTCTGCCAAGGACCACTTTCACTGCAACTTCTTGTTGGCGCTTAAGATATGTTCAGGGTTATCTGGAAGACTGGCAGAACAAAAGACTTGGTCAGGAGGGCAATTGTGAAAATGGAATGGAACTGAATGAGATCTTTTTTGCGATTCATGATTTGTGAGAATCGTTTAAATGAGAAGTCTTATCAGAATGGCTCGGTCAATTCTGAAAGTCTTCTCATCGCAATATGACCCTCTTTCGTAGGGGATACAATAGATTTGCTATATCCCAACAGATTTGTTATATCATATAACGGATTGAAATTAAATGAAAAATAATCTTTATTCTGGGACATACGACCCTAAGAATAAAAAAAAGAATACAAGTACCAGGAGAGAGATAATACAATTGAGAGAGAAAAAAAAAAAAAAAAGGCTTCTAGGAATTAATTAAAGAAATATTAAATGTTAATGATTAAACAAAATGAAAATAAACTGGTGAAAAATAAAATAAAAAAATTAAGAAAAAACATAGTAAGAATAATAATGTAAACAATAATGAGTTATATCTGAATTATAAAAATAATTAGAGGTCCGAGAGTATAATATACATAAATGACGGTATCGCATAAGGAATATGTGTTAAGTGATAACCAAATTATGTTCTGACTGGGAAGATGAAACAGTGGAGTAACAATCTGTCCAGTGGAGTGAGAGACTTATAGGAAGACGAGAACTATCCTATAGGATGAACTTGAAAGAAATAAAACTTGTTTATTTATGATATTGTCTAATTTCACCAACTATATTTACATGGGAGTACTTTCGGTATTTCTTAACAACACGAAAGACCGAATCAAAACAGAAGAAAAGAGTGGGGTTTATCAATTAAATTGCAATTCTTGCAACCTAGTATATACAGGACAAACTGGGAGACAATTCAAACAAAGACTCAAAGAACATATATCAGAAATAGATACTAACATGGACACAACACACAACATAACAAAATCAACATTTGCACAACACATCAACCAACACAAACATACGTTTGATAAAGACACAGGCAGAAAATACCTTCATTTCTGCGAAAAAAAAGCCCATTGTTCAACTCATTAGAACAATTAGAAATAAACAGAACTTTAAAAAATGGAAATTGTATGAACGACCAAACCAATCTAAAATATTCCCCTTTACTGTCACCAATAATATGACCCTCCAGTCGATATGCACAGGTACGTTTAAATATACATAGAATTATATATATATATATATATATATATATATATATATATATATATATTTCTATGGTTTTATATATATATATATATATATATATATATATATAAAACTGTTCATTGTTAATGCTTTATACCTAGATCTTAGAAGGGGTCACACATTTGAAATATGGGGACCGTCTTGTCATAAAATATCTCACAGCTTGACAATTTAGCTTAGTTAGGAATGTCTGACGTCATGGGGAACACCAGGGGGGAGGGTAAGGGGTTCCTCGAGAGGCTGGCATTCTGTAATATTAACTTAGTCTTATCTCTTATGCTTTTGGCTGAGGATGGTAGAAATACCGAAAGTACTCCCATGTAAATATAGTTGGTGAAATTAGACAATATCATAAATAAACAAGTTTTATTTCTTTCAAGTTCATTTGAATTATTTCACAATATCTCTGCAATAATGTCAGTTTTCATATCCTATAGGAGCCAGACCTAGGAATCAGAGGTTTGCTGAGTTAGGAGATACTGGAAAAGTAGGGACTTAAATGAAAGGAGAGTAGGAGCATGGCGAATCTGGAGAGGGAGAGAGTTCCAGAGGGAGTTAGCCTGGATAAGGAAGGAGTTGTGGTAGGTTCTTGTTCAATAAGAAGGTAAAGATCAGAGGGACGGGATCTAGTGACTTTCTGGAGGATATGGGATTTAGGAGCATTTGGAAGATGTAGTAGGGCTTTTGGGAAGATATGGTTTGATAGAGGAAGGAGCCTAAGTATTTGGAACTTTAGAATTTTGATTGAGAAGGGCCTGAGTAAGATATATTTTCAACCAAATCGATTGGTTTTGGAGGGAGAGCAAAAATTTACTTTTATTAATTCTCGCTGGGGAAGTACATTGCTGGTGATTCAATTTTATTAATTGTCTCACCTTCGATCGATTTGGATGAAAATCAATAGAATTCGCTCTTATAGTCTTTTGAATCCACATATAATATTCCATCGGAAGTCTGCAGACTCAAATAACACACATCATCCAGAGGAAGTCAAAAAACCAGAAATTCCGGTAAATACTTCATTTTTTTTTTTTTTTTCTGAATTCACAACTTCTTGCAAACTACAGGAAAGTTATGAAAAAATTCACGTTCTTCTCAAATTATCACCTGGAAGCCGTGCGCGGCCATTATTTAGAGCCCATGTACATAATGGATAGAAATTAATTATTCACCAGAGGTCATAATTTTGCGCAGATTATTTATAATTATTAACATTATTATATAGTTTTATTTTCTCTTCTACAAGTAACCTTGCTGAAGGCAGCTATTTTTTTTACCTACCTCAGTAAAACTGGTTTTACATGTCTGATAAATTTAATGTATATCCTATATCCTTGGTTTGTGTAAACGTGTCAAAACTTTCGAGTTCTTTCTAAATTCAGGAAACAAAAGACTTAGTAAAAGATCAGATTAAAATTACAGTATTGTTGAATTGGGTAGACGTTGTCTATTAATTTTCCATGAAATTGGTCAAAAAGAACGAGGTTAAAGACGATGCTTAATTCAAAAACGTTAACTGTCAGTATGTTGAATGTATCGAAACAAATTTCAGTATAATGATATATATCGATACATTTTCAAACAAATCGATAGATTGGTTTTAGAGGAATTCGAGTTGGGGAAGAATATTGCCGGTGATTCAACGACTTCTTAATAGAAACTTCATCAGATTTCCATGGAGCACTACCGGAACTTGCGTATTTTGCCGGAAGATCTTTATCCAGCCAATTAAAGTACCACACACAAATTAAAGGTTCTCAAATAATTAATTTGAAGCTCGTAAATTCCTCATATTCCTATTAATTAGAAATTTATAGATAATTATATGATACGAGAGACCCAAGGTTTGGAGTGAATGTGTATAGGAGTGTATGTCACTTTCCAATGTCCAAGACAAGACTGGACGACTTTCTCAGAAGTCAAGAAATCTGAACAGAGATTGATTGGTGAGTTAGTCAAGAAATGTCAAAGAATCGGTCGTGTAGTTAACAAGAGTGGCTTTCCTCAGAGCACAGAAGAATATTTATCATAGATAATACCTGAACAAGAATTATGATAGTATTAACAAGCTCAGCTTGTAGGCATAGCATGGGGACGCAGAAATAAAATATTCTCACAAAAGAAGACAAATTATGGCTCAAAATTGGCATATCAGCGAAAGAATTTGAAAATGTGAAAACCCTTGTAGTATAATCCGCAGGAGAGTGCATTACAAAAATTTCACCTTCTCTATAGCAGCTCAGAGGTAGCGTGCTAGTCTACTAAGCTCAAGAACCTATAAAGAACCTATAAAACCTTGAGCACGTCGTCCTTCGGATAAAACGTTAATTGATGGTCCCGAGCCTGTACGATGCCAAGTACTCGTTAAAGATAAACAAAAAAAGTGATAATGTGTAAATAGGATGTGGTATCTAAAAAGGTAACAAAACAGAAAGAGAAAAGGAACGTCGAAACACTTTACTGCAACACAAAGCCTCCCTCTCAACCCCCTTCCTTTCGGCCGATATCGCCGAAAATTAATAAGTGTCTTCTTTATACGGTTCTGGATACACATTTAAAATTTGTGACGATATATTTAGTCTATCGGAAGTTATCGAGTTCATAGACTCACAGACATTTCATTTCTGGAATCAGGAGGTCGGAAAAAATTAAATTCCTTTGAAAATTCCGCATCAAATTTTTGACCGATTACCTACATAACTTTTTCTATACTTCGAATAGCTGTGTAAGTAAAAAGTGCTATTTGGACGGCTGTGTGACGGGGTATTTTATAAACAGGTTAGGTTAGGTTTTATGACTCATGCCCGGGCTTTAACTACGAGGTCATATCGCCTACTACCAGAGCGCTCTTTCGTCACTCTGATGGACATGAGCCCGACTCTACTGTGAGAGTCCTAAATTTTTATTCACCTAGGGCAGGGGTCTTTAACGAGTACCTGAAATCGTACAGGCTCGGGACCGTCGCTTAAAGTCACATCCGAAGGACAGCGTGCTTAATTTTATTTTACCTCCCAGACAAAATAAACTAAGGGCCTCGGTCGGGTTTCGAACCCACGTTGAGCTCATAAGACAAGCACGCATACCACTTATTAATGTTTTGTTATGCCTATTGAGAGTCAATTCCGCTCCTTCGTCTGTCCTCCGGATTTCGCCTGGTCCTTACACGGGTACTCATAAATCGGTTTTCACGGTAACATAATTCACATTATGAACTTTACATAATATATACGTAACAAGTCTATAAATGACAATCGTAAAATAATAATATAACAGCTAAGTTTTCAGGGCGCAGGTAGCTCAGAGGTAGAGTTTATCTGGGAGGTGGAAAAAGTTTTGAGCACGTCGTCCTTTGAACGTTAAACGATAGTCTCGAGCCTCTGTTAGGTACTCGTTAAAGAACCTTACACTAGATAAATAAACCTGTGTTGGCATACTTTAGGACTCCTACAATAGAGGCAATATGACTTCGTAGTTAAAGCCCGGGCATGAGTCGCAATAACTAACAGTTAAGTTTTCTCAAGGTCTGTTTATACACTCTTTAAAGATGTCCCTGAAGTATAACCATCCAGACCATTTCTTTGACTACTGAATAATAAGACTTTTTGGAACTGAGAAGATTAATGTAATGTTTCGAAATTCTCCAAAAGAAGATACAAATGACCTAACGTCCTTGAAACGAATGACATGACGGCTTTAAAAAGTTATCATTATTCTGACAAGTATAAACGTTTTTTAATATGAGACTTATACGTTTTTTAACTGTTTAATAGAAACCTATTTAAATATACTTGCTTACACATTAATTATTATTAAAGGAAAAAAGTCATCGGTGGCAGTAATTAATCAATTAATTTGTCGTTCTCCCTCTTAAACCAATCGATATTTGGGCTAAAAATCAAGTAACTTCTAAGTTGAGAAACGCGGACATATTGTGGAAACTTGTAATAAATAAATAAAACAAACTTATTTTTGAAATATTGTCGGAGAAAGAAGCGGAGTTTATAGTCTAGAGTGTGCGACGTGCAGTCAATTATACATTGGACAGACAGGACGTCGTTTTAAGGAAAGAATTAAAGAACACACGGCCGAAATAAAGAACCGAGGAAACCGTTCTACATTCGCGACCCACATAATTGACAATAGCCACAATTTCGACCCATCTACAGGCATCAAATATCTCCATTATTGCCCAAAAAGCAGGCTACTTAATAGCTTAGAACAATTAGAAATAAATAAAGCTAACAAAAGGAACATTTGTATGAATGACCAAATTTATTTCAACTATTCCCCTTTGTTAACACCCTAAACCAGTTCTGTTTCCACATATATGTTTGTATTATCTGTTATTAATATTTGGTTCCACATATATGTTTCAAGTTATCTAAATCTTAACATTGTTATTAATTTTATTTCTATTTTTTATTATTTACTTGTATTTGTACTTATTTATTTGTTATTTTTCCCGTATTAGTCTAGTGACATTGTTTTATGTAAATTTAGAACTAGGTTTTGTTAAGAAATATTTCATGAGTTAGCTAACGGTACAGCCGGGGGACTCCCAAGTTCTAATAGCCCCCTTTGACCTGAGATGTATTTGAAGGGTCGCTCTCTGCAAACTGACTTAGTTCATAACTAGACCTGACGATGGTATAAAGCCGAAACCGGTAGTTATATATGTATATATATCTTTAGTGGAATAGACAATATTTCAAAAATAAGTTTGTTTTATTTATTTAAAAATCAAGTGTTGCCACATAGGGACTTTTGAAACATTTGATTCCCCTTTTTCCGCGGAAAATTGATAGGTGCCGTCCATATGGAATTTTGAATTTAAATATAAAATTTTATGTCGATATATTTATTACATCGGCAGTTATTGCGGTTTCTGATATGTGCCCTCCTCTGATCTCTCCCTTTCCTTCGGCCGAATCCGCTGAATATTGATAGGTGTCGTTTTTATGAGGTTCTGGATACGCATACTGAATTTCGTGTCGATACACTCATTAGAATATTTGTAAGTTAGTTATTATGACTCATGCCCGGGCTTTAACTACGTGGTCATATCGCCTACTACCAGAGCGCTCTTTCGTCAATCTGGTGAACATGAGCCCGACTCTACTGTGGGATTCCTAAATTTTGCCTACCCTAAATTTTTATTCACCTAGGTTAGAGAGGTCTTTAACTAGTACCTGACATCGTACAGGCTAGGGACCATCGCTTAACGTCCCATCCGAAGGACGGCATGCTTAAGTTTATTTTACTTCCCAGATAAAGGTCTCGGTCGGGTTACGAACCCACGTTCTTGAGCTCAGAAGTCAAGCACGCTTACCACTGAGCTACCGGCGCCCTTTGTAAGAGTTTTTGTGTTAACCCCCACCTCCTAATGCTCCCCTTCCATATGGCTGATTCTACTGAAAATTAATACAAGTCGTACTTATGAGCCTTTGAATTTATATATGCAATTCCCTGTCGATACATTCATTCTATCAAGAGTTATCCTGTTCAGAGATACTTTATTATTTGTTATTGGAATTAAGGGATCCGAAAACATGAAATTCCAATGAAAACTAAACATAAAATTCCTGACTGATTACATAACTTCCTCTATACTTTGTATAGCTGGGAAATGAAACAAAGTTTGGTTAGAAAGAGGTTCCAAAGAGGACGGAAGAGGATATGAAGGGCAGGAGGTCTTCTTCATCCTCTATAGTGGCAGGATTCATTCAGAAAGAGGATCCTATCAAAGTGAAAGATAGTGGCAGCTATTCTTGTGTCTGACATACTTCCTGACATGGAGATAGAACCGCTATCCCCAACAGCATGTATGCTCTTCCTTCCAACATCATGTATTTGTAAGTTAACTTGAGTACATTGGTACCAGCACAACTGTGCTAACAATACCTTATTATCAAGTGTGAAAATCTTCATTTTGTTTTTTAAGGTGTGTGGAAAAAAATATATACGAGTATGTCATCAGCATATGTTCTGCTTACTCCGCAGGAGACTTACTGCCTATAACATTGAAAATTTCGACAGTGATCAGTGCCAGATTAAGACTATTCTATGTCCTAAGCATTCTGAGGTTATGGTGCCTCCGCCTCACTATTGATATGATCAATACTAACGCTCAATTGAACAAAACGAAGACAAAATTAATTAAACAAAAACATACTAAAGTCAATGTTTTCTAAATTCATTTATTAAAACACTAAATTTCTCTTTCGTTCAAATACGCCATACGTTCATCATATACGTTCACTTCTTCGTCAGATACTTCTTCTTCCTCAGTATCATCACAATCAGGATTTGATATTTGGTCTTCCATCCAAAGTTTATGGCAGGATATGAAAAAATCCCTTTTTAATTAAAAATGTACAAAAAAATAAAAATTGAGAAATAATAATAAATAACAATTTCAATAATAATAAATAAAAAAAATATTAAATTAAACATTTTTAAAAAACCCTACACAAAACATTGTTTTTGTTCATTCATTTTTTTTTACTGAAACCTTGGTGGGGAGGGCTTTTTTTTGGGAGGAGGGAGGGGAGGGGCTTGGCCTTATAAACATTTGAACTATCCCTACACAGGCTCTGATGAAACCTGAAGATCTTGTAAACGGCATACCCGATTTCCACCAAACATGACTAAAACCATCTCGCAAAAACCAGCTTTTGAAAAAAAAACAGCTTTGAAATCGGTTCAGCCATATTGGAGCTTCGATGCCACAAACAGACAGACACACACAGACAAAAAAGAATTCGACTGCACTATCGTGCAATATATTTCATCACATTCAATTTAAAGGGTAAATATATAATAAAACGAATAACAATAAAACAACTTTAGAGTTGTTAAAACATGATTTGATATAACATTCTTTTTTTACATCATTAAACATCATATTTACCATTGTAGTGAATTTAATTAATAAATCAATATTACGAACAATAAAATGATCTTTCGATCAGAAACTTTTAGGTTAAGATGCTTCGATAACTTAAATTTGTCACAATAAATGAAATTTGTGGTAAAAGAAAATAATATAGCAGTGTAAATCTAAAAATATATAATTATTTTAGCTATCATAAACCTATAATTTCATGTATAAAAGAAATTGAAGAACAATAAATTCGAAACTTTAATTCCTCATACTACTTTTCTTATTGTAACGTTATAAAACAAATTTTAATCACAATCAGTGCATGACAGCAAATTTTTGAAACTAAAGAGATGTTTACACATAAATTCTCGCGAGTACCGGCGTCACTTACACATGTTTTTTTTTTTTTTTGGAATCAGGTGTCGAAAAACCTGAATTTTTGGTAAAAACTCAACTACTGAGGATGTAAAAAATATGGCCGAAATGCCGCCTTTGAGAAAGTGCTCTTCCAAGTGACTATTTGGTTAACTAGTTCAAGCAAAGAAATGGGTTTATTTAGTGGGAAAGAGGTCTCTTATTAAGAAACCGCTACGAAACTAACGCGTTTATGTATGTAAAAATACAAATTGTATACTTCATTAAATTTTTCTTATTCACATTTTCGTGCCAATTCCAGCTGACCGACATTTTTGAGAATGAATGGAGAAAGTTTCGTAGGTGTGAAACCTAGATATGAAAATTTATATAGGTATATCCGTTTATAATAGAATTCAAAAACAGTTTCATCAGAACATCCATGGGGTCATTGCGTGTCAAATCAACCAATGTTTGAACCATCACCTATCGGATTTCTACCATTTTCTCTGAGTGTAAGTTGTACCTAAATTGGTGACAATATAGGAACAACAGATTTAAATGTTTACTTTCTTATACGTTTAGTATTAGAAAGTATTCTAATAGTTTCCAATGGAATTTCACGTATCAACGTCCACTGAACACGTTTTGACGATTTTCACGATGTTATGTGTGTGTGTCATTGTGTTGTGTGTGTATCTGATTAGAAATTTAGGATAGCTCTAACTCAAAAGCATTTGCATCAATGAATTTGAAATTTGCAATGAAATAGTTTGCATCATTTACGCAAAAACTGTGAATCCTTTCAAAAAATTGTGTTCCTTATACAATTTCCGAACACAGAAGTTATAGTGCTAATACAGTAGAACCTCTATAAGTCGAACATCAAGGGAGATGCCAAAAAATTCGAGTTATAGAGTTTTCGACTTAGGCGGATTTTGATTCGACTTGTAGAGGTTAAGATTCATTCTAGCTAATTTTGAGTTAGAGAGGTGAAATAAATAAAAATTCAAGTTACAGAGGTAACAAACATATTTATATTTATTATAAATCAACATTATTTCAAAACATCCTTAAAATAAAAAATATTCAGTATTAAAGTCCATTTAAGTTGCGTCAGTGTACAAATAGCATGGAACACAACCTTCGCCAATTGAAGGAATTTCAAAACACGCCTCAACCAACCCCCTCTCAGTCTATTTTCAAATTGCATTTCATTCTCGCAGTTATAAAATGTACAGTTACTTTTGATTTAATGTGCATATACTGCTAATTTGCATTGGAATTTCATACTAAACCGGTTTGCATTCAAGGATTTACGCATTGTCACAGCACTATAAGAGAACGTTACTCCCCGTACAAGAATCTAATGAAGAATAAATAAACTGACAGTGTACTTCCCCAGCGTAAATTAATTAAGTTTCTACTCTCCCTTTAAAACCGATAATCCATTTTGGCTAACAATCTATAGGGTCTTTTGAATCCACATTCTAAATTTTGTATCGATACATGATTTCATTGGGCAGTTAATAGGGGTTTTAAGTTAAGCCCCCATAATCCGCCCTTCCTTTTGGCCGATTTTGGCTGAAAATCAACAGGTGATTTATGGGGTTTGAAAATAAAATTTCATGTGGATAAATTTTGCAGTTATCGTAGTCACAGACACACACATAGCCAAACAGGATTTTTTTTTTTTTCCGAATTCGGATACCTGTTGAAGTAATAATATAAGACATTTAGTAGCATTTCTTATAAAAAAATAAATAAATACTATTTTATCTGCGATATTAATGTTTATTAACTATAATGAAGGGCATGTGAGAGGAAGACCACCCAGAGGTAGGTCCTCGGGGCGAAAATTTATCTTAATTATTAGGACAAGAACAGAAAAAATAAAATAAAATAAAAATAAATAAGTAAAAAAAATTTAAGAACGAATATGATTCAAGGTGGCAGTGAGTCGCGGTTCCATCTTCTCTTCAACCTTCGTGGGGGGTTTTGTGGTAAGTGTTGTGAAGATTAAGTACGTATTTCTGGGTTTGTATTTGTGTAAAGTTTTCTAAAAAAAAGGTATGTAAGTAGTTTGTATTGTGTCGGGTACTGGGTGTATCATAAGATCGTTATGAAGTGTTCTGTTGTTTATGTATGGGGAGCACTGTGTTATCAGTCTGAGGGTTTTTGACTGAAACGCCTCAACATTCGTTTGATGTTGGATGTTTTTGCTGAATCGTATATCTGTGATCCGTATGTCCATAATGGTCTAAGTAAGTAAGTGTAACAGTGATAATAATTAATTATAATTAAAGTTAATATTGTTGATTTAATTAACAATAATTAGATCATTGTTAAAATTGATTATTATTTCTTGTAAACAAAGTATCTAATACATGGAGATTATATTATTTGAATATAGGTATACGGGTGTCAATGAGAGGTCGGGGTGAAGTGTTCTCACTTTTAACTGGTCGTCTATAACTATTAAAAAAACATTTTGATTAGGTCAGAAACATAAGCGGTATCTAAAAAATTTACTTAGGCCCCGGAGTGAAGTGATCTCAATTATCGTCTAATTTCGGCCAAAATCTAATCAGATATAAGCTAGCACATGTGACCCCATCGTTTCAAAATTCAAGTTCATAGCTACAATTGTATCTGTTGCAGAAAGCTCACAAATTTTCAATCACACACAGACACATAGACAGACCTAATGGCGAGAATGGTCACGTGTTCAGAGGACCTTGAAACGTGAAAAACCGTTGAAACCTCGATCTAGGATTTTTGCTCGATATATATTGTAGCATGTCTACCCTATAGATAATGCTCAGAACTGGCGATGTCTACGAGAGGATCGCGATCGCTAGGAGCAAAGTATGGGTTGTGTGGTGTTGAATAAACGAGAATTGCATTTGGAAGAGAATGCTCGGAACCAATGATGCCTGCGAGAGAATCGCGATCGCTGGGAGCGAAAATAAAGAATAATAGAGACACAATGGAAAGGAAGCCAAGATAATTGTCTACATCCGGTGTATAAGGAATAAGCAGTAAAGGTTTTTTTTCTTACTCCAGGTTTTCACACGACTAGAGGCAGATGTTAATTGGTAATATGCGATTGGCTGGAAATAAAATGGGCGGAGTCCGACGACGAATCAAGTCTCGAGAACTGTCCCCTACCACGGTCGGATATCGGAAGCCACTCCCCGTTTTACTCAGTCTTCACTCATGTCTTGGTGGATCACCACGTTCCTTTCTTTGTAAAGTTTAGTTTGAATATGTGAAATTAACAGTCTTCACTCATGTCTTGGTGGATCACCACGTTCCTTTCTTTGTAAAGTTTAGTTTGAATATGTGAAATTAACTGTCTTCACTCATGTCTTGGTGGATCACCACGTTCCTTTCTTTGTAAAGTTTAGTTTGAATATGTGAAATTATCTTTCTTCGTTCATGTCTTGGGTGATCACCACGTATCTTTTCTATAAGTAAAGTTTAGTTTGAATATGTGAAATTAACAGTCTTCTTCGTTCATGTCTTGGCTGGTCACCACGTTCTTTTTATATTGTACAGTTGAGTTTAAATATGTCAATTGAGTTTTCTTCGTTCATGTCTTGGCTGGTCACCACGTTCTTTTTATATTGTACAGTTGAGTTTAAATATGTCAATTGAGTTTTCTTCGTTCATGTCTTGGGTGATCACCACGTATCTTTTCTATAAGTAATATCAGTTTGAATATGTGAAATTAACATTCTTCGTTCATGTCTTGGGTGATCACCACGTATCTTTTCTATAAGTAATATCAGTTTGAATATGTGAATTAGTCGTAGAGACACACTTTGATCTTGGACGGTGCAAAGTCAGTGGGGGTGTAACTTCTGGTGTGCCCTCGAAACTACGCAGATCTTCAGGGACTATGTGAATAGACGATTTCTACGGGAAGTCCAGAAAGGGTGATCACGCCGTCATTCGCCATGGATATCGTATCGAGGTACCTCGTAATTAAGTTATAATTCAGTCCTTCAGACACACGGCCAAATTATATATATTCAATTGTTGTTTTGTAAATATGTTCTCATTAAAATAAATATGTTAAAGTTATAGGTTTGATTCATTTCATTCCCCCCCCCCACTCATGCTTCTTCTGGTTGACAACAGTAATTAATTATTGTTAATTACTGATGTCAACTAACCGTTAGGATCTTGTAACCGTTCTTCCCGTGGGAGTGCTTTCAGCTATTCAGGCATTGTTTAATTAAAGTCGCGATTTAAATAATTTTCAAATTTAATAATTTTTCGATCTCAATTTTATTTATTTTATTAATTACGTGATTTGCACTCACACAGGGAGGGAAATGGTTTTAATTGGCGCCCGAACAGGGACTTGATTTGTTTATTAATTATGCCAATTAGTATAATTAATGAACCCCACTAATCGGTCCCTTATTAATTAATTAATTTTTTTTTTAATTAAAAAAATTTTTTTTTTTTGCTTTTTAACGTAGATTCCAGCCTATTAGGCCACAATGTTATATTTTCACTTAAAGTCGGTATTTAGAATCAAAACTGAAGAAGGATGGGTGAGGGTAGGGACAATGAATGACATCATTTATTGAAATAATTTTATTTTTTTTGTTTTTGATTTTTTTTTTTATGTAGATTTAGTAGGCATTTATTTTACATATTATAACTATTGTTGTATTGTGATGCCATCTGACAGGTCACCATAGAAATTAGGTTAGCACCAGACCTCCCGTATAATTCATTTAATTGTTTTGATATATATTTCTTATCAGAATGGAAGGGAAAGAGAAGTCGGACTTAGAGCCGATACAGACACGGTCTAGGAAAACTATCCGTACGCCCCCGGAGTCCCCGGTAGAAAATCCTAAATTTGACCTAGAGGCGATGTTTAAGGCCATGCAGGAACAGATAGGACAGCAGGGAAAGGCCATGCAGGAACAGATTTCGGGACTAGGACAACAGGGAAAGGCCATGCAGGAACAGATTTCGGGACTAGGACAACAGGGAAAGGCCATGCAGGAACAGATAGGACAGCAGACTTCGGAGATAAAGGAACAAATTTCGGCAATGGCAAATAATATCGAATCCATTAAACGTAATATGGGTACCGTACAATCTGAATCTAGGCAGGACAATTCAGGAGAGAGATATGATAAGCCTACTTCTAAAGTTAGGGACATGGTAGGTGTCAGTTATCATGAAGTTACAGGTGGGATCGTGTCAGAAACACAGCATCTAGATAAGGAGGTCGAAGAAATAAATTCGAACCAAAATATTATTAGTACCGATTGTGAGAAGAGATTCGCCGATATCTCGAAGAGAATAGATACTGTTTCGGGTCAAACTCAGATCTCAACCCCAAAACAAGATGACCGAATGACATTTACCGTACCCGAAGGACATAGGAATTGGCCTACGAACCAGACTTTTGCTCGCGAACAGCCTAGCAATGTCACCTTCCAAGATGTCTACGTGAAAAATTACGAACGTGGTGAGGTGGCGTTACGTAATAGCGTTTTGGATTTGCCCAACCATTTTGTATTTAAATTCTTACTATTCTGGGAAGGACCTTACCAGATTTTAGACAAGGAAAGTCCTCAAATTTTTATTTTAGGACATCTCGGCAGCGACGTAGCGGAAGGAGGAATCTTTTATATGACATCACAGAAGCCGTATATTAGCGGATAAATTTACAAGCAGGCTAGAGAAGCGCTAGGGCTCTCTTTGAGATTAACGATCTTACTTCAGCCGAGTTAGGGGGGCGATTATTGCAGACGAGATCGCGGCCCTAGAGTCAGGGAAGAGATTTGTGACGTCTCTATGGGTGTCCATCCCCAGCTATCCCAGGAACAGTTAGACAAAGTCACACACACATAAAACAGACACTATTCTTTATTATTTGGGAATTATTTATTATTTTACACTAACGGCCAACACCTCATTATACAACAACACACAAAGAATCACACATACACATTTATTGGGGACACGGGATTTATTATTTAGTTATTTTTTTTTGTAAATAGGATAAGGCAGACGGGGACTTTCTGGCACTCCCCTGGGGCTGAACATCGAGCATACCCCCCTTAGTCGAGCTCAAAGATTCCGAAGTGAATCGCCAGGTTGTAGATATAATTTTAGATAATAAGTTAGGGTAGTTTTATTTTTTTTATTCTAGATAATAAGTTAGGATATGTTTTATATAACTTTAGTAATAGGGCATTTTTTTATAATAGTAGGTAATTTAGATAATAAGTTAGGAAAGTTTATTTTTGTTCATATATTTAGTAAGAGTATTTTTTTTAATAGTATTAGCAATTTTTTTTATATGATGGGATAATTTAGTTTAGATAGGTTTGTGGTTGTCATTTATTTTAACGTAATCGTAGGAGGGGCAGAAGAGGTATGGACTGGCCATCCATAGGAATTTCCTACGTATTTGAGTTTGATTAGTAAAGCAGATCTGAGTAGGATGACAGCGAGGCGATGGCACACACATTTGTAGGTAGTCAGGTATGGTAAATGTACTTCCAATTGTATTTGTCTGTTTTGTTTTGTATTTTTAAATAATATTTGTATTAGTATCCGACCGTGTGTATCTATTGAAAATGTCACATTGACCCATATTTTATCTAGTGACCATGATGGGCTATGTTAACCCAATGAGAGCCTTGTAAATATATTTGTCACATATATCCAGGTATGGACCTTACTTATTATGATAGAGTGTCGACCACGGTAGGTCAAAAGGTCAATTTTTTTTATTTTAGTTAAGAAATCCTAAGGCAAGGAGCCGAAGCATACATGACTGGAGGGGGAGATATATTATAAACTGGAGGGGATACCCAGAATTGAATATTTAATTATCGTACACACGGAGAAGGGGCCACTCCATTGATGCTTGTAGAATCCATTTAAAGGGGCGGGAGTTGCTTAATTATTTTTTATGCCATGAACTGACTGTTTGAGCTGAAGAAAGGGTTTCGCTACTTGATTAATGCGGATGCCGGAATTTACATATATTTATGAAACTGAGATGGGATTTGAGTGGGCTTATTTTTCTATTTTATATTTCGTCGTCGTTCCGGCAGAAGGTAAATACCTGTCGAAGGCCTAAGGAGGCATATGGTTAGGGTTTGGTCAACCCAAATTTTTGTTGAAGCGGATTAGGTATATGGGAATTCAGTTGAAACATTGTCGAGGCGTGGGGCCTTTTTGGATGTTTTAACTAGTCAGTGAATGTATGCTAGAAATAGAATCATCGTTATTTGCCAATGGAGAGGGTTAACTCCAAGAAGTACAGCGTAAAGTAAAATCATGCTTTGGTCACGCATGCATAGGCAAGCCATGCCGATTCGAAAGGAAATTTAAAATCATGTTTGGTCACGCATGATAATGAGGTCGATACCTGAGTATTTGGTTAAGTGTATATGCTCAGTGAACGAGCAAGTGTTAAGTGAAACTAATAAAATATGTGACTTCCAATGGTCATTTAGCCGACATATTTTATTTTAATGGGAAAGGGGGATATTGTAGCATGTCTACCCTATAGATAATGCTCAGAACTGGCGATGTCTACGAGAGGATCGCGATCGCTAGGAGCAAAGTATGGGTTGTGTGGTGTTGAATAAACGAGAATTGCATTTGGAAGAGAATGCTCGGAACCAATGATGCCTGCGAGAGAATCGCGATCGCTGGGAGCGAAAATAAAGAATAATAGAGACACAATGGAAAGGAAGCCAAGATAATTGTCTACATCCGGTGTATAAGGAATAAGCAGTAAAGGTTTTTTTTCTTACTCCAGGTTTTCACACGACTAGAGGCAGATGTTAATTGGTAATATGCGATTGGCTGGAAATAAAATGGGCGGAGTCCGACGACGAATCAAGTCTCGAGAACTGTCCCCTACCACGGTCGGATATCGGAAGCCACTCCCCGTTTTACTCAGTCTTCACTCATGTCTTGGTGGATCACCACGTTCCTTTCTTTGTAAAGTTTAGTTTGAATATGTGAAATTAACAGTCTTCACTCATGTCTTGGTGGATCACCACGTTCCTTTCTTTGTAAAGTTTAGTTTGAATATGTGAAATTAACTGTCTTCACTCATGTCTTGGTGGATCACCACGTTCCTTTCTTTGTAAAGTTTAGTTTGAATATGTGAAATTATCTTTCTTCGTTCATGTCTTGGGTGATCACCACGTATCTTTTCTATAAGTAAAGTTTAGTTTGAATATGTGAAATTAACAGTCTTCTTCGTTCATGTCTTGGCTGGTCACCACGTTCTTTTTATATTGTACAGTTGAGTTTAAATATGTCAATTGAGTTTTCTTCGTTCATGTCTTGGCTGGTCACCACGTTCTTTTTATATTGTACAGTTGAGTTTAAATATGTCAATTGAGTTTTCTTCGTTCATGTCTTGGGTGATCACCACGTATCTTTTCTATAAGTAATATCAGTTTGAATATGTGAAATTAACATTCTTCGTTCATGTCTTGGGTGATCACCACGTATCTTTTCTATAAGTAATATCAGTTTGAATATGTGAATTAGTCGTAGAGACACACTTTGATCTTGGACGGTGCAAAGTCAGTGGGGGTGTAACTTCTGGTGTGCCCTCGAAACTACGCAGATCTTCAGGGACTATGTGAATAGACGATTTCTACGGGAAGTCCAGAAAGGGTGATCACGCCGTCATTCGCCATGGATATCGTATCGAGGTACCTCGTAATTAAGTTATAATTCAGTCCTTCAGACACACGGCCAAATTATATATATATTCAATTGTTGTTTTGTAAATATGTTCTCATTAAAATAAATATGTTAAAGTTATAGGTTTGATTCATTTCATTCCCCCCCCCACTCATGCTTCTTCTGGTTGACAACAGTAATTAATTATTGTTAATTACTGATGTCAACTAACCGTTAGGATCTTGTAACCGTTCTTCCCGTGGGAGTGCTTTCAGCTATTCAGGCATTGTTTAATTAAAGTCGCGATTTAAATAATTTTCAAATTTAATAATTTTTCGATCTCAATTTTATTTATTTTATTAATTACGTGATTTGCACTCACACAGGGAGGGAAATGGTTATAATATATATATATATATATATATATATATAATTTTCCTTAAACTAAGGTATAAGAAAGTAAAAATTATGACAGGAATTAACTAGTTTACATACAAAATTATTAATAGTACCAATCGCTGTTTACTTTCACTGAAAACTTTCATTGGAATCGTGTGGGGCATATTGCAGGGGTGTTGCTTATTTCATGGTTCTCCGCACATCGAATCATGAGCGAAAATGTGGGCCAAACTAGATTTGGGCGGGGCGCGGAAGAATTCAACTAGTTTTGGAAGTAAATAAAACATTGGCAAGTTTTTATTTATATGAATAAATAAATAATTATTATGAAAATTCGCTTTCTTAATGTGATTTGGCTTGTTATGAATTTTGGATTGAGGTAGCCAAGTAGCTTTAGCCAGTTAACAAGTAGAAGGTACATAGAAAAAAAAAATAACATATTAGTAAATTAAGTTGTCGCTCTCCTTCCAAAATCAATAACCTTTTGGACTAAAAATCAGTAGTTCTTATGGACTTCTGAATTCTCATACTAAATTTTGTGTCTATACATTCATTATATCGGGAGTGATTAAGATTTTGTGTTAAGTCCATTTTCTTTCGGCCGATTTGACTGGAAATAAAAAAGAGTTTACCTTAATGATTTCTGGATTATGTGTCGATACATTCAACCCATCGGAAATTATCGAATATTATATTTATAGACGGACAGACACATAAACACAGACAGTCCGGAGATTTTCTTCATTTATAGAATCATAAGAAAAGTCTTCTTTCAGACCGATTAATAATAATAATAATAATAGTCTTTATTTCTTTTTCTTTATACAGATGTACAATAATAATAATAATAATAATAATAGTCTTTATTTCTTTTTCTTTATACAGATGTACAATAATAATAATAATAGTCTTTATTTCTTTTTCTTTATACAGATGTACAATAATAATAATAATAATAATAATAGTCTTTATTTCTTTTTCTTTATACAGATGTACAATAATAATAATAATAATAATAATAATATTGACAGACAATATCCATGGTCAAATTGACCTTCTGAGGGGTTATCTCTTCTATTTCTACTCACACATATATAAAAGTGACAAAATAAAGATAAAATAATTCAAATACAAATAGTAATTTAATTATAAAACTAACTTAAATGATCCTTAAAAAAAAACTAACAAAAACTAAGAATAAAAAAAAACATCTTCCTGTTTATATAGGTTAGGTTTGGTTTTATGACTCATGCCCGGGCTTTAACTACGAGGTCATATCGCCTACTACCAGAGCGCTCTTTCGTCACTCTGGTGGACATGAGCCCGACTCTACTATGGGAGTCCTAAATTTTGCCTACCCTAAATTTTTATTCACCTAGGGTAGGGTCTTTAACGAGTACCTGACATCGTACAGGCTCGGGACCATCGCTTAACGTCCCATCCGAAGGACGGCGTGCTTAAGTTTATTTTACCTCCCAAATAAAATAAACTAAAAGGCCTCGGTCGGGTTTCGAACCCACGATCTTGAGCTCAGAAGGCAAGCACGCCTCCCACTGAGCTACCGGCGCCCTCTCCTGTTTATATATAATTAATAATTAAATTCTGAAAGTAGCTCAAATCTATAATTCCAGGTGGCTTTGCAATAGTTAATTAAACTTTATTTCAGACCGATTATATAACTACCCTTATAAATAAAGTTGGGGGGAAGCGAAAACCAGGATATGGCCAAAAACCAGGATACGGCCAAAAACTACGTTAAAAAACCTGTTAGTTAAAGTGTGCCATTAGTAAGTCCCTACCTATAAACTTTACAGTCGAAAAATAGAACGGAAACCGCAAGGTCATGTATGCATATAAATAAATATATATGTTACGGTAAATGTAAGTAGAACGACTTCATCGGTCAATTTGCGAATGCCCCAACCATTAGGTGAAAGTGTGTACAACGGATTTACGAATGGTATACGTACATGTACGAAATAGGCTTTCATTCTCGTTACAAATAGTTTAGGGGAACCTGTACTGCTTCACTTCGAAAAGCGACTGAAGGGACAAAATTATATTATTACGGGTACATGATATGATAAGAATGAATCATAAATCATATCATGTATCCGAAAGAATATAATTTTGACCCTTCCGACGGTTCTTAAGTATTTACTGTGTATTCCTGTAAACCTTACATATTATATAAATCTCAAGTATTTACTTAGAAAGTATGTACTATATATTCCTGTAAAACTTACATATTATATAAATATCAAGTATTTACTTAGAAAGTATGTACTCTGTATTTCTGTAAAACTTACATATTATATAAATCTCAAGTATTTACTTAGAAAGTATGTACTATGTATAGATAATTAAAATACACAATTTTTTTGTCAAACTTCACTATATATTCTCAAATACTCAACTAGTTTCGCCGTGTTAAGGCATTATCAAGAGTCACTTACAAACTCATGATAATGCCTTAACACGGCGAAACTAGTTGAGTATTTGGGAATATATAGTGAAGATTGACAAAGAAATTGTGTATTTTAATTATCTATTCCTAGAATGGAGCTTCACAAAGTAAATCTGGAAACCATAAATTATATGTACTATGTATTCCTGTAAAACTTACATATTATATAAATCTCAAGTATTTACTTAGAAAGTATGTGCTATGTATTCCTGTAAAACTTATATATTATATAAATCTCAAGTATTTACTTAGAAAGTATGTGCTATGTATTCCTGTAAAACTTACATATTATATAAATCTTAAGTATTCGATGGACATTTCAATTACTACTTCCCCAGCTTACGAAGTATTGGGGAAGTTCTGTAATAGGTCAAAAAATCGATGCGGAGTTTTCAACGGAATTTCATGTTTTTCCGAACTCTTGATTCCAAATATGAAAACAAAATTGGATTTGAAAATCCCAATAACTGCTGTAATGAATGTCTCGACTTGACGTTTCATATTTAAAGTCAAAATCCAATCAGGACATAACCTGTCGGCTGAAGGGAGGGGGGGGATTCAGGAGAGGGGGCTCAATTCAAAAACATAACTGCCGATGTAATGAATTTATTGACACTTAATTTAGTATGAGGATTTAGGAGCCTTTATGTAAATCAACTGTTAAATATTAGCGCAAACAAACGGTCGACTGGTTTTGGACGGGGAGCAAAAATTTAATTGATTAATTCGTTCTGGGGAAGTACATTGCCGTTGTTTTACCGACGACTTTTTTATATATTATTATACAATTAATACAATACTTATATACAATAGGAGATGTGCCAATATACAATATAAAATAAGAATTCATCAGAATGGGAATCTTATTCATCAGAATCTTATAATTAAAATGTACGAAGAGTATTAGTAATTATAAAAATACTCACGCATAATCCTGAATTTGAACAATTTAAGAAAAGGTTCCTTTTAGCTTACCTGAAATAAAACAAAAAAAAAATAAATAAAAACATAAATATATATTCATTTAAAAATAAATAGGAAGGAGCGAGGGTTGGGGTGTTGTTCTACTACCTTTTCTAAAACAGTAAGTTAACATTAAAATTCGTATGTTATGTATTTCAAAGCCCTATAAGGACGACAACTATTAATTTTCAGCGGATTCAACCAAAGAGGTGGGAGGAGGGGGGGGGGGCAGAGGAAGGCTCAATTAAAAAATTTCAACAACTGCCGATGTATCGACATGAAATTTTATATTTAAATTCAAAGCCCCATAAGAAGAGAGGACTATTTAAGTCAAATATTGTGTTTTATCCCAAACGGTCAATTGACTTTGGAGTGAGAGCGGAAACGTAATTGATTAATTCATGCTGGAGAAGTACATATCCGGTAATTCACCGACGATTTTTTTCTTTTTATTTATGTACTTTCAAGATTCTTAAAAATATAAATTATCAACTAAAATTTGAGGTGGCTGCAAGTCACGAAATATGATAGATGTGCAATCTTTATTATGCATACATGTTACCTTTACGTATCACTGACATTATATTTGTGCATATATAATTTTTTATATAATTGGAAGAGATAAGGAAAGAACACTTCCTGGAAATTTGATTCTTATTTCGAACAACTATTATTTTTGAATATTGAGTAGTGGAGTATAACGTAACTGTGACTCTACGACTTTCACGAGAAATATTTTTAAATAAATAAAATACACATTTTTTTATTGCCTATTCTGTGAAATTTCTTGTAAAAAATGTATACATAAACTACCGGTCTCGACATTACACCATCGTCAGGTATAGTTATATACTTAAGATACGTAAGTAGTTATATACTAAGATATGTGTAGTTATATACTAAGCATTAAGAATTATAAACAATATTACTCAAAGAACAAGCTGCAGAGAAATATTTAAACAACTTAAAATCCTGCCTTTGCCATCGTGGTTTATATTTGAAACATTAGGAAAAATAGAAATATTTTCCCTCTCAACAATACTAATCATGATTACGATACCAGGAAGAAAGAAGACTTTCGAATAACTAAACATTGCTCTTCTCTTTTTGAAAAAAGTATAACTCATAAAGGAATTAATTTATTTAATGCCCTTCCCCACTTCTTGAAGTCAATAGATACAATAAAAAAATTTAAATTTCAACTAAAAATGTTCATGTTAGAGGAAACCCTATACACGGAAACGGAATTTTACTCTCACTGTTCAAAAAGAATAATATAATCTCAATAAAGAATCGTGTTTCATATCCAAACACATAATTTGATACAAAGCTTTCATTTTTATTTTTTGGACAGAGTTCCTCCACACCTTAAAGGTCAGTCCAATGTACGTTATTGTTTTATTTATTCATTTATAATTTTTTATTTATTTAGACTTTTTTATACATTCATTTATAATTGATTAATCTATATATATTATTTTTCATATATTATTATAGTGACATTGTTTTCATTCTTTTCTATATCTCGCACAGTGGGACCTGATGATAGGACGTAAGAACGTCCCGAAACATCGTTGGGATAAAGACACTTCCGAAGAGTTTTTTTTTAAAAAATAGTTAACTTAATTTCTATTAAATTGAAAAATGTGACTACTTACTATAAACGTATCATGTATTAATTTTTTTTAGATACTCATATATTTTTGAGTATTTATTTATTCAGTTTTTATTAATTTCATTTTACTTTTTTTAATAGTTTTGTTATTACTACTAATCATATGTGTGTTAGACTCGAATAGTAATCGATAAATCTAATCTATAATGTATAAACTCTTTTGACGTATCCTATTACCATGTATTGGTTTAACGGAAATAAATTGATTATTATTATTATTATGTATACTGAGTGCGAATCATACATATAGGAAAGGAATTTGTTTGTACTGAAATATTTTTTTCAATAACAGTGATAAAACTAAAATTAAGGATGAAATTATTACATTCTAACAAAAATTAATAAAATTTATAGTTGATATGTGTGAAATGATGTTTGTGTATTTAACAAAATGATTACTGATACAAACAAAGTAATCATTTTGTTAAATACACAAACATCATTTCAGTTTATCACATAGACATTTGTTTATATTTTTAGAAGTTTTATCATTGAAAAAAAAAAAAAGGAAGACAATATTTTAGAGCGATTAAACAATATTTTATTACTTCCCAGATAAAATAAACTAAAGGCCTCAGTCGGGTTTCGAACCCGCGAACTTGAGCTTAAGAAGCAAGCACGCATACCACTGAACTTGACACCCGGATTTCCTAGTTTAAAGTCCAAACCCTTCCTCACCTACCTGATGTAAGCTATATTTGGGCACTCAGCAAACTTGTTTTAGTTTATAACTAAACCTGGTGTAATGTCGAAACAGGTAGTTTATGTTAATTTCTTGGACAATATTTTTAAAAAAAGTAAGTTTTTATTATATTTATTTATTATAATTTTCCGCAATATGACCGAGTTTCTCAACTCAGAAATTGTAAAAAGTTTTAATCTTAGCTGGCTTTCGTCAGAGGGGAAAGCGGATATTTGGCGAAAGGACCAACTTGGAAATACGATATGACCCATCCCCTGGGATTCAGAGAACGTACCGCTTACATAATTGGCAAAAAGTGAAAATTGCATTGAACAAATCTTTGTTCCGACAAGACAATAGACCCGGGTAAGATTGTACAATAGTGAGAGATAGTACTGAACAGTAGTAACTGGCCACCCTTGAACATAACCATCTCGGGGGGGAAATGGGAAAGGAAAATGGAGTGTAAATAATGAATTGAAAGTGGTGGCACCCGGTGCTGCTCGGGAAAATCAACAATTTTTAATTTCTGAATATTTTGGTAAATATGGAGTCCAAGATGTGTGGGAGAGCAATAGGAGACCTGAGTTGTACAGGTTTCCAGACCCAATGGACACTAGTCTACCCTAGTCTGCTCCGGAATAGGAGACCTGAGTTGTACAGGTTTCCAGACCCAATGGACGCTAGTCTACCCTAGTCTGCTCCAGAATAGGAGACCTGAGTTGTACAGGTTTCCAGACCCAATGAACGCTAGTCTACCCTAGTATGCTCCAGAATAAGAGACCTGAGTTGTACAGGTTTCCAGACCTGATGGACCCTAGTCTGCTCCAGAATACCCATATTGTAGAGCAATTGCTCCAGTATGATTAGAAGATGCAACAGATTCCAGGTCAGTAAGCAAAAGGACACAATATGTTATGCATATCAGCGTAACTTGTACTTATATATTTAAACTAGCTATTATCAAATAAAATTCACTTAAATAAAAAATTTAATGAAAAAAAGGAAAAATGTATTCAATATTTTTAATGAAGCAAATAATTTTTATATGGGGTTGGTTCATAAATTCTATTGATTAATGTGTCTTTTTAGACTGCCTGCTGATGAGGGCAACCTCGAAAGCTGGCTAGTATATAATAATAAAATCTCTGAGAGGTCAGACTACATTTTTATTTTACAGCCTGTGAAATAATCACTTTTCTGAACATGAACCATTTTCAAACTATTAAAATATTCATAATATCAATTTATGTTACTCTGTCGAGCATGAAAAACCATAGACAAAGAAAAAAATAAATAAAGAACTTAAGAAATTCCCGTTTTGGAAACACAAATATCCATGGAGGTCTCAGCAGGTTAGTATTCTGTAACTGTAGCCACTCACACATCGAGACCTCCCAATGACACTAACGTTTACTTCAACTTTTATGGAACCGTTCTTTTTCATCCTTCCAAAGTCAGATAAGGAAGTTAAAAAAAAATGGAATGTACTGCGCGAATTGAATTACAAACAGACTGATCAGACGTCCAGGAATGCGATGGGATCAACTGCCCAAACTTCCCTCTTCAAAAATTCACTTCCATGGCCGTCAATAACCATGGCTCAACTTAATCTCTTTGGAAAGTATTACCTTAAAATTAGTTACAAAAATAATGTTTACAGCATTTCTCCCCAGGAGCTCTGTACAAACTGTAATAAAAACGAACTGGATGTGTACCTTTAGCTAATATCCTGTCCGATCTACTCTCCCATTATAAGCCACTTCCTGTCTCAGAGTGTCAACATAGATCCAACTTTACCTTAATTCTGGCCTATAATAAATATCAGATATCCATTATTTTATATTATATAACCAACGCCTTGAAACTTAGAGCATTATTATTATTTTTTTTTTTACGCGCATCGACTGCAGAAGCCATTAGCGTCAGCACAATTATTATTATAGTAGATAGGGTGACATAATGTGGCTAAGGGGACTCCAACTGGCAGAGTGGTGAGCTTCCTGTCCACCGCACCTCCGTCCTCCTGGTAGTGTGGCTCTCTTCCAGTCTCCAGTCACCTGCAATAGGGGAGAGGCCCTATCCCGGGGTTAGCTATTCCTCCGCGAATGGCACCATATAATTTTTTGGTGATTTGCAAGAATTGCTACAGCTGGGATGTGTAGGCCGAGCTATCTTTCAGCACTGCTCGAGCATCGTGAGGCAATCCATCTCTTTCTCGCTAGGGTTTGAGAGCTTCACGTTGTTAATGAACAATGTGTCCTACGTACTTATTTATATTCATCTTGCATGTCCACTCCTTATTCTATATAATATTATTACTCTTCATTTTTTCTATCTAATCACTATTATTACATGCATTTATTTCGCTATTTAAATTCATTCATTTATACAAATCATCCTTTCATCTACAACCCTTGACTTATTTAGTATAACCATTAATTTTATTTATTCTTCGCTTTGTTTTCATACATTAGTTTAGATTTTTATTTCTATATAATTTTTATTTTTAATGATTATATCTAGTCTATTTTATTATTATTAATTTGGTTGTTTAATGTCTCTAGTCATGATATTGCTTTCTATATAATTATTTTTACTCTTACTCTTACTCCAAAATAACTTAGTATTTTTTATTATTTAGAGAATTAGTTTTCTAATCATCTTAGAATTTCACCATATTTATAGTAAAATTATTTTTTCTCACCATTATTATTTCTTATTGATCTCTTACGTCTACTTTGTAATATTTCATTACTTACAAACTATATGTTCCATAATTATATATTTATTCCTCCCCCTACACCATCTTTTGTATTGTTACATAAATTATTTTCTAGTAATTTAATTTATTTACTATAATATCCTCTATTCTATTATTTTTAAAAATTATAATTATTGTTATTTTTGATGTGATATTTTAGTTATTAGAAGTATGTTTTAGTTATTATAGAAGTATGTTTTATTAATTTCTTTCTTATTATATTATATTATATTGTAATTTTATTGTATCAAAATACATATCTAGTTGGTTATTAAGACTCATGTCCGGACTTTAACTACAAGGTCATTTCGCCTACAACCAGAGCTCTTTCGTTACTCTGGTGGGCATGAGCCCGACCCTACTATGGGAGTCCTAAATTTTCTTATTCACCTGGGGTAGGGGTCTGAGAGGTGGGTTAGTTTCCAGATAAAACAAACTCAAGTTTTCATTTTCTATTCTATTTTATTATATTGTAATTATTATTTCTCGTTGTATATTCAAGGTTTATTGTTGTTCTTCCTCAGAGATAATATAAATATATATGTTTGCATTTACCTTTTTCGTTTGTAAATTTAATTAAATAAGTATACTTAACAAATTGTACTATATTTATTGGGCTCAGTCCAGTCAATAAATATTATTATTATATAGATATATAGATAAAGCCGGAAGCATGTTCGAACGCGCCGATAGTTCGAATGTAACTGCGCCAACGTGGGGTCAAAGACAGAAAAGAATGTACGTATTTCCAAGAAAGGTTATACTCCCTGATATGAGTCAGCCGAGGAACAAACGGGTCCTTTACCGACATACAAACGTGCATCTGTCCAAGGCCCACAGCTGAGGTTCAATGCAGTCGCTCTCTATCTCTAGTGCAGTCCCTCCTGTAATTGTCAAAACGTGACTTTACCATTGCAACAAACTGCACACGGTGAATTGCATTCCTTCAGGATTGCATTCCCTTCCCCTTGTCGCTGCAAACAAACTCATGAACCTTTGCGAAACTTCACATGCTGATAAATAATAAGTGTATGTGTTCTTGAATGGGACAACTCAAGGATCGCCTTGAAAATGAATATATACCTACAGAGAAGAGGGTACCGGTACCTCAGAGGTAGCATGCAAGCTTAGTATGAGCTCAAAATCGCGGGTTCGAAACCCGGGCGGGGTCCTTCGTTTTTTTATCGATACGACTTCGTAGTTGAAGTCCAGGGCCAACGCCACCTTAGCCGTCTCGGAGGATTGTTCGTATGAAATAAAATTTAATAAAGAATATTTTTGTAAAGACCAATTTTTCGATTTTACTAACCGTTATAGCAAAAACCAAGCGAATATCTAAACAAATGGGATTCGAAATGTCATTTGACGAGATTTCTCATTAAATCATAAATATCACTGCTACCTGCTAAAATGCACTTTTACTTAAGATGTTTATTTGCATCATGTGCGATTTTTACTTTCCCAGCTCTACAAAGTATAGCGGAAGTTATGTAATCTGTCAGAAATTTAATGTTGATTTTTCACTAAAATTTTATGTTTTCTGACCCCTGATTCCAAAAATAAAAACTCTGTCTATGTATCTGTGAACACAACTCTCTATAAAATGAATATATCGACACGAAATATTGTAAATTTATCCAGAACCCCTCAAAGAGATACCCATTGATTTTCTGTAAGTAATGAATATATCGAATTGTAATTTTAATACTTATATTTAAATTCAAAGTCTCATAAAGACGACACTTAAATTTCCTGCGAAAAAAGGGAAGAGGGAAATCAGTGAGGAGGGAGAGGCCTCAACTCAAAAACATGATAACTGGCGGTGTAATATAGGTTAGGTTAGGTTTTATGACTCATGCCCGGGCTTTAACTACGAGGTCATATCGCCTACTACCAGAGCGTTCTTTCGTCACTCTGGTGGACATGAGCCCGGCTCTACTGTGGGAGTCCTTAATTTTGCCTACCCTAAATTTTTATTCATCTAGGACAGGGGTCTTTAACGAGTACCTGACATCGTACAGGCTCGGGACCATCGCTTAACGTCCCATCCGAAGGACGGCGTGCTTAAGTTTATTTTACCTCCCAGATAAAATAAACTAAAAGTCTCTGTTGGGTTCCGAACCCACGTTCTTGAGCTCAGAAGACAAGCACGCATACCACTGAGCTACTGGCGCCCTCGCGATGTAATATATATACAACGGATTCTGAAGCTATTATAAGACAAGCATCGATTCTCACGAACAGCAGTGAGTCACCAACGACTTTTTTAAAGGTAATTGAATATATAAAAAATATAAAGAAAAACGAATATTTTTAAAAAACATACGTTTTTCTTTTTATTTTCATTGTTTCACAATATCTCTGAAAATAAATTAAATTTATACCAGAAAAGTCAGATTATAAATTTGATATACACAAAAAAAAAAAAAACATAATGGACTAAGGAATTGCGTAATGGAATAAATATTTTATTTAATTATTTTTTTTTTCTTGTTTGAATAATAATGTGAGAACTGACTTAAGGAAATGAAAGAGCAGTAAAAAATAAAAATAAAAAAAAGCAATGTCCAATTTCCGACCCATTTTGATTAAAATGTGTTCTCATTTTCCCTTTTCTTTGTTATATATAAAAACAAAATTTAAAAAATGAATTGGCTGTGGAAGTGGAAGGCGAAGGCGTTTTTATAACAGTTTTAATGTCTTTTTATGTTAATGTTTTATTCCAGGAGTTTTAAATAATAAGGAGAAAACTAAAAGTCGTCAGTGAACTACAAATGTACTTCTTCGGCTCGAATTATTCAAGTTTTCACTCTCCCTCCAGAACCAATCTACTGTTTGGATTAAAGCATTACAGTTGACTTAGAATGGGGCTTCTGTATCCTCTTACTAAATTTTGAAATCCTCATTATTTACACTTTCTTAAGGGATTTTGAGGTTCTGGATATAAATATAAAATTTCTTGTCGATGAAGTGATTTTATCAGAAGTTATTGTGTTAAAAATAACGGGAAGGGAGAGTGATATGTAAAATCGTGGTTGTTATAAGATAGTAAAAAGTCGTCGGTGAATCACCGAAAATGTACTTCCCCAGAACCAATTAATTAATTAACGTTTCGCTCCCCCTCCAAAACTAGTCGAATAATTGTTTGTGCTAATATTCAACAGTTGATTTACATAGGAGCTCCAAAATCTTCATACTGAATTTAGTGTCGATACATTCATTATATCGGCAGTTATACAGTTATAAGGGTTTTAAGGGAGCGCTATAACTTCGTATTGGTCCTATCTGAAATCTGAGGGTAATTAGGCAAACGGAAATTTAATAAGTATCAGTTTTAAGAAATTTATGTCAAGATGTCGTTTGTTATGATTTTCGGCACGCATGTCGCAAACCGGTCAAGTTTTCAAAAAAATGCTTTCATTTAAAATATGACTTGTAATATTCTCTAAAACGTTTGTCTATAATATAAGCGGTGTACAAGCAAAATGCACTTTCATCAGATCATTGCTGCAATCATATCTGAGTTACAGCACCCACTTAGTTACAATGACATACATACGAACAGACAGACATTTTGAAAATGGTCAAAAAGTGTTCAAGGGACATTGAAACGTGAAATTCCGCTAAAATCTAGATCTCAGATTTTTACAAGATTATAATATTTCCTTATACCATAGATATAAAAATGTCAGTCTCCGCCCACAGTTAGCATGTGGGGATGCTGAAGACTGTGATTAATTACACGAGGTTCCGTTATGCAGACAGGTGAACCTGCTGAGCAGCTTGTAGACAGACCTTGGGCGAGATAACTGGAATCCAGTTGAGCAATCCAAAAATAATTTGTCTTGTTCTAAACATAACTCAAGCTATATGGAGTAAGTAACATAGAGAAACTAAGAAAGTCTGGCTTGCTACGAGTAGTTAAATACAACGCAAGCTTTGACGGTCCTACCATAAGAGAGGGGGCAATCATTCATTTAAACATGGGGTGGATAACATATTAGTGTGATCTTTTCAAAATTGGTTGGTGTAAGAAAGTCCTCTTAAGGCCACATCACAAATATTTTTTTATTATTTATTTCCTAGTAGCATTACGATTCTATTATTATTTAGATTTCAGCTATAAATTACCAGTGGCTTGAAAATTATTTCTTCACATGGAAAGCGCTCGCCCATAGTACTCGACCAGCAGCCAGTGACGACGGTTTCCACCGAAAGGTATGACAACAGTAATATATTTACCGGCGGAACTAACCCCTTAGATTATATACCATTTGCTGTATTTTCCATAATGTCAATGTATCTCAGTCAGTTTGAAAATACAATAAAGCCTCATTCATTCATAAAAACAATATAAGTAATAAAATACCAAAATAACAATAAAATTACACAAATTTTATATTTATATCTAGCCTTTTCACTTGACCATACAATAATTTGTTATTACAACGAACCGCATATTAACTAATTATATTCAGGCGCCAAACATTATATAAAATGGGGGTGGAAGGGGGGGGGGAGAGAGAGGGGGGGGGGGGGGGGGGGTCATTTGTTCATAGCCGGTGTTCACCGGCGACATTTCTGGTCAAGCGACTCATCCACTTTTTACACTTTTCAATCTTTCGATCAATTTCGAATTTGGTTTTGGGGTCTAATGCAGAAGCAGGGATGGTCTTCATGTTCTTGAATAATAAAATACAGACCTTCCATAAGAGGCCGATTAATTGAATAATCATTTTAATGACCAATTTTGGTTACCTTCAGTAGTAATTGTTTCGTAAAAACAGGAACCTCTCGAAGGTTAGATAATTAGTTATTTTATTATGCCCGGGCATTAACTACGAGGTCTTATTGCCTACTACCAGAGCGCTCTTTCTTCACTCTGGTAGACATGAGCCCGACTCTACTATTGGAGTCCTAAATTTGCCAATCCTGAATTGTTATTCACCTAGGATAGGGGTCTTTAGCGAGTACCTGACATCGTACAGCCACGGGATCATAGCTTAACTTCCATCCGAATGATGGTGTGCTCAAGGTTTTAATACCCGGATTCTATCCCAGATGTACGTATTTATATTCCATAGGATTTCAATTTAAACTATGTTTCAAGGTAGATATATCATTTGTTTCAGCTCATCAGACTGCTCTTATCATTTAGCTGAATGTGAGAAGGTTTGACCTCCAGGATCTCCTTGTTAAATTCCACCACAGAAGATGATGACGAGCTCAATGCTTTCCCGGATACTTCCCGGATGTATATATTTATATTCAATAGGATTTTGTGAAATGAAACTCCGATTCAAGATATTGTACATTCGAATAACATTCAGCTCATCAGACTGATCTTTTCAGTTAGCTGAATGTGAGAAGGTTTGACCTCCAGGACCTCCTCTTGTTAAATTCCACCGCAGAAGACTTGAGAAGAATGTCCTTGACAATTACGCGGCAGAGGGTGGGGCGGCGCCTGATAATAGTCGTAGATATTGTGTTGTCTGCAAATGAGACAACACAAATTAGCTTAATGAGATAGCTGTTGTTGAGTTGTGGAGAGTCCCATTGTTGGAGCAATAATGGCACTCAACATTGCAAGGGCTCCAAATGACAGACCTTGGACTTGCAGCATCAGCTCTGCACTACCCACTACTGCAGAATGGCTACCTCCTTATCAAAACTCGCAACTCATTTTTTGTCACGTTTACTTTCCCAGCTAGAGCGTAAGTCTCGTTGACGTGTAAACATCTTAGCTCTCGATAGGGGTATGTCATGCATAAGTCTCGTTGATTTGCATGTGTAAATGTTTGTGTTTCAGAAGGTTGCGCGCGCAACGCACACACTCAACTACACACTTCTTTATCTGTGATGTCAGCTGTTTTTGAGCATTTCTACGTTAATGAAATAAGAAAGTGTGTAATATATTTCGACTGCATTATCATTTTATATATTTCGTCACAAATGAATGTAAAGGTAAATATATAATAAAACCAATAACAATAAAACAACTGTAAAAAAACATGATTAGATATAACATTGTATTTTTACAACATTATTGATCATATTTATCGTTGTAGTGAATATAACTGAAATATCAATATTACGAACAATAAAATGATCTATCGGTAAGAAACTTTTATCGTCGAACAATATGCCAATGATTTGGAAGGACCAATAGCGTGTTTTTATTGGTACTTTTTAAAAAGGTTAAACATTTTTTTTTTATATTGCTATCGATTGAATTGTTATTTCTTTGGATAAATCAAAAGTGGTCAAAAATGGCCCAGGTAAATCCCATGTTTATTACCAAGGGGAGAAGTCTTTAACGAATATCTGATATCGCACAGGCTTGAGACCATCGTTGAACGTCCCGACCGAAGGACGGCGTGCTAAATATATAAAAAACACATTTGATATACATCGTATCATTTTGATATGAAGAGAAAGTGAGAAGTTTTGATTAATTAGAAATTTTTATGATCTCTTACATGTAAAGTTTACTGTTTTAATGGTCCATTATAAAGTAATCAAAAAATGAGATACAACTCATTAAAATGCATATCTTATCTTTTACAGAAAACATTTCATTTTTTATATAACCTTAGTTCTCAGAAATTATAGAATTTACAACTTTTTATTTTCCTCACATCATTTTATTAAATGGTATAATTTATTTAATCTTCAATAAAGTTACATTGTTTAAGTTTCGTTTCTTAAATGAAATTAACAGCTTAGCCACCCGGAGCTGTGCGGGGTTGTCTGTTCGTGGAAATTGTGGAAATACATAGTTCAGTTGAACTGCAGGCGAGCTCAATGAATGCATCGTAAACAACAGTTTTAGTAAATAAGTAATAAAAATATATCAGTTTAACAATACATTTTATTTATACCACAACTAGTTTCATTTGCCATCCTCAGATAGTAAACCTGAACATAAATAAACCTTATTTTAAAAAATTACTAGAATTTACAAACTGTTACTGTTCGGGTCAATCATTAACAATAAATAAGTTACGTATGTAAAGATGTCAAGTTTTATCAAAATAGACAGTGAAATTATATAAAAATTGAAAACATTATACATAACAATTACCTTAATATAGAGAAGGGTTAAAGAAATGGACTTATCTCAGGGTCGAGTTGGATGATGAATCCCACATCCCAAAACAAAATTCAAGAACGTGGTTTCAAATTGGGTACCTTATTTAAACATAGATCTTTTTTGTTTTCAGGCATTTTTTTATTTCCAATTTTTCGAATCGGAAACTCTACTAGACCTGGGTAAATGTTCCTCTATACTTGTAGATATCTTTCGACCTGACTGGCCGCTGAGCTCAAGATCCTGGGTTCGAAACCCGAACGAGGCCCTTAGTTTATTTTATCTGGGAGGTATAATAAACTTAAGCACGCCGTCCTTCGGATGGGACGTTAAGCGATGGTCCCGAGCATGTACGATGTCAGGTACTCGTTAAAGACCCCCTGCCCTAGGTGAATAAAAAATTAGGGTAGGCAAAATTTAGGACTCCCAATGTAGATTGGGGAAAGAGCGCTCTGGTTGTAGGCGATATGACCTCGTAGTTAAAAGCCCGGGCATGCTTTTACTGATCCTTCACTCTATTATGTACTATCTGTACAAAAAAAGAAATGTACATAATGATCAAATTATTATCCACAATATTATCCAATAAAAGAATCTCACAATTTCTCTATCTTGAATGTTTTCGTCATTCAAAAAAATTCTTCAATTATTTTCAACTTGAATAGTAGATTTTACAGCCAATTAATTGAAAATGAAAACGAATATGAAATGGTTGGCTTGTTAGTAAACGTGAAATCGATATTATATAAACTGGTAATACAGAATGGCACGAAAAGTTATAAAATGGTACGGCCTTTTAATAAGACAATTGCGAAAGTTGCCACTTCCGAAACTTTCGAAAATACGAAAATTATATGGGTATATTAAAATTCCATCAGTGGGAACCAAGATCATACATAGAAACTTATTTTATTTGATAAATTCCTTGGAACTTCCCAACAAGAATAGCCCCCTCCTGAGCGCAAGATCGCGGGTTCAATCTTCGGATGGGGTAAGCGATGGTCCCGAGCTTGTACAGTGTCAGGTACTTGTTAAAAACATCCGATCCTGATTGAATAAACAGGGTAGGGAAAATTTAGATCTCCCATAGTAATGAATGTATCGAGACGAAATTTTACATGTGAATCCAGAACCTAGTAACAACTATTGATTTTCAAGCAAATCGTCAAAAGGGAAGAGGGTTCACCTGGAAGGGCGCAACTCAAAAAACCTAATAACTGCCGAAAAAATTAAGTAAAAGGATTTATGGGCCCCATAATGAAGTCAACTATTGATTATAGAAGGGAAAATACGAGTACATTATCGGTGATTCATGACATTTTTTTTTTTAAACAAAATTTCACGAAGGTATTTATGCAGCATATAGTTAGTTTCGTATGACTCATGCCCGGGCTTCAACTACTAGGTCATATCGCCTACTACCACAGCGTTCTTTCATCACTCTGGTGGACATGAGCCCGTCTCTTCTATGTGAGTCCTAAATTTTGTCTACTCTAAATTTTTATTCACCGAGAGTATGGGTCTTTACCCTAGGTGATAACATCCCTTATCCTAGGTGAATAAAAATTTAGGCTAGGCAAATTTAGGACTCCCATAGTTGAGTCGGGCTCATGTCCACTAGAGTGACGAAAGAGCGCTCTCGGAAGTAGGCGATATGACCTTGTAGTTAAAGCCCGGGCATGCGTCGTAATAACTAACTATATATATTTTCTTCAGTATACATATAAATATATTTTTTTATTTGTGGTCTTTATTATAGTTTCATTTTTTTTCCCCTTATATCTACTTTATGATATCGAGTTTTTTCTATAGATTTTCAACACTTAAGTACTATTTAAGCATTATTATATATAATAGTTTTCCGTTAAGTAGATTTTTTGGAAACTGTATACTAAACTTTTATATATAAGTACGAACACGCTAGAACACTTAAAATGGTGCCATACACTTCAAGATTGTGTAGGTATAATAGTAATTGGTTAGATATTACCGCAATTTTATTGTTATTGAACCTCGTTATTATTTGACCTTTTTGTGACCTCCACGTTTTCTTTATAAAAAAACCTATCGAAGAAAAGTGTCACGAAGTTTCACTGAAACAAACAGTGAAATCAAAATTCACCCAGATGAAACTTTCATTATGAACAACTATTGTCCAATTATTTCAAAGGGCTCTCTAAAATTTAATAAAAATTGTTTGGGTTTCTGAGGGAGCGGAAATAATAATACGTTCTATCAATAATTTATAGTTATTGAACTCAAGATCGCGGATTCGAAAACCGGCTGAGGCCCTTAGGTTTTTTTATCTGGGATGTGAAAAAACCTTGAGCAATTCGTCTTTTGGATGGGGCATTAAGGTTAAATGTCCCGTATTTTATTAATTTATTTCAACGGATGGCACCACTATAGCAGGAAAAGTATTAAAGGTATTTTGGCTAAACGGCTCAACTTTTTTTAAATATTTCCTTTCCTTTGTACTCAATATAAAAATGTAGAATTGGTATGACACTCGGTTTTTTTTTGTTTTTTTTTTAATTGTGAATTCCTAATTTTAGATTTTTTATGTATTTTTCTTTAACTTAAAGGATAGGGCGCCGAAAATAGACAGTTCAAGAGTTCAAATCATTGAACCGTCTACTTTCATCGCCCTACCTGTAATATTTAAAAAATGAAAAAGATAACATGTAAAAAAAAATTAATAAAAAAACTGCTATTCGGAATTTAAAATTTTACAAAAAAACGGAGTGTCATATCAATTCTATATTAATTTTGAATACAAAGGAAAAAAAAAAAAAAAGCCGTTTCGCCAAAATACTTTTCATTAAATTTAGAGCACAACGTGGTGGCCGAGCCGAGAACTAAAACAGGGACATTTAACCTTAAGCGATGGACCTGGAGCCTGTAGGTTAAAGACCCCTGCCCTAGGTGAACAAACCTGGACTGGCACAATTTCATGTCCGCTAACTCTTAGTTAAAGGCTGGACATGAGTCATTACAAAATAACTAACTAATTTATAATAAAGGCTGGACATGAGTCATTACAAAATAACTAACTAATTTATAATAAAGGCTGGACATGAGTCATTACAAAATAACTAACTAATTTATAATAAAGGCTGGACATGAGTCATTACAAAATAACTAACTAATTTATAATAAAGGCTGGACATGAGTCATTACAAAATAACTAACTAATTTATAATAAAGGCTGGACATGAGTCATTACAAAATAACTAACTAATTTATAATAAAGGCTGGACATGAGTCATTACAAAATAACTAACTAATTTATAATAAAGGCTGGACATGAGTCATTACAAAATAACTAACTAATTTATAATAAAGGCTGGACATGAGTCATTACAAAATAACTAACTAATTTATAATAAAGGCTGGACATGAGTCATTACAAAATAACTAACTAATTTATAATAAAGGCTGGACATGAGTCATTACAAAATAACTAACTAATTTATAATAAAGGCTGGACATGAGTCATTACAAAATAACTAACTAATTTATAATAAATCATTTTCAAGTTTCGCATATTGAAAACTATATACGAAACGGTTATCGAGTGACGTATGTACTGTTGTAATATCGTGTATACTAAGGTTTTGCAGGCGCAAAGGATTTTTCATTGAAGGAGGCCCCCTCCAGATAAACAGTTTGAAAGGGAAAAAAAAATTAGAAATTTCTATGTATTTTTAAAGTACCTATATTTAAATACAAAATATATCTAAATAAAACATCTGTGTATCTTCTTAGGCTTCTCATGGATGATTGTTGGATAAATTTTCCTGCATTTCTTCCAGCAGCATGCGTGCTTGTCTTCTGAGCTCAAGATCGTGGGTCTGGGAGGTAAAATAAACTTGAGCACGCCGTCTTTCGGATGAGACGTTAAACGATGGTCCTGTACGATGTCAGGTACTCGTTAAAGACCCCTGCCCCAGAGGAATCAAACCAGAGTGACGAAAGAGCGCTCTGGTAGTAGGCGATATGACCTCGTAGTTAAAGCCCGGGCATGAGCCATAAAACCTAACCTATATCGATACACTTCCAAGTTCCTTCTTTGGGTCACAATATAATATATCGCGGATTTCCGGCCGAGGCCCTTAGGTTATTTTATCTGGGAGGTAATATAAACTTAAGTACGCCGTCCTTCGGATGGGACGTTAAGCGATATATGTAAGCTACTCGTTAAAGACCCCTACCCAAGGCGAATAAAAATTTAGGGTAAGCAAAATTTAGGACTCCCATAATAAAGTAGGGCTCATGTCCACCAGAGCGCTCTGGTAGTAGGCGATATGACCTTGTAGTTAGAGGACATGATGCATGAGTGGAGGAGCGAAAAGTTAATTGATTAATTCGTTCTGAGGAAATACATTGTCGGTGTTTCACCGACAATTTTTTTTTATATACAAATTTAAAAATGGGAGAATTCAAACTCAGGTAAGCAAGATCATTCATTTTTCGCTCTACTTTGGGGCAATATATATTTCTTTATTCAGTTATAGTTAGTTCTTTTCGTCTCACTAGTAGTTTCCGAACCTGTCTATAGACATTGTCTTTCAAATAGAGAAAACAGAAAGTTTCATTTCTTCTGAATAATAGCATATAATAATAATACTTGGTAAATATAAAGTTGAGATGTGAAGGTGCGTGCAGCTTTGTATACATAATGGCGGCTTCCCGTACCAATTTATGACAGATAAATTTCAGAAAAAAGAAAAGGAGAAAGTGGTTTGTTATGACAGCCTTATAATTGTAGATAATATAAAAAGATCTAACTATTTTTTTTGGTTAAAAACAGGTTTTTTGAAATTTTGAAAATTTCAGTTCATTCCATAAAGGGAATAAAGAATTTTCATAGAATTCTTGTAATTCCTACAAGTGATACCTAAAGATTCCATTGCATGATGTAAAAGTATAGAATTTAAATTTTTTATCTAGGAGGTAAAAAAACCTTGAGCCGATAGGATTAACTAACCTATAAGGTCATATCGCCTACTATCAGAGCGCTCTTTCGTCACTCTGGTGGTCATGAGCCCGACTACTGTGGAAATTTTGAAAACTTGTCTACCCAGGTTTAGTTACCTATGGGAGTCTTTGACGAGTACCTGACATTGCACAGGCTCAGAAACTTCGCTTAAGGCCCCATCCGAAGGACAGCGTGCTCAAGGTTTTTTTACCTTCCAGATAAAAAACCTAAAAGCCTCGGCCGGGATTCGAACCCGCGAGCTTGAGCTCAGTAAGCAAGCATTTTGATATATTTATTTTCAACTTAATTAAGTTGTTTATTTAATTATTTATTTATATTTATTTTTCATTTATTAATATTTATTATTGTACGGTAATCTCCACAGTAGCATTTTCTTTTTTTTTTTCCTTTCTTTTCTGACTTAGGGCTTACTGATATTTTATTTTATTGTTTGTTCATTCATGTTGACTTTCTAATAAGTATTTATTCTAAGAATACAATTTTTTTTTCATTCATATCGCCTACTACTCGATGTTTTTTAAAATTTATTGTGTAAAAATGAATAGTATACCAAATAAGCGGGTTCCTAAATCGGCCGAAGCCCTTAGTTTAATTTATCTGGGAGGTAAAATAAACTCAAGCACGCCCACCTTCGGATGGGACATAAAGCAATGGTCTTGTGCCTGTACAATGTCAGGTACTCGTTAAAGACTCCTAGTTGAATAAACATTTAGGGCAGGCAAAAATTTATTAGAGTCGGGCTCATGTTCACCAGAGTGAGCGAAAGAGCGCTCTGGTAGTAGGCGATATGACCTTGTAGTTAAAGCCCAGACATGAGTCAATAACTATATTTTTTTCAAAATCGTATATTAAATATGGCGGGGTAAGGCGCTAAAAACTTTTAGCAAGAGCTTGAATGTAATATTCTTAAATTAAGTAGATAAACATATAGTTAAAAATTTCTTGAACGTGACTTTCAACTTGAGAAAGTAAAAACAGCGTCTTAAATGAAATAAAAATACAAACTAACAATATAGAATGGTTGTAGAAATGGAAGCCTATTTGAATGTTGTTAGTTGAGGCAGGTAATGAGAAATGAGTGAAGTGAAATGTGTCTGAAGCTAAGGGAAAAAGGTTTGGTAATGAAATATTGGTGTTGAGAGCTGGTTTTAGCCGCATTTTGCGGGTAATGAGAAATGTGAGCTTATCCGTACTTCTGATGTGATCTTTCATTTCAGTATTTTCTATATACTTATCTGCGTCTTGGCAAGCGTCAAATTCATTTCCATTCGCCGTTTATACATTTATAAAAGAAGCAATTTTGTGTACATGTAGGATATGTATATAACATAACACGTTGGATGAATTTAATTTTGTTATTAAGTTTTTGCTCTATCAACAAAAGTGATCGATTACGCTAAACATCAATAGTTGTGATACATAGGGGCTTCTGAATCATAATACTAAATTTTGTATCGATACATTCATTCCCCTTTCCCTCGGTCGATTTCGCAGAAAATTAATAAATGCCGTCCTCATAATTTTTTAATACATGTAAATAGTTAATTTTTTTCTGTTCTTTCTTCCAGAGAAGTCTTCAACTTCGTTTGACAATATTTTGAGACTTTTTTCAATCACTTTTTAAATCAGAAGGTCAGAAAAAATGAAATTCCGTTCAAAACTCAGCATCGAATTTACTTTGTATAGCTGGAGAGGTAAAAAGAAAAGGCGGTGATGTACTTCACCAGAACAAATTATTCAATTAATTTTTCGCACTTCCTCCAAAAGCAATAGACCGTTTGGGCTTCTGAACCCTGTTACTAAATTTTGTGTCCATACATTAATGGATCAGCAGTTATTAGGGGTCCTACTTCCCTTCAGCCGATGTCCCGGAAAATTAATAGGTGTTGTCCTTATGTGATTCTGGATACACATATAAAATTCACGGTCGGTCTGAAATTCGAAGTGGAGTTTTCATGTTCAATTTCATGTTTTCCAACCTCCTGATTCCAAAAATAAAAAAAATATAATTTCTAGGTTAGGTTAGGTTAGGTTTTATGACTCATGCCCGGGATTTACTACGAGGACATATCGCCTACAACCAGAGCCCTCTTTTGTCACTATGGTGGGCATGAGCCCGACTCTACTGTGGGAGTCCTAAATTTTTATTCACCTAGGGTAGGGGGGGTCTTTAACGAGTACCTGATATCGTACAAGCTCGGGGCCATCGCTTAACGTCCCATCCGAAAGCTTAAGTTTATCTTACCTCCCAGATAAAATAAGCTAAGGGCCTCGGTCAAGTTTCGAATCCACGATCTTGAGCTCAGAAGACAAGCACGCATACCACTGAGCTACCGGCGCCCTCTATGATTTCTATGTTCCTGTCCATATGTGTGTGTGTCTGTGTACACAAAACTTTATATGTGTATCCAAAAATCTCTAAGGACGACTTTTTTCAGCTAAATTGATTTTCAGCCAAATCGAAGGGGCAGAGCTGGGGGGGGGGGGCATTAACTTCTAATTAGTATATATTTTTTTTTAATTTTTTTTTTTTTCTAATTAGGATCATCCCAATTGAATGAATTGACATGAAATTTTATATTTAGGTATATTTAAAGGCCTGCCTAGCCAAGAGGACGACAGAGTGGTACCCAATTTACCTGAATAGAAGAAGAGGAAGACAACTGGTGCGGTGGCGGGACGATCTGGACAGGTTAGCAGTCTCTGGCACAGGTCGGCCTGGGACAGGGGTGTATGGACTAAATTGGGAGAGGCCTATGCCCAAAGATGGGCCTAGTTTCCAATTTGTATAAATTTAAATTTATTACTATTGTTATATTATTATACTAAGTAAGCAAATAAAAAGGCTATTATTATTATTATTGTGAACCTAAGTAAGCAAATAAGAAGGGTGTTATTATTATTATTATTGTGAACCTAAGTAAGCAAATAAAAAGGCTATTATTATTATTATTAATATTATTATTGGGAACCTAAGTAAGCAAATAAAAAGGATATTATTATTATATTTAAAGTCCTACATGGACATTACTTATCAATTTTCTTTCGGCGGAATCAATCGAAAGAAAGGGGGGTTCCGAAGGGGCTCAACTCAAATATCCTAATAACTGCCGATGTGATAAATGTATCGGCCAAAAATTTATAAGTATGATTCAGAAGCCACTTTGTAAGTCATATGTTGAGGCTTTGGTGGGAGAGCAATAACTTTATTGATTAATTTGTCCTGGGGAAGTACATTCACGGATAAAAAATTTTTATTTTATTTTTCAATTCGGGGGTTGGTAGACATGTAAACTCACTATTAAATTTCTGACCGATTACCAAAAAATTGATAGGGGCTCATGCTACCCACCATGAAGGTCCCACTCGAAACACCTGATATCTAGTCAGTTTCTAATTGTGATGAGAGTCAAGACGAGTGAGAGGTCTCTCAACTTTTACTTTCGTCTCATCCCCTCTAGGCTACCGGAGAGTGGTCCTTTGGGGAGATCTCATCAGGACAATACCATCCTAAATCAAAGGGGGCCTACAAGTATCTCTCTCAGTTCACTTCCTCGGGAGCCAGCCTTCCTCCAAGACAGATAGGAATCCGGAGCGGATGTAAGGCGAAAGTAAATAATAAATACTATATACAGCTATAATATATCTTAGAAAAAAACCTCGGTAAATCACACCGGCAATGTACTTTCCCTGCATGAATTAATCAAGTTTTCGCTCTCCCGCCAAAGCCTCTCAACCGTTTTGGCTAATCATTAAGTTGATTTCCGGAGCGACTTTTGAATCCTCATAGTAAATTTTGTGTCGATAAACTCATTACATCGCCAGTTATTATCGAAAGATTCATTATTCGCCAAAAATTAAGACTTTTGCCCTTTGCATTCGAATTTAAATATTAAATTTCATATCGAAAGATTCATTATTCACTAAAAAACACGACTTTTACCCTTTGAATTTCAATTTAAATATAAAATTTGAAGTTGATACATTCATTACATCGGCAGTTATTAGCATTCTTGTGTTAACCTATATATCAACCAATATATATATATAATAAACTATTAATTTTTAGCACAAACAGTGAATTGGCTTTGGAGGGAGAAGTGCTAGTACCGGTTGTCTCCATGGAGACATAAGAACTGACAAATGCGCATGGCAGATCACTGGGGAAAGTCGTTGCCGCGTACATTCAATTTTATTACCCTTCCTTTCCACAATAAACTACTTTTTATTACTTTAGATATCTACCTACATTTTATAGAACTAATTTAAACAACGGAGCTACTTTCAAAAATAGGATATTTGTTGACTATTATTTTTATTTTTATATTACTCTTCAAGGCTACTAAAAAAGTTTTTCATTTGTTCTTTTCTACTCATAAAAGAGCCTCGTGAAGGTACCTAGGACCCCCTCCGAAAAGAGCCTCATGAAGGTACCGAGGACCCCCTCCCAAAAGAGCCTCGTGAAGGTACCTAGGACCCCCTCCGAAAAGAGCCTCGTAAAGGTACCTAGGACCCCCTCCGAAAAGAGCCTCGTGAAGGTACCTAGGACCCCCTCCGAAAAGAGCCTTGTAAAGGTACCGAGGACCCCCTCCGAAAAGAACAAAAAAAAAATAGGTGAATCACCGGCTATGTACTCCTCAGCATGAATTATTACATCAATTATTTTTTCGCGCTTCCTCCAAAGCCAATGGACCGTTTGTATAGTTGATTTACATAGAGGATTCTGAATGCTCATATTAAATTTTGTGTCGATACATTCATTACATCTATTAATGTATTTGAGTCGAGCCCCACTTCTCTGGTCCCCTCTTCTCTTCGACCAATTTCTTGGAAAATTAATGGATGTGATCCTTATGGGGTTTTGATTTTAAATATAAAATTTCATGTCGATATATTCATTACATCAGCAGTTATTGAGATTTTCAGCAGTTTTGAGCTGATCCCCCTCCCTTTCCGTTGATTCCGCGAAAAATTAATAGACGTCTTCCTTGTAGGGTCGTGTCATTACATTCATTACAACAGCAGTTATTAGCCTTTTCCCTAATCCCGCCCTTCAGAATCCTCACACTAAATACTGTGTCGATATATTCAATACATCGGCAGTTACTAGTGCATTTTAGTCGAGTTCTCCATCTCTGGTCCCTCCCTCTCACCTGATTCAGCGGAAAATTAATAGGGTGTCGTCCTTGTAGGGCTTTGAATTTACATATGAAATTTCCTGTCAATACAACGGCAGTTATTAGAGTTTTTCCTCTACGCTCCAAGGCTACTAAATTTTCAGAATTTGTTGGTTTTAAGCCAAATCGTCCGAAGGAAACGCGGAGGTAAGACGGGGACTCCCCTCAAAAACGAAATGAACACGAAATTTAGTATGAGATTTTCTAAATCCCTTTTTAAGACACCTACTGATTTCCAAATCGGTAGATGGTTTTAAAGGAAGACTGAAAACTTAGTTTATAGATTCGAGCTCTGCAGGTGATTCCCCACAACTTTTTTCTTGATCATATTAACCCGGTTCCATTATTTTAATTTAAAATTATTGCATAGAACTGTAATCCCTTTTAAAAATATGTATTTACAGATAGTCCAATGTATAGTGAACGTATCGACATGAAACGTTGTGTATTTTTGTCGGTTATCTGTTATTAATGTTCCTTAAAGTTATTTTCTTTCAATTTTCATTAGCTTTATTCCTTGTTTTTGCATGACTTCTTCTTACAATCATTACTCTAGTTTCTACTTTCATGTTTCTCGTTTTATATTACACTCTCCTATTTTATTACAATTTAAATCTGTTTTACACTTCTTATTACTATGTATTTGATTATTACTATTTCCATATTTTTTTCATTTTTCTTTTTATTAACATTTTAACTTATTTTTATAATTACTAACTTCTTCTGTGTCCTTTTGTATACTATACTGAGCTCAAGATCGCGGGTTCGAAACCCGGCTGAAGCCCTCGGAGATAAAATACACTCTGGTAGTAGACGATTATGATCTTGTAGTTAAAGCCCGGGCATGTCATAATAACTAACTAATTCTAATTCTGGAGACAGTCACTGGATGCAAAACCCCATGCATAAATTAATTCCAAGCATTATGCAAATTTGGAACCAGACGACCCAAAGCAAGGTCTAATAACAAAATTCATTTAATAAAATGTATTCAGTGACTCACCGGCGTTGTACTTCCCCAGCGTGTAGTAATCAACTAAATTTTTGCTCTTCCTCTAAATACTATTTAACGATTTCCAGTGTCTTAGTCAGAGACTTCTGGGTCATTACTTCGGCAATTATTAAGTTTTTATTATTTTTTTGAAATAGTTCTCGTGCTAATGGGTTTCTGGAAAAAAATATGAATTTTTGTGTCGATATATTCATTACTTTGGCAGTTATTGGGGTTTTATTATTTTTTTGAAATAGTTTTCGTGCTAATGGGTTTCTGGATAAACATATGAAATTTTGTGTCGATACATTTAGACTATCGGGAGTTAGAAAAAATGTTTCGTCTGTGAACACATTTGTATGTGAATTCAGAACCCTCTAACGATGACAACAATTGATTTTCAGCCAAATCGACAGAAGAGAAGGGGGATTTAGGAAGAGGATCATTTCAAAAACCCTAATAACTGCCGATGTAATTAATTTATCGACACAAAATTTATTATCAGGATTTAGGGCCCCTATGTATGTCAACAGTTGAATATTACCTCAAACGGTCCACTGAGCGAAAAGTTAATTGATTATTTCGATCTGGGGAGGTACATTGCCGGTGATTCACTGACGACTTTTTTTAGTAGTATAGATAATTATAATCCATGTGACTCTAATAGTTAATATCTGTTTGATGTATCTATCTAATTTATAAACTATCTTAATGTACTCATGAAATATCCTATATTATGTTATTTTTACTTAAGTGTGACACAAAACACATTTTGGTAAAGAAAATAGGGAAAACTCAGGGAGGGAAACACAAAAATATCTGTTCACAATTTTAAATTATAATCTCTGTTTTTGAGTGTTCATTAATTTATTTTCTATTCATTTCAGTTCCTTTTTTTTTTAATAGTTTTTTTCAAATTTACTCTTATGGAGTAGCATTGTTTTTAATTTTATTGATTATTTTTGATTTGGTCAGTGCTTTAGGGTCCCAGGAAAGCTATCTTTCATTAAACTGTCATATTGAAAAACTCCGACTTCTAGCTCAAATTCGTCTTCACAATAGCAATAGAAATTTTAGAATATTACTTGGAGGGCTTAGGTATGAGTTTTGTCCTGAAAGTGTCTGCAGGCTCTGTACCTTAGATGAAAAGGACGATCTCATACACTTTTTTGTTCAATTGTCCCTCCTTGTGTATCCCCAGGCAAGCATTCCTCCTCAATTATCTCATTAATAGACCAGAATATTACTCAGAAACATTTGTGCATATTTTAAATAATCTAGAAGTTAGAAAAATTAACAATTTATTTTTATTTTTTACTGTGGCTTTGAAAATAAAGAATAATTTAATTTGTTGTTGTAAATTCTTTATTTCACCAGATCAACAAATTCATGTTATCCATGGTGTTTTTAACATGAAACTTAATCACTATAATACATGGGTAATTTTACCCTTACTTAATACATGTTGAGTCAGAGCGTTTGTAAAATAATATAGATGAATGTACAATCAATTGTAGAAGGAAAAATGAAATTAAATGTCCTCTACCAATCAATGGTAATGCCCTAGTAAATCCATAATAACTAAGTAAAATATCAATTTATAAGGTATCTTCTTGGAAGAGGTCCTGAAGAAGTCTGAGCTTAAGTCGTGGGTGCTCGGTAGGTCTTCCCAGGTTGAAAGCAACTGCTCCTTTCGTGTCTGCTAGGCGGGCTTTATAGTTTAGAAATTTGGATTTTATAAATTCAGCAATGGTGGGAAACTTGAGGTCACGGTGGAGCTGCAAATTTCAAACAAATCATGGAGCGTTCGTTGCAATCCTCAATACTTTATTCTGAAACGCTTGGATCCGCTTCCCATTCGTCTTTGAGAGTCCACCCCAGACTTCGCTGCCGTATGTCAGTAATGGTCTTAGAATAGCCGTATAAAGAAGGAGGGAACATTTTTGATGTAGATGAGATTTCCTGTTGAGGATAGGATAATAATAATTTAATTTAATTTGTTGCATGTAAGATGGATATATGTATATATTTTATTATCATTATTTTTTTGTTATTTATTCATGTTCATGTCATATCTTGTTTTATATAATTTAGAATTGTTTTTTTTATTATTTTTTTTGTAAAAAAAAAAAAAATCCACTCAATGCCATAGAGGTTGTAATCTTTTGTGCAATAAAAGTTTATCTATCTATCTATTATTTTTGATTTGTATTTAGTGTATAATGGTAATGGTTAAGGAACCTTATTGTATAATTGTAACTCTGTAAATGCGACTGTTATAATAAACTCTTCTTGTTCATCTTCATATTATTATTATACGCCCCATATCGCAGAGAACGTTTCAATATCAAATATAATTACCGAAAAAGAGTGGCCATTAAAAATTGTGTGAAAGTATAGTGAGTTCTCCAAGTAAATTCGTTTATTTTGTCTGACCTTTATTTTGTTCCCAAGTGTACCCTCATTACGTTTGTCTCAAAGACAATTAACAATTGATTGACCAAAGAACATTAGCACATAAATCAGCTATATTCCACAATTCTAAGAGTATTTATTGTTATTATCTTCTTGTGTATTGTTCAGACGATTAACAACAGTAAAAGTTTTTGAATCAAGGATCAAATCGTCGAGCTCCGCTAAAAATGGAAATTTTTTTTATGAAGTAGAAAATCAAGTATTCTACTCGAATGAACGAGAAAAATTTACATTGTATTTTCTTCACTTTCTTCCTACACTTTCCCGAGAATACAATTGTATGTAAACTTTTTAGAAGAATTAACACTAATGGTGCTAAACTAATGGAAAAAATGGTCGGTGAATCACTGACAATATACTTCCCCAGAACGAGTTAATCAATTAGGTTTCCGATCTACGTTTAGTCTAAAAATTAATAGATGACGGAAGAGCTCTGTGTTAAGCCTTCCCCATAATCCTTTATCTGGTCCATCCCAGCATCCACCCACGCAATCTTTGTAACTCAAAAACCACTGCAATGATTAATGAGGAATCTTTTTGAATAGATAAGTTATATCTACCGGAAGGTTAAGATCTATTTTTTAATCAGCCCCTGGTCCATCCCAGCATCCACTCACGCAATCTTTGTAACTCGAAAACCATTGCAACGATTAATGAGAAATCTTTTTGAATAAATTAGTTTTAGCTCCAGGATGGTTGAAGTCTATGTTTTAATCAACCTGGTGGTCACAAGCGTTCTCAAATACGCACTGGCTAGGATGTCCACTGATGCTAAGTATTCACTAGCTGTGGTTTCCGCCGTTGAATGGCGCGTACTAGCCATGATGCCCAGGGGTCCTAAAAACTTACTAGCTGGGATGTCTGCCGTTGAAGGACTATAAGCGTTATTCCGTATGAATAATTGAAAATTATAACATCCATGAATGTACTATTGAAGAATTGAAATGGATTCGAACGAGAGATATTAGGAGAAAAGTCAAAGTTCCCCGGGCAACGCCGGGTATTACTGCTAGTTTTTTTATAAAACATACTTTTTTTTGTGCGTTTAATTATATATCTGCAAAAAAAAGTTAATTTAGAGTTATTAGGGTTTTTGTCTTAAGCCACCCCCCTAATTCCATTTTTCATTGACCAATTTGGCTGAAAAACGAGAGGTGTCGTCCTTATGGTGTTCTAGATAAACAAATAAAATTTCTTACCGGTACATTCAATGCCGGTTCACAGACACACACAGACAGATAAATAGCAATTTCTTCCCCTATATTTTATATAGCTGGAGAATTAAAAGATTATCTACGACCTAAAGAGGAATAAATTAATTTATCCGTCAGAAATTTTTTATAATATAACATTTTTTTTTTTTTTTCATCTGCAAGGAAAAATATGTAAAATATCCGGTTTGAAAATATTAAATTTTATTATTCTTTTGAGCCGCAAACGGAATTGATTCCCTAAATGATCATGCCTGCCGGTCCTGAAACACTCGATATGGCTGGAATATGTCCTTTAAAAGAACTACATAGCCAGAGCAACCTTGGACTCAGCAAACTCGTAGCCTCAATTTTTATGACATTGCCTCATATTTCTGATGGTTGTCTGCCATATTTGATATTTAATTATAGTTCTGCTCAGTATAATGATCTTTAAATTGGAATGCAATTTTTTTTTCTGTCTAGTACACGCAGGTAGGAATGTAGCGAAACATTTTCAATGGATTGAAAGATAAACAGAGAATAATACCATTTAGGGATATTGTCCTAAGAGATCGTGTAGTTCCGAAATGAAAAGTACATGCGACAACCTATTATGGCATTCCATTATGACATTAATATTAATTTAATATTTCGTTTTTATGGCTATTATTTTTCTTTCTTTTCTATATTTGACCAACCACGCTTTTACAAGGTACAAGAGATCCTGTCTCCTCCTCCCCATTCTCAAATTCATTTCATTCTAGCATTACTGGTGGATATAAGAAAGTCACTCTTATAATTACAATCATACAATGAAACGATATTATAGTAAGATGTAGTGCGACGAGATTTCTCATAAAAACAAAAGACGATGTCATCCACTGTTTTATTTTTGATCAGAACTGGTTTTCAACGCTACAGCGTCATCATCAGTGTCACATCTCATCCGTACAGTGTAGAATACCCACCAGTACTCACTTATCCTCTGCATAGTACTGGTGGGATGTGCCAATGTAGATGACTTTGTAGCTTTTAAAACCGATTCTGGTCAAAAATGAAACAGTGGGAAGACAATTTCTTATGTTTCTGTGAGAAATGAAACATTACTTTCATATACCCATCGGTAATGTCATTATCAAATGAAATTGAGAGGGGAGAGGGGGAGAGAAAATGTAAAAATGTGGTTGTTATAAGAAATAACTACACATGATGACGGAAATGTATTTTTCATTCTTTATAGCGCTATAACTTTGGTAGTAACGCACTTCACTCAAATCTGAGGCTCTTTTAATAATTCAAAATTTTGGTAAAACCATTTTTCCCGAAAATTAAGCATACGTCTAAAAAAATGGATTTCGAAACGTCATTTTGAAACCGCTTTCATGTATCTCGCAACCGGCCATCGAAAAAATGTTTCTCATATCAAATGTGGCTTTTAGTATTCTTAAAAGTTTGAAAAGACATAATGATAAGTAGTATCTTGTAAAATATACTTAGGCCCCTAAGTATGTTCATTGCTACATTCATTTCTGAGTTTGCGCGCTCACAAAGTTCACACATAAATATAGACATGTGAAAATGGATCGCACGACTACAATACTTCTTTATAATGAAGCTATAAGAAAACTTCCTTTGAGGAGGCCGGCAGCTCAGAGGAAGCGTACTAGCTAGAGATCAAGATCGCGGGTTCGAAACCAGGCCGAGCCCTTTACCTTTCTTATCTGGAAGATGAAAAAACCTTGGGAGCGATGATCCTGTGCCACTATGATGTCAGGTACTCGTTAGAAACCCTTAAGGGCCCCACACACGCTCAGTTTTTAACCCAGGCACTTGGTTTGCGCAAATTGGCCTGTTCTGCTTTTTGGCCCCGCACGTACAGTACAACTGTCCAGATATTTGCTCAGTTCACAATGGCTTCTCAAAGTGATGTTGCCTGCCTCCTTCTCCTCGCTTGCGCTATTAAAAAGAAGCAACAGAAGAAACGTTCTGTAAACAGGACCAAATGGACGAAAAGTTGGCTATTAAAAAAAAACCTGTTGTTTCACATCAGTTTACTAGAAGACTTGAAATTGGAAAAACAGGATTGGTTTAACTATTTAAGAATGGACGAAGACACTTATCTACACTTGTTGAAATTGGTTTCTCCGTTCATACAACGGCAAGATACGTGCATGAGACAGTCAGTTTCATGTCATGAGCGCTTAACCGCAAACTTAAGATTTCTTGCAACTGGCCGATCATACGAAGATCTGAAATGTTCAACAATCATATCACCACAGGTGTTAATAACAATTATACCAGAGACCTGTAGTGCAATTTGTCACTCCGTCTCTTGCAGTTTCTTGACTAGCACCTCATAAGCAGCCGATTTTTTGTTTTGATCAGAATACTCCTTGCTTTTAACTTTCCATAAGCACGGCAAAGATTTGTATAATTCAATGAATTCGGCGGTAGATTCTCTATCCACGGTTTAGAAATTGACAAAAAAAAACTGAAAAAACTGGAAACTTTGTTCTGAACTGAACACGTGGCCTGAACTGACTCACTAACGTGCCAACTCACTGGTCTGCGCAGGTCAAACACAAATTGAAATTGCTCAGGCCAGCGGCCTGCGCAGCCGGCTTGATCTATCCACAGACGCTCAGTTACACCTGCACAAAACTGGTTTGCGCAGGCAGGCCTGTCTTGAAAACTGAGCGTGTGTGGGGCCCTTTACCTTAGCTGAATACAAATTTAGGGTAGACAAAATTTAGAACACCCACAGTAGAATCAGACTCATGTCAACCAGAGAGATGAAAGAGAGCTCTGGTAGAAGGCGATATGACCTCTTAGTCAAAGCCCGGGCATGAGTCACAATAACTAACTCTTTCCTTTAGATTCAACATACAAAAGATGTGTAATTTCAATGTTAGATTCTAAGCATACAGAAGCGCCGGAGTACAAAAGAGACAGAATTGGCATGGGGAGTGTGACGAAGAAGAACAATGTCTTCAGAATGGCTTTAGACTGTTCTAAAGACGTACAGTCTGACTTCAGTAGGCACAGACGGTCGTTGGCCTCACACGGGAGGCCCGCACGAATACATTAAACCTGTTCTACACGCTTAAAAACATATTTTAATTTAAATAGTCCTAAATTCTCCAGTCTCACGGTCTAGTTAGAAAAATGAATTTGAGAATAACAATGATAATTATATATCAATGAGGCGACTTGGTTTAGGTAGTATAAACAAACAGGTAACGAAGTAAGGAAGCCTAGCGCTTCCAGGGAAGGAATAAGAGCATTGGATGCTTAGGTCCCTAGGTGTAAAACACCAGCTATATATATAGTCACAGTGAATAAGTTGTTAAGTCGTAAAATGTTCAAAATGAGTTAAGTGTACTGTGATCATCTCCCAAGCCATCTGCGCACTTTGAAGAAGTTGGGAGCTCAGGACTCCAATACTTTTTGAATTATAAAAATGTGGGTTTCTTGGTATCTCGTAAAATTGTTCTCGGTTAAATCAACTTAATCTACTTCTTTGAGGAATCATTCACTGCATTTAAACATTTATTCAACTATTCAAAGTGAAGAGGGTGTTTTCGGTTAAATCAACTTGCTCAACATTGGAGACATCATTCACGAGTATTTCAAAAAGTACGGTTAATAATTAGGTAAGTGTGTATAAAAATTAGGTAAGTGTTGTCAATAATAAGGTTGGGAAATGATTAGGTAACTAAGGGAAAATCCAACAAAGGATCAACAATATTCATTTTCATTCACTCCTATAGATTTAGAAGGTATATGATTGGTAATGATGTAAACATAATTTATTTATTCCAAAAACTGGATTTACACGATCAATGTAAAAGTAAAAAAGTACTGCCCTGAAAAATTATGAATTTAGTCATACCAATATATTCCCTGTGACCCCAGAAATATATAAACTTTCTTTTTCTAATTCAGAAATTTCGTTTTGAGACGTTGATACATTCATTACAATGGCAATTTTTGTGTTAAGCCCCTAATCACACCCCTCACTTTGGCCGATTTGGATGAAAATTAATAGGTGTCTTCTTTGTGGGGTTTAGGCTAAACATATAAAATGTCGTATCGATACATTCAATCTATAGAGAGTTATTGACTTCAAAGAGACTGGAAATTATTGATTTTTAATTTCTGATTGCATTCGTGCAGCTGGAGTAAAAAATGGTCAACCGGAGTGCCGCCTAAATGTTCCCGCCGGATCTGTCAATGTGTTAATGATAAGATGAATGCGTCAAACAAAACTATCTCTAAATTCTGAGATGAATATACTCCTTGGATTCCTAATTAGAGGCTTAGACGGGACAGTGATTTGTACAAATGTGGTTGTTATAAGAAACCACATTTTTTAAGTAGCCCTATTAATTTTCTATTTCATTCTCCCTGAAATTAAAAGCAACTTTCCTTGGAAAAATTCTCGAGTTTGTGACAGTCCGATGCCATTGCAGTGAATGGCACGATATAAGCAAGTCAAATGTCCATCTCTGGAATTAGGTGTGAACTGGAACATTTAACCCACTTTGTATATAATCTGTTGATGGCGTGACCAGAGACAATTAGGTTAACGGTATGGGCAATTTGAGGATGATGTGAACATACGGGAGCAAAGAGTCCTATGGTTTATAGGGCCACCCACCCACTCGGAGCCCCGGCGCCCTCTTCCAACAATAAAACCTATGGTAACAAATTTGAGGATGATGTAAACATATGGGAGCAAAGAGTCCTATGGTATATAGGGCCACCCACCCACTCGGAGCCCCGGCGCCCTCTTCCAACAATAAAACCTATGGTAACAAATTTGAGGATGATGTAAACATATGGGAGCAAAGAGTCCTATGGTATATAGGGCCACCCACCCACTCGGAGCCCCGGCGCCCTCTTCCGACAATAAAACCTATGGTCACAAATTTTTTTACAGAATTAGATAATATAAAAGTTAAACAAATTCTTTATTTTATTTATTGTATAAATAGTAGACACTAAAAATATTCCGACATAATATAGTCGCAATTTATGTTGAATTGATGATCTTGTCTACAACATGTCCAGTACTGTCTCTGCAACATAAAATGGGACATCTTATGATTGGAATTGATTGTTTATAATGAAGAAGTCACAATTGCTAAGTTAAATTAGATTAGTTTTTGTCTGAAATCGGACGAAAAAAGGACGCCTCATAGCTCATGTTTTGATGAATATAGAGAAAGCATTTATTAACATTTTTTAAAATACAATTTTAGTTGCCTCAAAATCGTCTTATCTAATAATTACATTCGTTTTCTTCTTACGTTTTTATATTTCAATTTTTAATTACTGATTGTTTCTTCTATTATAGAGATGTCTAAAATGTAGAAATAAATAAAAAATAAATTTGCTATTACATATTTTATTAGTCTAGTAATTTTTATTTATTTATTTTTTGTTTTGATTTTCTAATACCTATAATATTTTTTTTTTTAAATTAAGTGAATGTGTTTTTTTTCTATTGTATTACACTTTCTCTAAAGGTCGTATAAGGCTGTCAGTCAAAAAAAAAAAAAAAATGGTAGAAAGTAAACAGTGAGTATTTTTAAAAAATTCAAAAAATTAAGCACCAAGAATTTTTCTACATATCGATGTACTTAATATTCTGTAGAGACAAGCTGGGAAAGTGCCAACAAAGAGTATACTATTATGAAAATGATCAGTAAACTTTTTTTTTTTTATGTAATTCTTACTTTCCCCAGCTATATACGAAGTATAGGGAAAGTTATGTTATCGGTCAGAAATTCGATATTGAGTTTTCAACGGAATTTGTTGTTTCCGACGCCTAACTCTAAAATAAACTTTAAAAAATACTCCTGTCTGTGTATGTCTGTGAACACGATATTCAATAGGTTGAAAATGTATATGAAAATACGATACCTATTGATTTTCAGCGGAATTCAAATTAACTCAAATAACTGTCTGAAATGTTATATTTAAATTTAAAATCGCATATGGACGGCACCCATAAATTTTCCACAAAATCATCCGAAAGGAAGAGATGGATCAGAGGAACTATTGTTTTTTTAGTCAAATCGAGAAAATTTCTTTCGAAGGAAGAGCGAAAACAACGTTGATTAACTTATGCGTGATTACGGACGAGGATAGGTTTTATGACTAATGCCCGGGCTTTAACTTCGAGGTCATATCGCCTACTACCAGAGCGTTCTTTCGTCACTCTGGTGGACATGAGCCCGACTCTACTGTGGGAGTCCTAAATTTTGCCTATCCTAAATTTTTATTCACCTAGGGTAGGGGTCTTTAACGAGTACCTGACATCGTATAGGCTCGGGACCATCGCTTAACGTCCCATCCTAAGGACGGCATACTTAAGTTTATTTCACCTCCCAGATAAAATAAACTAAGGGCCTCGGTCGGGTGACGAACCCACGACCTTGAGCTCAGAAGACAAGCACGCATACCACTGGGTTACGGATGATATGGGATGGTTAGTGTTGTTTGGAATGGTTTTGAAGGGAGAGGGGAAACTTAATTGATTATTTTGAGCTGCGGAAGTACATTGCAGGTGATTCACACCAAACAACTATTAATTAAACTGTAAGTTTAATTTGTAAAATTAAAAGTTTTTAAAAAATTAATTTACGCGAATTTAGTATATTGACATGTAATTTTATTTATTTGTGCATCGTTTATTTCCTTGAAAATAATTTTAATTAACCCCCTACGCAAAAGAAGGGGTGTTATAAGTGTGAAGCCTTTGTATGTGTGTGAGTGTGTGGCATCGTTACTCCAAGATGGCTGAACCGATTTCAAAGCGTTTTTTTTGTTTCAAAGGTCCCCAGAGAAACTTAAATAGTACAATAATTTGGTTTTTTAAATGACTGTCCGCCAGTCCAACACAAATTCGATTTCTACTTCATAAACTGATTTTGAACAATTTCATACTTAGATCAAATTTCTTTTTTTGTAAAAGATAAAAACAAGGCAGCTATTTCATAACCATAGAGAAAAAAAGAAGTTTCTCCGATCTTCAAAGTAGATAACTGAATAGATAATACGGTCAGATAATAAACATACAGTAAAAAAGAATAAAAATTTGAATAATAATACACTTACGTTGAACTAAAATAGCTTACTTTCTAGTTTATTGAAAATTTTGGTTAATCAAAAGATATTCGATAAATAAGAAAGGTCGTGATCTCAAATAAGGTCAAAGAACATTTAATAAAGTGTTGAAGTTTCATTTTAATTAAAAATTAATTTTTATAATAATTCTAAGATAAATCTTTAAAAATTGTATAGTCATTGATGCGAGAATAATGAATTTAACTTACACAAATTGTTTATTTTGTACTAGAAGTTGTATGGGGATAAATAGGCAGAATAAATTGGACATATTTGTAGTGAAAGGGTTATTCTATGCTTAATAAACTATTTTTGGTAAATAAAAACATTCCGAGGTGCACTGCATTAAAAAATCAAACAAATACATCATTAAATGTATAAGTGGTCGTGAAAAAAAAAATAGAATTTCATAAATCAATTTCAAATGAATTGACTGACGAGAAAAAACGAAAAACTGCTTCTGAATTTTAAAGAATATATATCTAATGAAAAATCTCTTCAGATAAAAGTTGTAGAGAAAAATAGGAGGTACATTTAATATAAAATACGATTTTTTGCAGGTCATCCGGTTTACAAGATACATGCCAAAAACCGTCTAAAATGTCTTTTTGAATTCATTTCTTTAAGCGTTTGCTCGATGTATGCATAAACGGGTCCGTCCTATCGAAAAATTATTTTTTACAAACATGTTCCTAATTACATTTCCAATCGCATGCGTGTGTCAGATTTGAGGTAGAACCAATAAGACCTAAGTTACAGAGGATGTAAAATAAATGTATGCAGAATAGTTATTGTGACTCATGCCCGGGCTTTAACTACGAGGTCATATTGCCTACTACCAAAGCACTCTGCTGAACATGAGCCCGACCTCAGGGAGTCATACATTTTGCCTACTTAGGTTTATTCACCTAGGGTAGGGGTTCTTAACGAGTATCTGACATCGCACGGGTTCGGGACCATCGCATAATGTCCCTTCCGAAGGATGGCTTGCTCATTTTTTTTACTTCCCAGATAAAATAAAATAAGGGCCTCGGCCGGGTTTTGATCCCGCGATGTTGAGCTCAATAGGCCAGCAAGCGATCTCTGAGCTACGGCCCACGGATAGATTTCAGTAATGTTTAAATTGTAACGCGTATCAACGAATTTTAAAATATGGGTTTAAAATTGGTTGTTTTTATACATCACCTAGCCCACTACCAGAGTGGACATGAGGACGACTCTACTCTGGGAGTCCTAAAGTTTGCATGGTTTATTTAACAAGTATAAGGATCTTTAAGGAGTACTTGACATTGTACAGATTCGGGACCATCGCTTTACGTCCCATCTCAAGGACGGCATGTTCAAGAATTTGATTGATGCAAAATTTGATAATAAAACAAAATTTTTCGTGCCGCCATGCAGATCACAGTGCTAACAATCTAACCAGTGTTTATTGGAAAGCGGATTTGTTTGCGAGGCTGCACTTTGTCAACATGTCGACCTAGGTACTTTCTTCTTAATGTCCGTCCGCTGGATGCAGATACCGGAGACTGTCCTGGTTCTGCGGAGCACTTTCCAAGCTACCAGTTTCTCCAACCTCTCTCAACACCTGCTGCAACTATCTCAGTCCCTCATCCAACACTCCTTATCACTCGTCTATTTTCGAGGTCCTTCGTGAAGGTCAATATAATGTGACTATAACAGAACTTTCATATACCAACCACTTTTGTACACATCAGTCTTTCTCCCAATCTCCACTCAAATTCATTTCATAACTAGTACAGTTATGTGAAAGAAATATGTTAGCGTTAGGAGTTGTCTCTATTTCAACGTACAGCTTCATTCTGAAAGACTTTCTTATACTCAGTAATATTAGTATGAAATGATTTTCAGAAAGGAGAGGTCTGTGCAAAAGTGGTTGGTATAAGGAAATCCTGTTTTGGCCGCCTAAATTTTATTCTAAAATGTATTTTAGGTTCCGATATCATCGTTCGCATTGATCTTATCCCTAATCTGAGGGCATACATTATTTGGAAATTTGATAATGAACATTATTGATGAGATCCATTTTTTCGATAGAACTAACCGATTTCGCGTAAAACAAGCAAATGTCTTAAAAAAACGTGTTTCATAACAACATTTTAGGTACGTTTCGGCATGATTCTTCCAAACTGGGTGGCTATTCTATATAAAATGTGCATTTTACTTTTCTCTGCAACTTTTATTTGCAAAGATTTTTGATTAGGAGACTTTTTACTTCTCCAGCATTACGAAGTATAGTAAGAAATACGAACTAATTCAAAAAAAAAAAAAAAAAAGTCTGTGTGCATGGCTGAGAACACAATAACTCCCAATAGATTGAATATATCACGAAACTTTATATGTGTACGGACGACACCTATTAAATTTCAGCGGGATCCCGATAACCACAATTGTAATTAATGTATCGACATGAAATTTCATATTTAAATTTATATTCTCATTTTCAGGAAAATCGACCAAAGGGAAGAGTGGGTTCAAGGGAGGGGGCTCAACTCAAAACTTTAATAACTGCCGATGTTGTGAATTTATCAACACAAAATTTAGTATGAGGATCCAATAGCCCATAGGTAAATCAACTATTGATTTTCAGTCAGAGAACGAATAATTGATTACTTCGCAATAGTCTCCTCATATACAAACTTTTGTTGCGGCTAGTGATAAAGTATTCATGCTCAGTGTGGGCCAGTCTTGCAAGCAATATCAACTTGAGAACTCTTCAAGTGGCCCAAAACAAATGCCTTAGCTACTCGAGGGACACCTCCATCCTCCAAAAATGAAGACCTAAATGTTGAGCTCTGGACTACATAATAAATTTCAGTAAAAACTTTTTACTTAAGTGTGACACAAATCAAAACATTTTGGTAAAGAAAATAGGGAAAACTCAGGGAGGGAAACACAAAAATATCCGTTCACGATTTTAAATTATAATCTCTGTTTTTGAATGTTTAATAATTTATTTTCTATTCATTTCAGTTAATTTGTATTTTTTTTCTTTAAGAGTTTTTTAAAATTTACTCTTCAGCATGGGTTTTAATTCAACTGATAATAATCATTTGTATTGATTTGTATTTATAAAAATGCAACACTGAAGTTTTGATTACGTAACTTCTTCTATACTACATACAGCTGAGGGAGTAATAAACACAACAAAATAATACAATAGATAAAGATTTGTCAGATGACACCAGTTATTACATTCTGACGATACACGTATTATCACTTGCTTCACGTATCATGAAAATCGTCACGCACACACTTGGTTTCTCTCAGCCATTGTCAATCTTCACGTGTATTAATATATTTTTTTCTTAATAAAAAAAAAAAAACAGTTTTTTCAATTCTTCTTTAGATGAAGGGTTACTTTCTTAATCTTGGGCTGATCCAAACATACGAATCAATTTCACTCAGTTAAAAATCGTGCTACTGATTAGAAAGTGTTAAGAAATAAAAAAAATAATAACCAAATTATCGCTTCTAACTTCTATAACTTCCGGGCCTCAGTTTCCTATAATTATATCTTTATGAATGTAAGCTAATTATACATGCAATATTATGCATTTTTAATAGGAAATGGTTCCGGTAGTTATATATGCGTTTTTGGACCGTTCAAAATTAAAAAAAAAACAGAAAAAAACAGCTAAGTAAGAGTATTAGGATATGAGTAGAGCAGGAGCAGTTATGTAATGGGTCAAAAGTTCGAAGTTGGGTTTTTGCGTGATTTCTTGTTTATCAACTTCCTGAAAATTAACATTTATATAAAAAATGGTTGAATCATTGGCAGTGTACTTCCCCAGCACAAATCAATCAATGTTTTGCTCTCTCTCTGTCTCTCTTTAAAACCAATCAACAGTTTGAGCGAAAAATCTATAGTTCACTTACTAAACTTCTCAACTATCCTCATACTAAATTTTGTGTCGTTGCATTCTTTTTTGGGTGTATGAGTTGAGCTCTCTAACCTGATCACCTCTTTCCTTTCGGCCAATTTTTCTGAAAATTAAAAGGTATCGTTCTTATAGGTTTTTAAATTCAAATATAAAATTTCATATCGTTATATTCATTACAACGGCAGTTATTAGAGTTTTTGTATCAAGCCTCCTTATCCCCTCCTTCTCTTTGGTCAACTTGACTGAAAATCTAGATATCGTCCTTAAGAGGTTCTGAATACACATAAAATATCGTGTCGATACATTTAATCTATTGGGACTAACTCGATTCTGCTCTTCACATACACTACTAAAGAGGGCGCCGTTAGCTCAGTGGCTTACGTGCTTGTCTTCTGAGCTCAAGAACGTGGGTTCGAAACCCGACCGAGGCCCTTTGTTTATTTTACCTGGGAGGTAAAATAAACTAAAACACGCCGTCCTTCGGATGGGACGTTAAGCGATGGTCCCGAGCCTGTACGATGTCAGGTACTCGTTAAAGACCCCTATCCTAGGTGAATAAAGATTTAGGGTAGGCAAAATTTAGGACTCCCACAGTAGAGTCGGCCTCATGTCTACCAGAGTGACGAATGAGCGCTCTAGTAGTAGGTGATATGACCACGTTCTTAAAGCCAGGGCCTGAGTCATAAAACCTAACCAAACCTATTCTACACTACTATAAAGATCCAATAACAAAATCTCCTAGAGAAAATTAAAATTATAACTAATAGGAAACTAATTTCATTTATAATTAGCATCACAATCCATTATATTAGATATCAGATATAATAATTATATCTTATCTAATTCTTCTCTATTATATCTTAACTAATTCTTATAGTTAAACACAATTTTAGGATATCAATTAAAGTTTTAATTTTTATCATTGGTTCTTATGGGATGTTTTATGAATTATTCATAAAACATCCCATAAGAACCAATGATAAAAATTAAAACTTTAATTGATATCCTAAAATTGTGTTTAACTATAAGAATTAGTGAGGACTATAGCCGTTCATTGAAATACAGTTAAGCTTATAATTACTGAACTTTATTGAAATAAAAAAAAAAAAATTCTAAAAATGTATGAGCGTAATGTATAATAATTTAAAAAAATATATTTAGAATGATTTCTCAAATAATTCAAAGCTTTATATAAAAGGGTGAACCTAGGGACTCAGTTGGGTAGGTACAAGTTCCGAGCTCGTTAGTTTATATACGTTCCTGGCGACTAGCTATGGTTGTTTTGAATAGGATGGTGTCCTCGCTAAAATCTCTAGCATTAGATGTGGCTAGTTGAATCAAGAGAGAAAAAAAGTGTGAGTCGGGCATCAAGCGATAAAAATCCTCAAAATTCTGATTTCCCCTATATTTGTCCTAGACAGCGAAATTATTTCTAGGAAATTTTTAAATCTTTCCTTTATTTAATTTTTTTTTTTACTTTCTTGTATTCATGGTATAAGAAAATATTGTAATCGTACGAAAATCCGAGATCAAGTTTTTAATGGATCGTTATGCGATAACAGTTACGATATATATTCGAAATTCTGATAATAGTATACATTTTTTACTTCAACTAAACGAAGTATAGAAGAAGTAATGTAATCGGTCAAAAATTGTATGTTGAATTTTCACCGGAATTTCGTGTTTTCCGTTTAACTTATTGTGTGCGTGCCTGTGAACACTATAACTCCCGAACTGAATGAATGTATCGATACAACATTTTAAAAGTAGATTCGATACATCATAAGGACAACTATTGGTTTTCAGTCAAATCGGCAGGAAGAATCAAAGGGAAACTCAACTCAAAAACTAATGAATGTATCGACACAAAACATAGTATGAGAATTCAGAAGCCTGTAAGTAAAATATTGTGTTTTAGCCAAAACGTTCGATTGACTTTGGAGGGAGAGCAAAAACGTAAATGATTCATTTTAGATGGGGAAGTAGATAGCGGTGATTCACCAACTAATTTTTCCCAACGTGCACATATGACCTTTAAGTTAAACGGTTCATAAGTTATAAAGCGTGTGACACGAACAGACACCGTGAGCTTTCTGAACAAGGGTTCCGTTTTCACTATTCGTGGTATAGAACTATTTTATTAAAATTTTCCTTAACTATTACACATTTTCCTTAATTATTTCACGTTTTCCTTAATTATTTCACATTTTCCTTAATTATTCCATATTTCTCTCTATAACCTATTTCTTCTACCGCTTTACCCCAGAAAGTACAAAGATCACGTATGCATGCCCAATGTGGGCCGGTCTTGCAAGCAATACCAACTTCAGAACTCTACAAGTGGACCAAAACAAATGCCTTAGATTGGTTGGTAGCTACTCGAGGGACACCTCCATCCTCCAAATCCATGAAGACCTAAATGTTGAGCTACATAAAAAATTTCAGTAAAAACTTTTTACTTAACTGTGACACTACTCAAAACATTTTGGTAAAGAAAATAGGGAAAACTCAGGGAGGGAAACACAAAAATATCCGTTCACGATTTTAAATTATAATCTCTGTTTTTGAATGTTTATTAATTTATTTTCTATTCATTTCAGTTACTTTGTATTTTTTAAGAGTTTTTTAAAATTTACTTTTAAGCAGTAGCATTGTTTTTAATTTGTCTGATTATTTTTGATTTGTATTTAGTGTATAAGGGTAATGGTTAAGGAACCCTATTGTACAATTGTACCTTTGTAAATGCGACTGTTATAATAAATTCTTCTATTTCTTCTAAATTGTTATGATTATTCTTTCTGTGCATATGACAAGGAAATGACTTTAATGAGAGTGTTAATGACTAGATGGGTCTATTTCCTAGTACAATTATTCGAGACTGGGGATTGGCAACGAGTGACATTTACAAATGACGAAACACAATATTCTATTCACAATTCCCAGTTCCCGTGGACATCGAATTGTCGTGCATGACTTTTTTTTTACTCTTACGTCGTCTAAAATTGCATTTTTAGTCCTTCCGATCCATTGTACTATCTGTTGTTTGACAATAGTGTGAGGAAGTGTTTTCAGATGTGGAATAAATTGGAGAATCTTCCAATTTGCTGTTAACAAGTCAAATTATCTAAGCCTCTTATTTAAGACTCCCAAACAGAATTTTGCTACAAAATTTAAAAAGAACAGCAACAAAACGTCGTCGATTAATTACCGGGAAGGTACTTTTTCCAGCCCGAATTAATCAATTAGATGATACTCTTGTTATTGATTACTACATAATACGATGTTTGTAAATTATAAGTTAACTTAACTATATTCCATAAAAAGTATTATTGAAATTTTAATGAATAATAAACAGAAAAAATTAATAACTAGAACGAATTTATTGGAAAAATGAACATATTAAATAACTAATAGTATTGAAAGAATAGTTATTATATTATAATAACTATAATTCATTGTCATTTTGCTTAGAAAAATGTTCATTTTTCCAATAAATTCGTTCATGTTATTAATTTTTCCTGTTTATTATTCATTAAAAATTCAATAATATCCACGTCAGCACGACCGAAATAATAAATTACATTTCACAATCATATTTTTAGTTTAAGTTTAATTTAACTTAATAATTAACAATACACAAGATATTAGTGTTAGGTATAACAAAATAATCAACAAAAAAAATCAAAATTTGAAATTTTCATCTAAAACGTTTTTCTGATGGCACTAAATGTACTTTAAAAAACAATTATTTCCTTTTTACGGCTTTCATTGAATATATTCTAAAATATGCAGTTAGTATTAATAGTCTTTTTATTTTAGGTAAAAATTGTACCGCCGTGCAGAGTTTTTTAAAGAGATTTTAGGATTGCCGCGCGTTTTGTTGTGACACGCACGATGATGCGTTCGCTAAACTCTTATACTTCGCCGATTGGTATCTTTCGATTAAGTCCAAACTTTATGAAAGAGTAATTTGAATCAGAACGTTTGAGGGGAACTGAAGCTTTCTATATCCTTCTAATGTTTTGATTGTAATGTTTGTCTATGGTGGAGTTGTCTTTATATATTATAATTTTTTTTAATTAGATACATTAAATCGCAATTTTCTGGAGGACACCGGGCATTCTGGGGGAGGGGGCGTGCCCATCCTTTCCCTAGCTACGTCAACTAGTACATTTTATTATTTGATCTGTTTAGTAGTGCATATGTAGAGGAGAATTGTACTCTAGGGTCTTAAATTTCAAAGATTTACCTCGTTTTTGCGTTTTTGCTCTCCCTCCAAAACAAATGAACCATTTTAGTTAAACATCGATTGTAGTTGATTTACATAGGGGCTTATTAATTATCATATTAAATTTCGTGTCGATACATTCTGTACATCGATAGTTATTGGGGTATTTGAGTTGAGCATCCACCCCTTCCTTTCGACCGATTTGGATAAATATCAATAGGTGTCACATGTGAATTTCGGGTGCCCATTTCAGATATTTGACCAAAAGAAACTCGTTAGAGCCACATGGCAATCAGAATAAGAGATTAAGTTCCAAAGAATTGGAGATTTCACTTTGAAACGAATTGGGAGTAGAGAGTGAAAGAGAGAGAGAGATATGTATTGAAATACAATGATCTCTTTCTAAAACCACATCCTCAATAGGGGAGGTAATTCAATGCTGCGATGTGACCAGGGGAGGAACACAATCAGATTGTCTGCTCTGGACTCTGTTCGCAGTCTCACAATGGAGAAGCTTGCAGGGAGGACCTCGGAGCAACAAAGTGTCAGTAGTACTCAGAGCAAAGAAAAAAGGGGGTTGGTGAATCATCTGAAATGTTCTTCCCCAGCACGAATTGCTCTCTCCAAAACCAATGGGCCATCAATAATCAAAAGTTGACTTACATAGAAACTTTTGAATTATCATAATTATCAAAATTTCATGTCTCGCCTCCCCCATCCCTTTGGGCTGATTTGGATGAAAATAACCAGTTAATCAAAAATAATTAGTTATTATTCAGGGGTTCATAAAACTCAAGACATATCCCAAAAGTTAGCGGCCATTTCAATTTCCCCTGATCACCATAAACGGTACTTGGTGTAAATGACTCCCAAAAAAGTAATAGAAAATATGTTGTAAAAAATTTACACATATTAAGATTATTAAAATAATTTAGAAGGCGCCAATAGCTCAGTGGTATGCGTGCTTGCCTTTTGAGCTCAAGAACGTGAGTTCGAAACCCAACCGAGGCCCTTAGTTTATTTTATCTGGGAAGTAAAATAAACATAAGCACGCCGTCCTTCGGATGGGACGTTAAGCGATGGTTCCGAGCCTGTACGATGTCAGGTACTCGTTAAAGACACCTAATAAACATTTAGGGTAGGCAACACTTAGGACTCCCACAGTAGAGTCGGGCTCATGTCTACCAGAATGACGAAAGAGCGCTCTGGTAGTAGGCGATATGACCTCGTAGTTAAAGCCCGGGCTTGGGTCATAAAACCTAAACCTAACCTAAAATCAATTATTATTATTTGTATAAAAACAGCTGTTAGGAGTAAAGTAACTTAATTAGTGAATACATGTACAAAGATGGACTAGTCGCATTTTGTTTTAAAACGAAATGTGAACAACCAATGAATGGAGACAAAAGACGATGGTCAGCTGTTTTAAATAGTGAGAAACAGTCTGAGGAGAGATGTGGAGGTGGACAGTCTAGAGAGAGAAGTGTATTTAGAGTGAATCATGTAGGACGGAAAAGAACAGTGAAGTAGATGCGCAAAGGTACTTTTATTTATTTATATGTTTATAAGCCTAAAATAGCATTGAATTAAAGTGTTTAAAAAGAAAAGAGACTCAAGCAAATGTAGAAATTAGTTTGTAAAATTTTTTTTATTGTAAATAATTTGATTTTTTATATGATATTGCTATTCTGATTTTATTTATAATGTAGGTTTAAGTAAATAAACCCAATATTTGTTCTCTTATTCTATGCTATTCATTTTCCCTGCGAATCCAATAAGATAATTCATACCTTTGGATTAGATTTAAGATTTTTGAAAAGAAACAATATGTCATTTCATTATTATATACAGAAGAAATCCAAATGAAAAATTTGTTAATTTAAATTTTTTTTAATATGTGCACTTTCTTCAAAATTGCACCTCTTTTGCAACTCTTTTCGGAAATTACTTTAGAAATCAAAATTTACTAGAAGGCCAGCTATAATTTTTACCTGAAATGTGGTAGTATTTATTAGGTAATGTTATTCTTTGTTTTTATTTTTATTTATTAATTTATTTTACATAATTTTTATTATCACAAGCGGATAAAATCTTGAAAAAAAAACTCTTTAATAAGGTTTTGTGAAAATTCGTTGAGAGTGAAAAGTTGAGTGGAAAAGCCAATTCTATTGAGGGAAACTGTAGTATGAGGTGGGGTAAGTGTGGTGAGACGGAAGGAACAGCTGAGGTGAAGGTCGCCAAGGACGTTATTACCATACAATGCATCCTCTTACCATTCAGTGCACCCACTCTCCCATTTAATTATACATTAATTACATTTTTACTACCATCTTAAGTACGTTTTTTTTTAGAGTAAAATATCATCTCATATCCGGGATCACAAGCAGAATCATTATCCATTATTATAATAGGAATTAAACTACATTAAGACTAGCTTTTGGGATATAATTAAGGTATAATTACATGAACATATAACTTCCTTATTGATTTGTTATATACTATATATATATAGGGGCATAGCCAGAGTTTTGAGCAGGAGGGGGCAAAGTTAGGCCACAGGGAGGGGTGGGGGGGGGGGGGGGTAAGGGCAAAGACTCTCGGTGAAACAGTCCGCAGTTTCCGTGGTTGCAGACTTTTTATTATTAATTTAGGAGACTCGGACCCCTAGAAGCTCCCCCTTAGGTAACCACTGACTGTAATACTTAAGTTGACTTTACATGAGCAGCAAAAATTCAAACCGCAGCGGCAGCAAATGCACGCTGTGGTTTCTGTGCTATTAGAATTAAATGACTCACATCCAGTAGCGTGTATTGCTGCTGCAGCGCTTTGCATTTTTACTGCGCATGTAAAACCAGCTTTAAGAGTATAAAGTATAATATAAATGAAGATTTTGAGCGAGGAAATTAAATGATCGAATTCATGTATATTTAAATAAATGTAATGTGATTTGTTTTATACATGTACATTTAAGTAAAGCACAATTTTCGTTTATCCTCCGAAAATCGTGAAAGAACTTCCCCTTTGAAGTGTTCTCGATAGTTTTCCAGCAACTTTCTGTGCACGCTTAGCATGCAGAGACCATCGAGACGGAATTTTTAATCTAAATTTTTTTTAGTTTATTTACTTTTTCTTGGTCTTTTACTCTGGCCAGGGGGGGCACGTCCCCCCCCCTCCCCGCCCCCCTGGCTACGCCCCTATATATATATAGTGGAGGTTTTTAGTTGGGGTAGTTTTAAAATTGGTAGTTATAATTGAAACATTTTTTTAATATTATTATTTGTATACATTTAGAAAGGTCTTGGAAAATTATTATATTTTTTAATTATATTATAGAAGCATTTTTTTTTTACATGTCTTGTTTGGGCTGTCTTCTTCTTTTTTCCAAATCCTCCTGTTTACGGACGTTCTACCTTCACTACTCCTATTTCTTCTTTGCTTCGAGGTCTCCTTGACTCATGCTGAAGATACGGATGAACAGGGACATACTTGTTGACAAACGGGGATAAAACAGCTTCTGGGACAGACTGACATGGACACTCAGGGACAGACGGCCGTGCACACCTCCTGGAGCTAGACCAGCTCTCTCCTCTCTCTCATGCTGAAGCCTTCTCAATAATTAATAATTATAATTTATTTTATTTTATTTTTTTAATATTTAAAATTAATTAGGTACCCCTAATTTGAGACCATTACAATATATAGTGGGCTAGGTCCCTGACTTGTTATTTATTTGTTTACACTATCAATACCAGGCCCTTCAAGAAGTTTCCCAGTTTCCTTAACGAATCTGAGAATGCTCCCATGATCTAACGTTCTGAAATCTTCTTCTATGGCCACATTTTTAATGAACATGTGAAATCTCTTCCGAGCATATCCCGGGGCATCTAACCAGGAAGTGTGCCGCCGTCTCGTCTTCTTTACATCTGTCACAGGTGGCACTGTCCTTGACTCCTATAGTGTTTAAGTGTCTATTCAACAGAACTTTAGTGGAGGAGATTTGTGGTTGAATGGTTGGTGTTACTGATCCTAGAGGAGCTTTAGTTGTTGAGTCGTTAGTGCTACTTATCAGTGGCGGATCCAAGGGGGGGGGGGATGAGAGATTTTGTTTTTTAAAATTCTGAGATATCATTTCTTGTCAAATTACAGATGAATAAATAAAAATTTAATATTTCGTTTTATCGTATAAAAAAATTGATATTTAAATAAAATTAAGTTTTGGCGCCATAAGGGGTGACATCTGAGTTTCTCTGCTTTACGCAGGATCAAAACTTGGCTAAGAAACCGAATGTCTGAGGAAAGACTTTAGGGTCTGGCCCTTTTGCATTTGCATCAGGATAAGGAGGTGGATCCGGCGAAAGTTTTGACTCGATTTGCATCGTCGAAAAATCATCGCTTAAATTTCATTATGTAATTATATAAATTATAAAATATATAAAAAATAATGTAATTATAACAGTAAATTATGACGAAAGTAAATATAACCACGAATAAAAATAATTTATCAACGTTTCTGCCGTTTTTGTTGTTTTTATAATAATCATCCGCTAATTCTTATTTAATTCATCTTAATCATAAGTTTCAGTAATTAAAAAAAAATAAACTCGCCCCCCCTGAGAGGTTTTCTGGATCCGCCACTGCTACTTATCCTGGAAAGCTTTAGTCGTTGAGTGGTTGTGTCACTATCTTACTGTTAAATGAGTCTCTTTTAAAATATATACAATTTCGTCCATACTTCACCGATTCGAGTGAAACAAACTCGTGATGTTTTATGTTAGTTTCATTTATTATAAAGAACATGCTCAAAAGTAAAGGATACGTCATCATTGAATCACCGATAATGTACTTCCCCAACAAGATTTAATCAATTAAGTTTTCGCTCTCCCTCTAAAACTATTATAAATAGTTGACTTACATATAGACTCTGAATAATAAATTTTGTGTTGATGCATTCACTACATCGGCAGTTATTAAAGTTATTGTTTCAACTCCTCATTCCATTTGACCATTATGACTGAAATTCAATAGGAGTCGTCCTTAGGATGTTATAAAAAACACATTAAAACTGAAGCGTATTTCGTTTAAAACTTAACATTAAATTTTCGAACTATTACATAACCTCCTCTAAATAGCTGAGGAAATAAAACTTGATGACGTTTTCCTCGTAAGATGTTTTATTGTGACATAAGACATACCTTTAAAGGTAATTTTATTATCATGTTTTTTTTTCTCTCTCTGGAAATATTTGTTGAATAAAATATGTCTTACAATTAGTGTATTTAGACTTGAAAGAAATTATCTGGTTGTGAAAATATTTATAGAGACAAGTCTTTAATTTCCTGTCTTTTCCAGTTTAGGCAATTAAAGATATACATATCTTCAAAGTAGAGGTTACTTTCTACAAAAGGTTTTAAAAACTGGTCTCTTTTATGTATAACTTACTAATGTATATTTCCTTACACATGAACTGCACTTCAACTTCTGCATTTTCTCTTTTCACATCTCTGACAATTTATCTAATTTAATACACTTTGTTTCCATTTCGCATTGCGAAAGCAGATATGACCTGGCGTTCATAATTAAATAACGGTAATAATAATAATATATATATATAAAAAAAATCAAAAATAAATAAATACAATTAATAAATGAAGTAATAAAAAATTGTGATTTTAATAAATAGGTTAGTTTAGGTTTTATGACTCATGCCCGGGCTTTAACTACGAGGTCATATCGCCTACTACCAGAGCGCTCTTTCGTCACTCTGGTGGACATGAGCCCGAATGGGAGTCCTAAATTTTGCCTACCCTAAATTTTTATTATGTAGGGGTGTTTAACGAGTACCTGACATCGTACAGGCCCCGGACCATCGCTTAACGTCCCATCCGAAGGACGGCGTGCTTAAGTTTATTTTACCTCCCAGATAAAATAAACTAAGGGCCTCGGTCGGGTTACGAACCCATGACCTTTTTAATAAATATAATAGAAAAGAAAAATATAAATCACTATAGGAAACAAGCTTAAAAATGTCGTCATAGTTATGAAGGTATTTCAGTTGAGTCCCTTCCACCCATGGCCCGTCATTATGGGGGTTTTGTACTTAAATATAGAATTTTATGTCAATACATTCAGTGTATTTGATTTGATCCCCCTTCAGTTACGCCCCTTTTCTTCGGCTGATTTAGCTGAAAATTAGTGTGTGTGTGTAGTAAGGGTCGTTCTTATAGGGTTTTGAATTTCCGTGTCGATACATTCATTACAACGACAATATTAGAGTTCTTAGTTTAAGCCTCCCCCCTAATCCCGCCCTTAATACATCCCTTATACCGGCAGTAATTAAGTTATTTTTCGTTAAGCCCTAATCGCCTAATTCCTCCCTTCCATTTGGACGATTTAGCTGAATATCCATGGGATCAAATGGAGTTCTGAAAACGCATATCAATTCATTCTTTTACACACTCAGACAGACATGACATTTTTCTTTCAATTTCGGATTCAAGTGGTCGAAAAAAACATGAAATTGTGAAAACTTGCCCGGGCTTTAACTACAAGGTCATATCGCCTACTACCAGAACTTTCGTCGCTCTGGTAGACATAAGCCCGACTCCTACTATGGGAGTTCTAAATTTTGCACACCCTAACATTTTTATTCACCTAGAATAAGGGGCTTTAACGAGTACCTGACATCGTATCGCTTAACGTCCCATCCGAAGGACGGCGTGCTCAAGGTTTTCTCAGCCTTCACATAAAAAAAGCTAGGCCGAGCAACGGGCACCCTCAGGGAACTAACATATTACATAACTTCAACTGGGTAAGTCAAACCAATCTTTATTTATGGAACATTTTCACATCTCTTTTTGAAAAAAAAAGTTGTTGGGGATCCAAGATCGATACTTGCTTCTTATCACTCCTTATTTTTCGCTTGAATGGCCATTAGTGTGCCATTGAAAGCTGATCCAAATCCGGTTTTCGCTTTCTTCAAGGACCTACTTAATACTGGTGTGGTGAGTTCGAGCTTTCTGACACAAACTCAAGTAAATTGTGCTTTCTAAACAACACCCACAGCTGAAGAAGTATTTAAAATATCAAATTTAAAAACAACTCATAAATCTCTGATGGATCGGTCCCAGTTAGCTACAGACGATGGAAACGAAAGAATACTTCAGATTCCAACCACTTCGACTTGTGGAAACACAATAGAGAGAAGATTTTACTTCCTCATAAGAAGTATAGGGGATGTTATGTAATCGGACCTGAGAGGGCGCTGGTAGCTCAGTGGTATGCGTGCTTGCCTTTTGAGCTCAAGATCGTGGGTTCGAAACCCGACCGAGGCCCTTAGTTTATTTTGTCTGGGAAGTAAAATAAACTTAAGCACGCCGTCCTTCGGATGGGACGTTAAGCGATGGTCCCGAGCCTTTACGATGTCAGATACTCGTTAAAGACCCCTGCCCTAGGTGAATAAAAATTTAGGACTCCCAAAGTAAAGTCAGACTCATGTCCACCAGAGTGACGAAAGAGCGCCCTGGTAGTAGGCGATATGACCTCGTAGTTAAAGCCCGGGCATGAGGAACCTAACGTAACCTAAAAATCCTGTTTATAAAAATGAAAAAAAAAAAGTCTTGTGTGTCGAAATTTTATGTCTATACGCAACCCCATAAGGATGACACCAATTGATTTTCAGCCAATGATTTTGAGGGGAGCTACATCGAAAACTACAAAAAATGCCGATGTATCGACAGAAAATTTCATATTTAAATCCAAAACAATATAAAAACAACATATATGAATTTTCCGCGAAATCAAAGGAAAAGGAGGAATGAGAGGGAGGCTCAACTCAAAAACCCTAATAATTGCCGATGTAGCGAATGTATCGACAAAAAATTTACTATGAGCAAGCCAAAGCCTCTACTAAGTCAACTCAAACAGGACTGCGAAAACCTAATTGATTAATTCCTAGTGGTCTGATTCACCGACATCTTTTTGTTTTCATAAATAGCTCACGATCGCAGGTTCGAAACCCGGCCGAGTCTGCCAAGTGAATGAAGGTGATGGGCCGTTAAGCTATGGTCCCAAGCCTGTACGATGTCAGGTACTCATTTAAACATCATTACCCTGAGTGAATAAACATTTAGGGTAAGCCAAATTTAGGACACCCAGAGTAGAGTCGGGGTCCACAAGAACGACGAAAGAGCACTCTGGTAGTGGGCGATGACATGAGTCACAATAACCAACCAACCTAACTATACGCAATTTTCTATAGGAATCCTTGTAATTGTTATCGTCACTGACTCGTATTGGGGTGATCCTTTTAAACAATTTAAAATATATATATTATTAGCTATACTACAGAAGGGGGGAGAAAAATTAAAAATGTATTTCCTACATAAAAATTAGAAGAAGCTTTGTAATCAAGATCCCGACTATATTGTTACTTTCTCTTTGATACATTCGTGACACATTTTTTCCAATTAATCAAATGATCAAACTAATCGATACTTTTATAATTGTTGACATCCTCAACGTCATCATACGTAAGAACCCACATGACAAGTCGTTTTTTTTAGCACAAATGGGCGTGTTTCGCCTTTCAGTAGAGATTCTAGTTCAAGTAATGTAATATGTTGAGACGGTCTGTAGACTGGCAGCGACCTACCGACAAGAGACTGACCCAGCGGCCTACCGACCCCTGTTTTTTTGTCTCAGGTCAAAGGTAGTCCATCTTCCAACCTCACGGTTATAATCACACACTCAACCATCTAGCTTTTCTTTTTTTTTTGAAAAAAAAAAAAAAAAAAATTATCCCATTTTTTTTTTTTCAACCTCGTATTAGAAGGCGATGGAAAGCTCCGTCGGGATCTTGATTACAAAGCTCCTTCTTATTTTTATGTAAAAAATTAATTTTTAATTTTTCTTCCCCACCTACATTATAGCTAATAATATATATTTTTTAGATTGTTGAAAGGGATGACTCCGATACAATTGAGTCAATGACAATAACAATTACAATATGGTACTTCATATGATGAACTAAATAAATAATGAAATAAATCAAGATAAAAAACGTCGTCGGTGAATAGTTGCATTTGAATTCTTTTACAAAATATTGTGTATAGTTATTAAGTTAATAAGGATGGGGTTTCCAATTTAATTATGAAATTTCATGTCGATACATTCATTACAATGACAGTTATTACAATTTTTATGTTAAGCCTCCCCCAACTTTCTACAGATGCGCTTCAGAGATTAGTATGAATTTAAATAGGGAAATAAATGTAAGTAATAATAGTGAATAAGAGAATAAATGCAGAGTAATAATATTATAGAGAGAAATAAACAAACTGAATAAATGAAATAAATAATAATAATATGACAAAGAGAATAAATAAAATGAAAATGGAGTGGGCATGCAAGATGAATATAAGTAGTTAGTAATTATAACTCAAGTGCGGGATTTATCTACGAGGTCATATGTCTACCAGAGCGCTCTTTCGTCGCTCTAGTGAGCTCGACGCTAATGTCGGACGGCGTGCTCAAGATTTTATACCTCTCAGATAAAAAACCTAAGGGTCTCAGCTAGGTTTCGAACCCGCGATCTTGAGCTCAGTGGGCAAGCACGCTTCCTCTGAGCTTCCGGCGTCCTTTAAATAAGTATATATATGGGAGAAAGTGTACATTATTCATTAAAAAATGATGCTTTAAGTTTTAAAGCGCTGGTTATACAATATAAAATATTAAATGATATTTATTATGGACCAGAATTAAGGTAAAGTTGGATCTATGTTGACACTTTGAGACAGGAAGTGACTTCTAGTGGGACAGGATATTAGCTGAAGATAAACTTCCAGTTCGTTTTTATTACAGTTTGTACAGAGCTCCTGAGGAGAAAGGCTGTAAACATTATTTCTGTAACTAATTTTAAGGTAATACTTTCCAATATGCAGTATAGAGGACGTATCAATTTTTACCAAAATTTCATGGGATCGTCTATGTAGAATTTTGTGATGATCGAATTTTTCCGTATTATTAGCAGATATCTGAGTTTCGGTCGAGACGATTCATTTGGTAATATATTGTAAATTAATATACATTATGAATTAGATATAGTTAAGTTATTATGACTGATGCTTGGGCTATAGCTATGACGTCATATTGGCTACTACCAAAAAAGTCTTTCGCCGTTCTGGTGGTCATAAGCCTGACTGGGAGTCCTAAATCGTCCCACCAGAAGAATAGCGTGCTCATGGTTTTTTCATCTCTCCCATGTAGAAAACCTAAGAGCCTCGGCCGGCTTTTGAACCCGCGATCTTGAGCTTAGAAGGCAAGTATGCTAACTGAGCTACCGGCGCCTTCTGGATTAGATATATAAATAGTTATTGAATCATGGAGTTGGACACACATATGATTAGTAATAACAAGAATAATAGAAAATAGAATGAATAAATATTATAAAATAAATGAGAATAGAAATAATAATGGGTACTAATAAATACAGGGATGCTACGAAGAGATGGTCCCGAGCCAGTACGATGTCAGATACTTGTTCCTGAAGATCCTTAAATCTAGAATTTTGCAAGAAATATATAATATCGTACTCTTTCGTCGCTCTGATGGACATATGTATATATTCATAGAGAGCTATAAGTGTTTTTTTCCTTTGAGCTACAAGCGCCTTCTGAATTTATAAGTTTTTTAAGACTATATTTTTCTTTCCCTAACCCCTACTCTAGGTAGGTACATAAAAATTTAGGATAGGTAACATTTAGGACTCCCACAATAGAGTCGAGCTCATGTCCACCAGAAAGATATGACCGATAGGCGATATGACCTAATAATTAAAGTCCGGGCATGAGTCACAATAACTAGCTAATAAATGGAGTAGATACAATTTTTAATTATAATTTATTTAAATTATCATTATTTAATGATAAATATTTTTCACAATTCTTCTCGATGTGTCTTTTTCAATAAGATATTTCGGGACATTCTTTTGTCCCTTTCCCAGGTCAGTCAATATATGAAATATATAAGAGAAAAAATAGTAACAAAATAATGATATTACAAATGAATATATTAAACAAAAGATAATTTAGACAGACCTTATAGAAAGAAATCTGGGGAGGAACGTCTAAAATTGAAATAATGATTATGAAACACGATTTTTATATCTAGGTTACCCAATTCTTTTTGAACAATGAGAAAAAAAAAAACGTTTTCGAATTGGGATTTTTCCGCTAACATAAACATTATTAATTGAAGTAGATGTTTGCTAGCGACTGTAGAATTCAAAATTCTGGGGGTATTGAGGGTCAGTCAATGAAGAAAACACTATTCAAATGCCAACGTTTCGATATATTTCATATCAACATCAGGGCCTAACAAACATGGGGGTATCAATCATCTTCTAATCTTGATACCCCCATGTTTGTTAGGCCCTGATGATGATATGAAATATATCGAAACGTTGGCATTTGAATAGTGTTTTCTTCATTGACTGACCCTCAATACCCCAAGAGTTTTTAATTATTAATTGAAGTTTAAGCGTCTTTATAAATTGTGCAGTCATACAGACACTTTCTTCAGATGCAAAAAAAATTTTTTTTTTTATATATACATATATAAATCATCTAAGTCTTATTGATCCTTAAATGGTACGAATAAAAAAAATATGGCCCTCAACAGATCAGAATAATTTATGCATTGACCTTCTGAATATAGGCAACCGTAAAGGAGCATATTTTTATACGTCTTGACAAACTGAAGAAAGGTCACTGCTTCACGCACTTTCGAAAGTGATATTCCAAGAAAGTCGATCTGGACTAATTTTTTTTTTCACTTTTGTAAAAATATGGAACCAAATAGAGCTAATTTGCGTATAAACCTTTATTTTATGAACAATGACGGATCCAGAATACGAAAACAAGATGGAAAGCTGGCAATTTTAACACAAGATAAGAGTGTTCTGTGAATCCAGTTTTTAGGCGCCTTTCAGCTCATTAAGTTTATTAACTTTCCATGGCCAAAAAGTGGATCAATCGAAAATCGCATTTATTATTTTTATCTCCTCAACTATATCAAGTATCGGGGAAGTTATGTAATTTGTCAGAAATTAATAAATAATTAATGTTTCATAAACGTCTTTGGAATCATAGTAGGTTGCTTTTTTCCGGCAATTTAAATATTCAATAAAATAAAAAATATTTTAAGTAAAAAATGGCTTATAAAAAATTTACATCAACAGATAATAAATCTTAGAATACAAACTGAAAAAAGATAAATAAAATAAATAATATAGGTTAGGTTAGGTTTTATGACTCATGCCCTGGCTTTAACTACGAGGTCATATCGCCTACTACCAGAGCGCTCTTTCGTCACTCTGGTGGACATGAGCCCGACTCTACTGTGGGAGTCCTAAATTTTGTCTACCTTAAATTTTTATTCACCTAGGGTAGGGGTCTTTAACGAGCACCTGACATCGTACAGGCTAGGGACCATCGCTTAACGTCCCATCCGAAGGAAGGCGTGCTTTAGTTTATTTTACCTCCCAGATAAAATAAACTAAGGGCCTCGGTCGGGTTTCGAACCCACGATCTTGAGCTCAGAAGAGCTTTAATATATTTATTAAATAATATATATATATATATTTTTTTTTTTGTTGGAAAATAATTAATGGAAGTTCCCCAAATCCCTTTTCAAAAAAATCGGTGAATCTCTCCAAGGCCAATCGATCATCTGGATTAAAACCTAATATTATCAACATACTAAATTGTGTGTCGATACATTCATTATATCGGCAGTTTTTTGAAATTTTGGAGTTGAGCCCTCCTCTGAAAGCTCTTTCCCTTTGGCAGATTCTGCTCAAAATTGATACGTGTAGTCCTTATAGGGCTTTAAATTTACATATGAAATTTTGTGTCAATACATTCATTACGACTACCTTCATCCTAATCTTACCCTTTGGATGAATGGGCTAGAAATGGATAGGTGACGTCCTTGAAGGGTTTTGTAGGGATACATGTATCAAATTTCATATCGATACATTCAATCTACCGGGAGTTATCATGTTCACAGTCAGACAGACCTTGTTATTTAATTTTTCATCAGGAGGTCAATAAACATGAAATTTCGAGCTTTTTTTTTTTAATATCAAGTAATCCGGGAGTACAGAAACTCCATATATGTCGGGTTAGCAACATTGTACTGTGCAATAATTTAATTTGAAAAAAAAAAAAAAAGTCGGTGAATTCGAAGCCAAGTGTATGCCCTTTGTGCTAGTAATCGATAGTTCACTTCTGAATCATACTAAATTTTGAGTGTATGATTCATTAAATAACAGTTATTAGTTAGTTATTATTAGGGCTTGCATAAATTAATAATTGGAAAATTGTTTAACATAACTGTTCTGTGTATTTTTAACTTCTGATTCAAAACATATACATATGCTACTAATAATTATTATTAATAGCATATGGGTATTAAACATAACAATCCTTCCCCCCTAGGGAGGGGTGGGGTAGGTGAGGCGGGATGGTGCCCGTCTCAGCCTGGCAGACCTCCTCAGTGCAGGTCCCACAGCGGCAGGTTCGGGCACGTTGGAGCTGCAGGTGGCGGGAGGCCCCATCCATGTTGATATCCAGCTTCTCTCTTGATTAGCTTTGGCATCCTGGCCCCGCTCCGGTGTCCTCTGCTTCTCATCCTGACTGCTTCCGTCTTCAACCTCTCTCATAGCTACTAATTGGTTTGCGTGCCTTCTCCATGGTGTGGTGTCACCTACGTCAACATGGTATGATCTCGGACCCAGCACTTGGACAACCTTCCCCCTTCGCCATTTGTTCCCTGATCGGTAGTCCCGAGCTAGCACCGCACACCCTACCTGGAGGTAACCATCTTGTTGGGATCGTTGCGCCACTTTTTCCTGGTTTTCCCTAACCCGCTGCCGCACGCTAGGTCTCAGCAAATCCAGTCTCGTGCGAAGTAGACGCCCCATTAGCAGAACACACGGTGGTTGCCCGGTCGTACTATGTGGGGTGATCCTGTATTTGAACAGCAGTCGGTCAAGTTTCTTTTGTAATTCCATATTTTCTCCCCCAGCAGCCAGTAACCCCTTTTTCAGCGTCTGTACGAACCGCTCCACCTGCCCATTAGTTGCGGGGTGGTATGGTGCACTCCGAATATGCTGGACATTGTTGCTTTTCAGAAAATTGCTGAATTCCGCTGACGTAAACTGTGGCCCATTGTCGGTAATCAACTGTTCCGGAATACCAAATTGGCTAAATAGGGTTCTTAAACAGGCTATAGTATTATCAGCTGAAGTACTCTTCATGATTTTAACTTCTGGCCACTTTGAAAAGCTATCTATAGTGATCAAGAAGTTAAACCCCAAAAATGGACCTGCAAAATCCACATGCAACCGCTGCCATGGATGCTCGGGGTACTCCCATGGATGGATTCTAACCTTCACTGGGTTGTTTCTCACATCTTGGCACCCCTCACAACCTTTTGCCCTGTCTTCAATGCTTTTGTCCAGCCCGGGCCACCATACATATGACCGCGCCAGCTCTTTCATCCTCCTTTCTCCCACATGTCCGGAATGTAGTTCGTCCAAAATTTCTTTGCGAAACTTGTTCGGTATAATTACTCTCCTACCCCACAATAATATACCCTCTTCGCTTGTTAACTCATTCTTCTTCGAAGCATATGGTGTTAACAGTGGGTCTTCTGTTTTCTCCCAGCCCCTGAGAGTAAATTCCAGCACCCTAGAAAGTACTGGGTCATTCCTCACGGCCTGACGTACCAACCTGCTGGTGATTACGCCATCCTCTTCTAATTTGTAAACAGTAAAACAACTGCCAGTGTCCTCGTTTTCTTCTTGAAGACCATTATCCACGGGCAGTCTAGATAAGGCATCAACGTTCCCATGGAGGTGGCTCTTCCTATGGGCTATCTCATAGCGGTGTGCTCCTAGCAATATCCCCCATCGCTGTAGACGGTCCGCCGCTGACGATGGTATACCCCTTTTTGGATCAAAAATTGATCTCAGAGGTTTATTATCTGTTATTATTTTAAATTTTCTTCCCCTGAGATAATGGTCGAATTTCTTCACTCCCCACACTAGAGCTAAAGCTTCTCGGTCAATCTGCGCATACCGCTTTTCACTAGCAGTCAACGTTCGTGAGGCAAACCCCACCGGTTTTTCTCCTTCTTTAGTCATTTGGGATAATGCTGCACCCAGTCCATAAGGCGATGCATCACATGCCAGGATTAGGGGTAATTCTGGATTGTAGTGGGTCAACACCATGTCTGAAGTAGCCAGAGCTTTAGACTTTTTGAATGCTTCAGCGCACGCCTTGTCCCAAACCCATTTCTTATTTTTTTTTAATAAATCATGAAGAGGTGCAAGGGTTGTTGATAGATTTGGCAAAAACTTGTGATAATAATTCAATAAGCCCAAAAATGATTTCAATTCCGAGCTATTGTTGGGTTGTGGAGCCTTCAATATAGCTTCCACCTTTTCCTCAGTCTTATGCAGGCCATTCCCGTCGATTATGTGACCACAATAACGAATACTCTCTTTCAAAAATTCACACTTCTCTTTATTTACCTTTATTCCTCTTTCTCTCAAAACCTTCAACACCTCCCTCAGATTAGTAATATGTTCTGACACAGACGAACCACTTAGTATAATGTCATCTAAGTAGCACATAGCCTGTGTGCCTGTTAACACCTCATCCATAACCTTTTGCCATATAGCCGGAGCAGATGCTATTCCAAATGGTAGCCGGTTAAACTGATAGAGACCTTTATGCGTGTTAATGGTTACAAGTTTTTTCGTATCTTCCTCCAGTTCTAATTGGAGGTAAGCGTCACGTAAATCAATTTTTGTAAATGTGTGTCCTCCACCGAGCTTCGCAAATATATCCTCGATTTTAGGTAATGGATACTCTGGTACCTTCAGACAAGGATTTAGCGTAACCTTAAAATCTCCGCATATCCTAAGCTTCCCAGAGGGTTTCATTATTGGCACAATGGGCGTGGCCCAGTCACTGTGCTGAACTTTCTCTACTACACCATGCATTTCTAAACGATCTAATTCCTCCTCAATTCCCTTCCGTAACGAATAAGGGACATTCCGAGCTTTCATATAAACCGGGGTAACGAATTCTTTTAACGCAGTTTTAGCTTTAATGCCGTTAACCCTTCCGAGCTTAGTGTCGAACACATCGTTGAATTCTTTCAGAACTCTTCCTAGTTCGCTATCCACACAACTCGAGGAGACTGTTCTGATAGCCCGCCAAGCAACCGGTATTTTTCTCAACAGATCTCGTCCAAATAAGGCTCTGCCACCGCCCTCTACAACGTACAGTTCAGCCTTATATGTGGTCCCCTCATAATCAAGACTCACTACGATCTTACCTGCGGGGAATATTTTTTCTCCTGTATACGTTGTCAGTACAATTTCCGTTTTCACCAGCGGTACTTGTCTACCCTTGAAGATTTGTCTTGCGTCCATTAAGCTCACGATGCTTACCGAGGCTCCCGTATCAACTTCCATAGTGAGAGGATATTTGTTTATCCTTACATTAACAAGTAAAGCGTCTGCTTTCTTACCTGAAGCAAAGTTATTGCAAACTTGGACATGGTGAAGGTCTTCTTTCTCTTCGTCCTCGCTCAGATCTTCCTCATTTATTTGCTTCACAACTCTCTGCTGTCTACAAACTCTGGGAACGTGGCCTATTTTTTTACAATTCATACAAACATTATTTTTGAATTTACAAACGTTTCTTATGTGGCCTTCTTTGCCACAAGCAAAACAAACTATATTATTTCGTGTTGTGACTTTCTTGTTCTTGTCTTTTTTTATCCATTTGACATGTTCACCATTACTGTCCGACATGATAATATCCGTTTCCTTTGAGACACTCTCTAGTGATAACGCTATGTCCAGGGCCCTAGTCAGGGATAAGTCCCTTTCACATAAGAGCCTCTGTTGGATTGCTTCTGAACGTAAGCCCAAGACAAGTAAGTCACGCAACATATCCTCTAAAAACTCTTTATATTGACAATGTAATGCAAGACGTTTTAATTCACAATAGAAATCATTTATAGACTCACCTTCTAATTGTCTTCTTTTTAGCAATCTGAACCGTTCCGCAATTATGATCGGTTTTGGACAAAAGTGACCTACCAAAAGTTCCTTAAGTTCCGAGAAGGTCAGCTCATGAGGCTTCTTGGGGCTTGTCAGAGCCCTCACCTTGGAGTAAGTCTGTAGTCCGATGTGCCCCAGCAGAAGAATATAATTATTGTGACTCATGCCCGGGCTTTAACTACAATGTCGTCTATGAGCGCGACCCTACTATAGGAGTCCTAAATTTTTATGACTAGGGGTCTTTAACGAGGCTCGGGAACATCGCTTAACGTTCCATCCGAAGGATGGCGTACTCAAGGTTTTTTTCACCTTCCCACATAAAAAACCTAAGGGCCTCGGCAGGGAAACAGTTATTATTTTTGTTTTAAGCCTCCCCCTAAGCCCCCCTTCCTTTTTTTTCGATTTGGGTGAAAGTCAATAAGTGTCTTCAAATCAAATGCATTCATTTTTTTTTAAGTTTCGTCCCACTGTGATCCGGGTCTATACACACTGCAGTCTGGAGCCAGTGGCGCCAGACTTATAGAAATACAGTCAGTCGTATTTCAGTCATGTCGTTTAGATCCTCTGAATCAGAAGATGCTGAAAATAATATTGTCCTCCAGGAAGGCTGTTGACACTGCCTAGGTATGTAAGTGGGACATGGAGATAATAAAATTCTTATGTTTGGAAAGTTTTAGCTATTGTATATTCATTTTCTTCTTTCTTTTACCTTCCTAGATATACAAAGCATAGAAGAAGTTATGTAATCGGTCGAAACTTCGATGTTGAATATACACTGGAATTTCTGTGTACTTCATCAGAACGAATTAATCAATTAACTTTTCTCTCCCCCTCCAAAACCAGTCGTTTGCGCTAATATTCAACAATTAAGTACTCCTAAATCCTCATAATAAATTTTGTGTCGATAAATTCATTACTTCAGCAGTTATTAGAATCATCTCTCCCCACTAGCCGATATCGCTGAAGTTTGACAGGTAGAGGACCAAAGAAAGGGACTTTTTTTATGCAAAAATTGATTGAAAATGTAAGCAATTTTGAATTAAGACTTGAGGGGTCGGCAACCCAAGGGCCCATGGTAGAGTTTGTAACCTGGATCATTGTTTCTAAACCAGGATTTCGATTTCAACCCAGGATCCGAAATTATTTTGATTAATTGAAAGATCAGCTAATATGCGATAGTTGACTTACATTAGGGCTCCTAAATCCTTAGGTATACTAAATTTTGGGTCGATAAATTCATTACATCGGCAGTTATTAGGGTTTTTGAATTCTCCCCTGAACCCTTTCTTCCCTTCAGCCAATCGCTGAAATTTGATACGTTATGTCCTCATTGGGTTTGACTTTAAATATGAAATTTCATGACAATACGTTCATTATATCGGCAGTTATTGGAGTTTTTGAGCAGAGCCCCCTCTGATCCATCTTTCCTTCTCCCGATTCCGCTGAAAACTATTATGTGTGGTCCTAATGGGGTTTTGAATTCACATATGAAATTTTGTGTCGATAGATTCATTACAATGGCAGTTTTTAGAGTTTTTGTGTTAATCTCCACCTTCCCTTTGGCTGAAAATCCATAGGTATTGTCCTTGTGGGGTTCTGGGTACACATAAAATTTCATATCGATACATTCTGTCGGGAATAATCGTGTTCATAGACACACAGTCTTTTTTTACTTCATATTTGGCATCAGATAACTTCCGATGGAATGCATATATCGACACAAAATTCTATATGTGCATTCAGATGGACATGAGACGAGGGTACTTGACACAAAAGCTCCAATAACTGACAAAATAATGAATGAATCGACACAAAATCTTATACGTTAATCCAAAACGTTTTTCAAGAGACACCTATCAATGTTGCAGTCAAAAACTCTAATAACTGTCGAAGTAACGAATGCATCAGCACTAAATTTCGTATTTTGTCTTTGAGTAAGACATCTATTGATTGTCAACCGAATCGTTGTATTAGTTTCAGAGGAAGAGCGAAAACCTAAATGAATACTAATCTGTACGTAGGTTATACGAAGTTATGTCTAATATAAATATTATAGTTTAGATTAGGTTTTGCTAATGCCCAGGCTTTAACTACAAGGTCACATCGCCTACTACCAGAGCGCTCTTTCGTCACTGGTGAACATGAGCCCAACTCTACTGTGGAAGTCCTAAATTTTGCCTACGCTAAATTTTTATTCACCTGGGGTAGGGGTCTTTAACGAGTACCTGACATCGTACAGGCTCGGGACCATCGCTTAACGTCCCATCCGAAGGACGGCGTGCTTAAGTTTATTTTACCTCCCAGATAAAATAAACTAAAGGCCTCGGTCGGGTTACGAACCCACGACCTTGAGCTCAGAAGTCAAGCACGCATACCACTGAGCTACCGGCGCCCTCAATAAATATTATATATATATTATATATAATATATATAAATATTAATCTAATATAAATTCAATGTTAATTATTCACTCAAATTCCATGTTTTCTGACTCTCTCGATTAAAAAATGGCGTCTTAGTGGACGTGATAACATCCATTATAATGATATATCGACATGAAATTTTATTTGTATTTCTTCTTACCGATAGCTTTTTCTAAAGAGGATGTCAACCTGTAAAAGCCTTTCGCTAATAACTGCAGAAGCTGATGCGTAATACTAGCTACTGACAAACACTTTTTTTAGAAACAGAAATAGTTAAATGTCGTGTGGATACAATTAACTTTCCCTAAAACTCTTTAACTATAAATTTGAATATTATGTTGATCACGCAGGGCGTGCTGTCAAAATGCAGCAGCCATTTCATTTATCCTTGTTGCTTTTTTAATCACTTTCACCCAATCAGCTCACGTCTAGTTCTTATTTCGGCACGAAAGACATCCTACACAGTGTTCTCTGCCGCCAATATCTTCATGGCCTTCATGGAGTTAAAGAGGTGGACATCGTGACCAAACATATCAAAAAAAAAATAAAATTGACCTCGTCAAAGTGAGAGTGGTTGTTGACGTCCCCAAATCATAGGTCAGACATGAATGTAATTACCTGAGGCCAGACATGAGCGGAGGAATCGAGATGTCCCAGGGCGGGGAATGGGGACTGTAGAAGCGAATAGGGGATACTTCCTGTCTCCCTGAAGACTGGACATGTGCGCTTGATGAAAGGTTCGTCAATGTCAGACTACGAGCAGGGACTAGCTACAGGAATAGCTTGCGATTATTAGCTCTAGAAGGTTATGTAATAATGGAGGATAAGGGAATGGGGGGATACTGAAGGGTGAAGGAAAATGGAAGGATAAGGGAATGAGGGGATACTGAAGGGTGAAGGAAAATGGAAGTATAAGGGAATGAGGCGATACTGAAGGGTGAAGTAAAATTGAAGGATAAGAGAATGAGGGGATACTGAAGGGTGAAGGAAAATGGAAGGATAAGGGAATGAGGGGATACTGAAGGGTGAAGTAAAATTGAAGGATAAGGGAATGAGGGGATACTGAAGGGTGAAGGAAAATGGAAGGATAAGGGAATAGTGAAGGATGAAGAAAGATTAAGAGGCCTCTCAGGCTTCAGTGACAGCTAACTACTTATCAGGAGAAATATCAATTATTTCTTGTGATTACCCTAGATGCAGGGCCGGCTCATGCCTTTCTGCCACCCTAGTCTAACCCCAAAAATGCATTTTGAAGTATAATATTTTGTTTTAATAAAATAATTTGCCATTTTCGCCAACCACCAAAATTTGTCTTTCTAGGTAGGTTAACCTGTCCCGAATTAGGTGGCAACTTGTAAAATGTTAAGACTGAAATGTTTCGCTCATGAAACCAATAAAAGAATAAATAAATTTAAAAATATACAATGCCGGATGGTGACCATTTTGCCTTTGATGATCAAAGGTACGATGACGACCTACTATACTAAAATAGAAAAATAAAAAAAAATAAAATTGCAGATCTTCTCTTCTATTATTTTATTCTATCTTTTGCTAATTTTTTTTTTTTTCAGAAGGGCTGGAAATCACTTAAAAATAAGAATAAAATCCAAAGAGAAACACGTATTGCTATTGGTCTTTCCAACTGTGCTCAAATTTACTACTGAATAAAATAAAACCTAGGAACCAGAAGATAAGAATAAGTCAAAGATGAATAAAATCTATTTAGTAAATACATATTTTGCGAGTATCATGTTTTTAAATGATCCATAGACTACTATAAAAATATGTATTAAAATTATATCAAATTCATGCAGTAAAGTATTAAAGAAAAACTTACCTCAATTTCTTATCCGAGAACTTCACAATTTCTTGATAAACACTCACTATTGATTTTAACTGGGCATTAAAGTCTATAGCACGGGTCGTAACTAATGAAAGAAAAACGGATTTTTCTTGTTTCGGTTCTCTCATCCGGATTCGAAAACGAGATTTTAAAAAAAAGAGTGAAGCAAGGGTGGTTGCGGAGTTGACGAGTGAGCCACGACTGAGAAAGGACACTGCAAGGAAGTAACTGGTTTGTGTTTGCCGCTACGTTAGTGAAGTAGGGGGTTCAAGGGAAACTAGAGGTATCTAGCGGCCAACTCAAATACTGACATCGAGAAGTATAGTGACCTCTAGTGGAAGAAAGTGTAACTAAGCTAAATTGGAAACAGTGCAGCAGACGTTGGACCGTCTCATTTTTCTTCCCCTGGTATAACGTAGTAAAGTTATACTTCTGTTAAGGACGTCCCTCTGTAGAGGACACTCCTTTATAAAGTGGTGTCTTCTGTAGAGGGACGTTCTCAAACCTGTGGAATATAATATATTCCATATACATATTATGTATTCTGTTGAAAATATATATATGAATACATATTATGTATTCTGTTGAGGTCACCTCTCTATAGAGGGCACCCCTCTATAGAGGTCACTCCTTTGTAGAGGACACGCCTCTGTAGATGACACCCCTCTACTGAGGGGATCCCTCTGTAGAGGACACTCCTCTATTAAGTAGTGTCTTCTGTAAAGGGACATTCTCAAATCTGTTGAGTATATGTACTCTGTTGAGGTCACCACTCTGTAGAGGTCACCCCTCTGTAGAGGACACTCCTCTATAAAATGGTGTCTTCTGTAGTTGGAAGTTCTCAAACCTGTATAGTATATGAACTCTTTTGAGGGCACCTCTCTGTAGAGGACACGCCTCTGTAGATGACACTCTCTATAGAGGACACCCCTTATAGATAAGTTTCATTGTGTATGGAACCCTTTATCTATATATATATATATACATAATGTCTGTATGTTTGTGTTTTATAGACTCCTAAACTTTGATCCAATTTTGTTCTTATGTTCAGCAATTATGTTCGTCGAGTCACCAAGAAGGTTTAGAACATAGTTTTTTTTCTAGAGAGCATTCTGTGTGAAGCTTATAGAATGCGAGACTGTCGAAACTATTGCGCTCAAACTTATGGGTTATGTTTGACTCATCACTGCAACGTTTTAAAAAGTTGTTTGACAACTTTTAATTTTAATTTTTTTTTTTTTATTACAAAAAAATTGCAACGCATGGCGGGTTTAGCTAGTATTATATATTTGTGTATAGCATCTTGTATCTTGCTGGTGCAAATAAATGTTGTTGATGTTTCCATTATCATTCTGTCCCCCTCAAAGACAAAAAGGAAAAGTTTAAAAATAAAATTCAAATTATTCACAAATTCAAGTGGTTGTATATTAACATTTAAAACAATTGACAATATGGGACTAATTTTCATTTATCCTGATTATTTCTATTTCAAATTTTGAAAAGATATATCCACTAACCTAAACTAACAAAATACAAACTATAAAAAAATAATAATAAATGAATAAAAAATAATAGCACAATTTACATTCAATTCAATATAAAAAGACAAAGCATTTTACAAAACATTATGTTTTTATTTTTTATAATTAATATATAAATTAAGGAAGACAATAGAACAATCGAAAAAATATACAATAAATAAATATAAAATGAAAAATAAAATAAATACAATAATGGTTTATAATTTTTACAAAAATCACAATTACTATTGATGTGAGCATTTTGGAAGTTTATAGTTTATTATTTTTTCAAACTTATTTATTTTTTCTGTAAATGTAACAAATATATCAAAGTTGTTTTTTTTTTACTTTTTTTTATAAACAGAATTTGCCTAAAAATGTACACTAAATACTGTATTAAATAGTATTTGGCTTGAAACGTTTTATCTTATCAATATTTGTTCTAAATGTATTTTATTCTCTATAGGATTATTCAAAAAATATATATTAAACACTACTTGTCCCTACATCTTTAGGCTAGGCTATTTTTTTATTTTGTGTTTATAAAATTATTTTTTCTTACATCTTAATGATTTTCATTATAAGAACTATATATTTTTATTAATTTTTCAGCATAAATTATTTAAAAAAAAAAAAAAATCTATTATTTTGTACTTGTTTGACAGAAGCTCGCCCTTAAACATTTTTTTAATTTTTCCCTTTCATTTTGGTTTATTATTACTTTTTTTTTTAAAGAAGCGTCATTTATTTATATTATAAATATTTTGTACAAATTACAAACGTCACAAAAATCACATGACAAAAAAATCTCACAATTAACGTTCACAAAAAGATATATATTTTTTAAAATACATATATTGCTTCAAAACCGGTACTCCCTTCTTTGTACATAATCAAAAATATCCAATTTTTTCCTTTATTCTTCCGCAAGGCAAGCTTTATTAATATAATATATAATTTTTTTTAAATATATTTTATATACTTTTTTTTTGTACAAAAGATATTGTATATGTGATGATTATTTTTATTTTTTATCTATAGGTAACAACATTATATAATAATATTCATCTATTGGCATGAAAATATTCTATAAGATTATAACACTATTACTAATTTGGGTTATAAGGTGTACTATACAATGGATATATATTTTTTCTTAATTTATTTTGATGTGATATGAACATTAGAAAACCGTTACGATGAAAATATAGTTTTATTCTATAGATTATTGTCCATAATAATAATCAAACTGCAGTAACTATTGAAAATTTGAACGTAAAAAATAATAAAAATGCGTAGAGCTTTGTTGGCTATTATGAAGTTGTAACATGAGAGTAGAGATTATTACGTTATTCCAAAATTGTAATGTGTGTACAGAGATAAGAATGTCTTTGCTAAGGCTAATGTATGGGAAGAGAAATTAGTAGGCTTTACTAAATTTCTAATGTGTGTATAGAGATTAGTAGGTAGTTCCTAAAGTTGAATGTGTATATAAGCAGTAGCAGGAGGTTTCCTAAAAGACAAATGTTTGTAGAGATTGGTAGGCTGTACTAAACGATGTGTGAGTAGAGATTAGTAGGTAGTTTCTAAAGTTGAATGTGTATATAAGCAGTAGCAGGAGGTTTCCTGAATGACAAATGTTTGTAGAGATTAGTAGGCTGTACTAAACGTCTGTGTGAGTAGAGATTAGTAGGTTGTTCCTAAAGTTGAATGTGTATATAAGCAGTAGCAGGAGGTTTCCTAAAAGACAAATGTTTGTAGAGATTGGTAGGATACGATGTGTGAGTAGAGATTAGTAGGTAGTTTCTAAAGTTGAATGTGTATATAAGCAGTAGCAGGAGGTTTCCTGAATGACAAATGTTTGTAGAGATTAGTAGGCTGTACTAAACGTCTGTGTGAGTAGAGATTAGTAGGTTGTTCCTAAAGTTGAATATGTAAATCAGCAGTAGCAGGAGATTGTCCTTTTTTTATTAATCCGGTCAATTTCGCTATTGTCAAATAACAAAATTGCTCATTCTAAATAATAAAATACCATAAACGTAAAATGTTTATTATATTATACATTTTGTGAAGAATTCGTCTTTTTCAAGGTTCATTTTGAGAGGTAATTCTCAATCACCCGATCAAAAGTAGAATGATCACAAAAATGCAAAATATTAATAAAAATATAATCAAATTTCACAAAAGTATATACATATAATGTATGTTTCGGCTTACGCCATTATCAGCACTAAGTTCAACAGTAAGTTTGCAAGGTTGGCTTATACTTTTACTGTCATGCCTGAGGCTGTGACTCCCTGACCCCAAGGGAATTCCCATTGAAGACGGAACTCCTTCTTTATCAGAAAATTTCAATTGTAAAAATATTTGAGTTTAAACATAAACTTAGAGAAAATATGATACGAGTAGTAAGAAATTCAAATAAACTGATGAAGTGGTATTCATAATAGTGTACATAGCAATGAAATAATGCCCTAGCAAAATTAAATTAAGCTTTTGATCTTTTTGCTGATAATGGCGCAAGTCGAGGACGATACACATTCAGTATATAATTTTGTGGAATTATATAATATAAACGTCGAACAAATTCTTTGATTATATTAGTTTTTTTCCACTATATCGACACAGATCGCAAAAATGTATTCGAAACTTGCAAAAATATTCACCAAATGTCGATTCAAGTTCATATTACGCCGGTTCTTTACAATAAGCCCAAAATCCTTTTGTAAAGAGACTGATTTTACAAAAAGCCTGCGATAGATATATAAATAAATTCTGGGGAATTTACAATTTAAAAAAATATATAAATAAAACGTAATGGGTCCCACAAACACTTAGGTTTAAAAGTATATTCGGTTCGTTGAGAAGTTGACTTGTTTGGCCCAAATATTAGACTTCATTGTTATACATAACACTAATAGCGCTCTCAAAATGAACGAATAACCATCATTGTTATAATCAATAATATTGTTAACGTCAGACAGACAAAAAAACTATTAATTTCAGACTTTTACAGTCATTGTCAAAGTTGGAATATTGTAGCCAACTCCAACTATCCCCCCCCTCTCTCTCTCTCTCAAATATGCTAATTCTCATCACTAAACAATAATACTAATAAAAACATATATTTGTTTAAATCTTTACTTTCAAAATAGGTTATTTCCAGTGTAGAAGAGAAATGAAAAATGATACATGGCGACGCCCTATGGTCTATGAGGTTACATTTTTCAAGTCAACTTCTCCACGAATAGGTTTTACAATATAATTTATAATAAAAAAAAATGAGCAGTTTGATTAAAATGTTTATGTTATCAACATTCCTATAATTTAATTATATATTTTATTATAACAATAGTGTTACTATGGGCAGTGCAATAACGGTCTCCAAGGTTCATATCAAAAATTAAAGAAAAATAAAGAAAATAAAAAAAGAACAGAAAACAACGTCAATAATTTGATTGTTTATTTCCTTAATATAAAAAACACATTTGATTGACTTTTATGTTGCGTAAAGATATATAAATATTATACAGAGAATGAAATGAATGAGCAAGGATTAAATTATTTGAAGAAATAAAAATAAAAGAAATAATAAATAAAAATATCCCCCAATTAAAAAAAATAACTATTAACATAAATTAAATTAAATACTGGGAAAACAGAAAATAAAAATAAAAATTAATCGACAACTTATCCTAGTCAGTACAGGGGGAATTTTTTTTTTAGAATAAAGGGAGCAAAGTTTATTTATTTTTAGTTTATTTTTTATTATTATTATTTTTCAACTATCCTCAACTATAAAATACATTAAAACTCATTAAAAAAAAGAGCTTACGTTAGTAATAAAACTAGGTTCGCAATGTTTATATTATAATGATTAATATTTACAAATTGTAATCACTGACGCTTTGAGTGTTTAGATATTCAGTGATGTCGTAATGACTAGTCAAAATATAAATTTAACAAATAATTTTCACCTCAATGTATTTTTTATTTTTATTTTTATTTTGCAGTCTACTGATTATTATTAGATAATTATGTATGTAATATATATATTTTTTTTTATTTTAAACATTTTTTTTATTAAGGAAAAATCGATATAAAAATACCAGTATATACAGAGAGAATTTTTACAGCTATCATGACGTATAAAAAATTAACAAAGATTGTTCTTAGCCTGATGTATAAATATATATTATATATAAAATGGGAATGTGTATATGTCCACATATCCAAAAATTTAAAAAAAATATCAAATTGAATTAAAAAAAAAAAGAATAATTAGAAAAACAAAACGAAATCAAACAAATTTGGCATCTTCTTATTACTATATTTCCATTCGTTTACACAATAAAAACACACAACATAGAAAACATTCATACATAATAAATAAAAATCATACACACCAAATACACACGAATTGACTATATATAATACAAAATACAACACAACTAATTAATAATTATAAATAAATAAATAAATAAAAGGACAAAATCGTTGGACATGATAAAGTAATAAAAATATATACATAATTGTTCTGAACTAATGAAATTATTCTGAATAGTTTTTAAAGAATTGTATTTAATATTTCATTCTAAAAAAAAAAAAAAAATCGGATAACGTAAGCAGATTTGTTTCAGGTAAATACTAATTAATAATACATTAAAATAAAAACTAAAACGAAGCCAAATGAAAAATATTTTTGTACTGTAACAATCACCGGTGTGTAATTTATTTATTCTTTAATTTAAAAAAATATATATATGATGGATATTATTTGAAAATGATTAATTGTGATTACTTTTTATTAAATAAAAAATATTCAAAATGAGACAAAATTTTGAAGCCATTTAATATTATGTTGAGGGAAGTCGAGGTTCTGTCATGTATAGAAAAATATCAGTATTTGGACAACGTCTTGGAAACTATTTACTTCCTTTTCCAGGGCACATCAGTATATAACAAACAAATTAATTGGTTTTGCATTACGGACAATACAATAACAAGAAAAATATATATAATTATATAAATATAAATTTAAAAAAATTATTGAACTTAATATTCTTATTCATTTATAAGTTAAATTAATTTTTTTTTTATACACAATTTATATAAGTATTATTTTATTATATTTGTTCTTCTTGTGATTGGTTAGGTTAGGTTAGGTTTTATGACTCATGCCCGGGCTTTAACTACGAGGTCATATCGCCTACTACCAGAGCGCTCTTTCGTTACTCTGGTGGACATGAGCCCGACTCTACTTTGGGAGTCCTAAATTTTGCCTACCCTAAATTTTTATTCACCTAGGGCAGGGGTTTTTAACGAGTACCTAACATCGTACAGGCTCGGGACCATCGCTTAACGTCCCATCCGAAGGACGGCGTGCTTAAGTTTATTTTACCTCCCAGATAAAATAAACTAAGGGCCTCGGTCGGGTTACGAACCCACAACCTTGAGCTCAGAAGACAAACACGCATACTACTGAGCTACCGGCGCCCTCTTTCTTGTGATTGAATTGTCCGTAATGCAAAACCATCAATTTGTAAGTTATATTCTGTTAGGCCCTGAAGAAGGAAATAAATAATTTCCGAAACTTTGCCCAAATACTCAGTTTTTCTTTGCACGACAGAACCGCAACTTTCCTTAACATTATAAAGATACTGTCGACTCTATCAACCGTTTAATATTGTTTGTAGTTATTGCTATTTGAGGTTGTGATATAGAGATATTTTTTTCGTTTTTTACGTGTTTATTATTACATATTGAATTGAGCAAGCATGGAAATTAAAAAAAGAAATAGAAGAAAAATATATTTGCAAAATTAACTGAAAATAAATTAAGACAAATTGTTAACATAAATCAGTTGGTCGATTATCTGTGTTCTCATTGTCTTTAGGAAATTGAAGAAAAATGGCTAAAGTATTGGCATTCCTACACCTCACAAAAAGGCACTTAGTAAAAAATATATTATTATTTTTAATATACTCCCTGATAGTTTATAATTATTAGAATTGTTATCTAATAAATTATAAATAAATAAAACCAGAAAATAGATAAAAGCACAACCCCAAATAGATATTATAAATTTCGTTTTAGTAAGTGGCTTCAAATATAAGCACGGAAAACAAATCTAAGAAAAATTAAAAATAATAAATTAGGACACATCATTAACACTATGTAAATAAATAAATAAATAGTATACACAAAAGAATAAATACTGAAAGTGATGATGTATACATCCCATGTATGTTTTCTTAAAACTACAAGCATATATATATGCTTTATTTTTTCTTTTTTTTTTTTTAATGTTCATCATAATGATCACTAAATCATCATTAATTTATAATGTACAAGTGATTCTTAAAATCATAACTTAATGTAAGGTTAAATAGCATGTATTATTAACTTTATACTTTAAAGTACAACACAGGCTTTTTTCAAAAATTAATTAGAAGTTCCGACCTGTTCAGAACTCAAAAATATATTTAAAGAACAAACTCACTTCATGCAAGAATACATAACTTTATTATTATATTATTTTGAATGAATAAAAATAATAGGAAAAATACAATTGTCCTTCACTGGTCATTTGATACAACTTTGTAGATGGCAAGATGGCAGTTACATGAGATTAAAAATAAAAAAAAGGAAATATTTTAGGATACAACAAAACCTCATGTGTCCCTTGAAAGCAGCCAAATAAGAACAGATACGATGCGAAGATAGACAAACGCCTAGATTTGCTATGGTGCCAGATTTAAGTTCAAGAAAGCAGTTCAGTGCACTATTTGGCAACGTCGCATGTACTCATATCTATCAATTTTCTTCTAACTAAGAGTATAACTGAATTAATCAAAAAATTAAATGTCAACAGCTAAAACTAACTTTTAATGTAATACATATGTTTTGATGGTACGATTTAAACAGAACCATTAGTTTTTCGTTTTATAATTATTATATTAATAACTGGGATTAAAGGTGGAAATAAATAGCTGAAATTAAGCCTAAAGGCACTAAAGCAATTCTAGTCATTTGCATATTTTCGTGTTATCACTTCAGAATAAGTTCTGAACGTTCACAATTCCAAAATTTGGTTATAAAATGGATTTTTAATCCACGTATCACATAAGTATGCTTTAAAATAAAATTCAAATAATGAATATTAATTTATAAGCATATAAAATTGAAGTTCAAGGCAATGAAGAAAGACAGGGCCAAATCACGACTTGAAAATGCCATTTTAGACACTTTTCTACAGATCATAACAACCCTTCCCTAGCTTACTGTCGCTATGTGTTACAATAGTGAAAAAATGTCGAGACATTTTATGAATGTGCATTAGAATTCACTCTTGTCCATCAAAGAGGGGGGGCATCTACCAAGATCTTAGATGATTTTTCCACATAATATATACGTTACGTAACATTCTCAGAAATAAGACAAGTCGAAATCGACCTAAGTCCTTCCCCAAATTGTATACAACAAATGTATAGATATACTCCAATATACTCTACAAAACTATACAAATCCCTTATGTATATTTTCCAAGGTTTTTTAAAAGTATGTAAAAGGGTAAAATATACACTTTTTCGTCCTGAAAGAAGTAAATTCGGCCGTGTAAAACAAAACAAGGGTGACGTTAAGTCGAGGACCTTCCATATATAGTTAAATAGTGTTTAAAACACTTTCCTGAAGAAATTCCCCGGAGAAGCGGGGTGATCCAACTAGAGTACTGGGACACCTCGTCCGAACCAGACCGGCGAAGCGAGGAACGACACAACCGAGTGTCTCCTTATAGGTATTATTAACCTTAGGTCCTCATGTAAGTAGCAATCTTTGATAAAGACGTTGCTGCTGATTTTGAAATTTAACTTTTCACAAAGGAACAATAGCGGAAATTACTCAAACGGTAGACACCCCCAATAATATATATTCAACAGCATTGAAAGAATACAATTTTCACCGTTTAACTTCAAGTTTTCTGATAAGGCCCCGTTCCCACACATGGATGCATAGGGAACAGTGTTGTCCAAGTGGTGGTCGTATAGGTGGGAGACTTTAGAACGACAGGAGGTGAGGGAGAAGCCGAAGTGACACTAGGACTAGCCGCTGAAGTGCCCAGCTTCCGGATCCGCATCTTCTCCTCCCACTCGGAGCAGCCGTGGTTGGGTCGGTTCAAATTGCGATGTTGGTAGAAGACAAGGCTGATCCGGGCTGGATGCTGCCGGTTGGGACTGTGAAGTGCTGTTGTAGCGTGTAGTTCGTGCTTTGCACACTCGAACAGCACTGACCCGTGTCCAAGAGCGATGGCTACACCTCCCATCTGTGAGTCCTGTAAATATATTCAAAGTTATATTACTATATTTATAATTGATGTGTAAACATCGTACCTCTTGTTAGGGGCTTTGTCAGACCATGTCTCGTTGATGTGCATTTGTAAATGAGTGTGTGTATGACGGTTGAGCGCGCAGCACACACACATAACTACACACTTCTTCATCTGTAAGGTCAGGTGTTTTTGAGCATTTCTATTGTATTTTTACAACATTATTCATCATATTTACCGTTGTAGTGAATTTAACTAAAATATCAATATTACGAATTATAAAATTATTTTTCGATAATAAACTTTTAGGTTAAGATGCTTCGATAGCTTAAATTTGTCACAATAAATAAAATTTGTGGTGAAAGAAAATAATATAGCAGTGTAAATCTAAAAAAATATAATATATAATACATCAATATATTATATGATATTATATAATATTGTTATTAATATATAATAATAATAATAACTGCTGAAAAAATCTATCAATAAATAATATATTTGTTGTCGTCACAACAAATAATATATGTTTTTACCCATTTCAGGTGATACCGAACAAGTGATTTCATTTTTAAATGACGAACTTAATCTGCAAATGAATACGAATCGAAGCATTTCAACAACAAATTCGAAAATCACCATCGACGCTCTAATCTCGCAATATTTAGAGACACTACAATCACAGTTGTATATATCCTATTCTATCACAAACCTATATAATTTAAAACATATATAATTTCATGCATAAATGAAATAGAAGAACAATAAATTTGAAAGTTTAATTCCTCATACTACTTTTCTTATTGTAACATTATAGTACAAATTTTTATCAAAATCAGTGCACGACAGCAAATTTTTGAAACTCACACATTTGCTTTTTTTTTTTTAAATATATAATGTATATAATATATAATCGAGGGTCAGTACATAGATAAAATGTACAAGATTTAATCGCTTACCGGTTCTAAATATTTTATCTTCATCAAAAAGACCTACACACAATAGCTTTCAATTAACTCTAGACAGAAGAAATAAGATGATTCGTCTATGGGTAGGTAGTTCGGCCAAACGATTCAATGGATTTGACAGAATATTACCAAGGGAAATTCGAATAGAAAAATAAGAAAAATTAATCAATTGATGGGTAGTTAGAACATTTGACAGATTAGTAAAAGTATAGCATTCCTTATCATTGTTAAAAAAATGTTAGTACATGGAAAATGGCTTGTGGCTGAAACATTTAATGTGAAGTAGTATACAATGGTTGGATCATATATCACAAAAAGTCGTCCGTTTTGAAGCTATATTATTATTCATTCCCCAGGACGAATTAATCAATTACGTTTCCGCTCTCCCTCTGAAGCCAATAAAATCATTTGACTTACATAAAGGCTTCTGAATCCTCATCCACATTAAATCGGCAGTTATAAGGGTCTTTGAGTGAATCGTCCTTCTCAGGGTCCCCCGACATTTTGCGGTAAATTAATAGGTGCGATCCTTATGAGGTTTTGAAGTTACATATGAAATTTCATGTCAATACCAAAACGGCAGTTAATAGAAAAACTAGGCCTCAAGGCCGATTTGACTGAAATTCAATAAGTGTCGTCCTTAGAAGATTCTAAATACACATATAAAATTTCGTGTCGATATATTCATTCTATGGGAAGAAATCAGTTGAATATTTACCTTAAAACACTCTTCATTCTGTATGAAGTCCGTGACCTGGCCGAGGGGTTCTGCCTTGGGCTCCTTCATCATGGGGAGGTACGGGCTCGGTCCGTACTTGTTCCACCCCGGGAACTGATACATTCCTACCCCCTGCAAATACAAAAATATATTATTTTAAAACAAATTTTAAATAAGGTTGTTCTTTTATTTGATATAGATTTTTTTTTTTTTTTCATACAGTAAAACCCTCTGCAACGGACAGTCACGAGACCAAGAAAATTGTCCCTTGAGGAGGGTTGAAAAAAAAAAAGTCATTGTATGTACATAGGTACACACATACAAAACGTTTAATTTGCTTTTATGTTTAATACTACATATAGGCAACGAACAATAGATAAATAGATAAAACACACCTAATAATAGTTATTATGGATTTTAAGTTAATAAACCAAACAGTAGGTATGTATGATACATACTTAACATTTTCGCAGAGATATTGTGAAACACTTATTAAAAAATATAAAAAAAAACGAATGTTTAAAAAAATTTTTTTGCCTATTTCACAAGATGTATAAAATATATGGGAGTAGTTTCGGTATTCTTACCATCTTCAGTCACGACAGAGTGGCAAATACAGTATTTGTTAAGTCGTGGCTGAAGATGGTAGCAATACCGAAAGTACTCCCATATATTTTATATATCTTGTAAAATAGACAATATTTCTAAAAAACATTAATTTTTCTTTGATCCTATCTCAAATCTGAAGACTTATTAGCGATTGGAAATTGTGTAAGGAACATTTCTGGTAGGAATCAATTTTTCGAATGGACTAACAGTTTTTAGTAAATCAAAGAAACGTCTAAAAATATATGTTTCGGCATGTATCTCAAAAACCGGACGATCTGTGAAAAATGTAATTTGATATAAATTATGTATTTTTATATTCTCCACAACTATTACTTGAAAAGATTTTTGATTAGGTCATGAACATAAGCTGTATCTTGTAAAATGTAGTTAGGTCACGGGGGAAAGTGGTCTCAATTTTCGTTCGATTTCGGCCAAAATCTAATCAGATCTAAGTTAGAACATGTGACCCCTTCATTCCAAATTTCTAGTTTATAGCTACAATCGTTTTTGCGGTAGAGAGCTCACAATTTTCCAATCACATACACACATCATCGCAAAAATGTCAAAACGTATTCAGAGGACATTGAAACGTGAAAATCAGTTGAAACCTCGATCTCGGATTTTCGTACCATTACAATAATACTATAAGTATAAGAAATTAAAAAGTAATTACCTGATAATCGCAAGGGATGGCCGGTGTGTAGGTATTTCTCTGATAGTCGTGCTCCATGCTGGGGCTCTTCAAATGGGAGGGTGGGATCTCTTGTTTGACGTGGACCTGCTGAGGGAAGTGATGTTGACTGGGCCAATGACTGTTGGGCTCAGCTGAAATTTGAGCATGATTTGAAAATATACTATTTGAATATTCCGGAGCTCTCCCACGACACTGCGACCTCTCCTCTGTCTCTTTCTTGATTTCCACCTCTTGTTTGACCATCTGTTGATGAACTCCAACTGTGTTCACTCCCACAGAGTTCATGGTTTTCGGCTCTGGCTGTTCTTCAGAATTCCAATAGTTGTCAGTGATTTCTTTTTTTATCTCTTGTGGTTGAGAATAGCCTGGTTGTGTCTCTGTGTAACCATCGTTCCTTCTGGGTTCAAAACCTGGAGGCCTCATATATCCGGACGCAGATGGATGATACTGATAATAAGGGTTTTGTGGTATATTGTACATAGGCTCATATGGTATTTCTTTTTGAGGGAAATGTTCAAAATATGGATAATTTGGCGGTGTATTATAATTTTCTGGATAGTTAAATTGTGGACTTCTGAATGGAATATCATTGGAATATCTGTGCACTTGTTGGATATCGCTTTGTTGAGAATATTGTGCGAACTGTTTAGTGTACATATTGTTCAAACATTCTAACGAATTAGCATTACTGAATGAGCCTTGCTGTCTTGGACTTTTTGATGGCGAAAAGAACGCAGGTGAGCTAGATTTTGACTGATTTGGACTGTCCAAATGTTGAATATCTTGCCCAGCGCTACTATTTCCAGAATGATGTTGTTGCGGATAATACGGGACACTTCTTGGAGAGTTTTGAGGACTTTGCGGAGGTGCATCCCAGTCCCGACTGGGCGAATTTGATTGATCATATCTGGAGTCAAGTGGAGGCAGTGGTTTGATGAAGGTTGACTGGTCCAACGGGGACTGGGGTGTGGTTGGATTTGAAGACCTGGAAGGAGGTCTTCCTTTGGGAACTCTGAACACTGAGTTGTCCTGAGATGTGGGTAATGAGCCCTCGCTGCTCATTGGTGATGCGCTACTGAACTGTGCATGAGGGGACTGTTGACTCTGCATCCGAACGTTATTGGCGTAGTTCATGTGTTCCTCCCAATTGTTTGACACCCCCTGAGCTCCTGAATAGTTTGTGGTGCTGTCCGGATCTGTTTTTATTTCATTCTCGCTGAAACCTAAAAGATATAAATATAATTAAATCATATTGCAAAAAAACAAAATAATAATAAATATAAATAGATAAAATAAGCGGCTTAATTAAGGAGAGAATAAACAAAAATAAATATATCTATATAGATACATACAAGAAAAGGAAATAAATGAAAAATAGGCAAAGCAGAATACATAAATAGAGCCTACCGCAATATTCCTATAGGTTTCAATATTTTCACGATGATTTCTATACTTCAACATCAAAAACCGGATTTACAATACCGCATGGATGAAATTATCCGATATTATATTGTTAATTTATGAAAAAAGTACTTTGATTCTTGTCCTGGCTCTGTAATATGTAGTGTTATATTCAATCTTAATGAAACATATTAGTTTTTGGCTTAATTATGTGTTTCCATAAACAAGGAGTTGATGAAGAAAGGTATACGGGGTCAATCAATCGCGTAAGGCTACGGTTACTGTGCATGCGAATTCGGACGAATATGTGTTCGGACGAGTACGTCCGAAATCCTCGTCAGAACAAAGCGGTTACACTGTGCGCGTTTTCTGATATTCTGATAGTCAGTACGTTTCTGCCGCCCAGCAAAGATGGACGAACTTGATGAATTTTATTTTCTTGAAAGTCCGTTAATGAAATTATTGTTGTTAATTGGTGGAAAACAGAGCATGTCAACTAGTTATTTTTTAGTAGAGACGACGAAGAAGAGTTTTAAATTTTATTTCAAGAATTGTGATAATTTTGGTCTCTCATATCCCACAAACACCTGTTCCCATACACAAGACATCAATTTATCGTTATCCATGGTGAAATAATCACTCAAAATTCAACGCACGAAAACGCCCAAAACAGGTGCAGGTTGCACGAAAAAATCAAACTGGTTTTGACGACGTCGTGCATGTTCTGACGTGTTCGTCGCTGCCAGTGTAAACACTCTCATTGGAAAACAGGCGTTTGTTTGTTCGAACGAATTCGTCAGAACTCGCATCCATAGTAACCGTAGGGTAACGCACATCGAGAAGGTCCCATACGAGGACAACTGGCCCCCTACTGCATTTTTGTAAAGTTCCATTTTCAAAGCCGCAATTTCTCATAGATTTTCTCTAATAATCCCTTTTCCTCAAATGAAAATTTATATTTTTGTTCGAAAATATATGAAAAATCAAATAGATTTTTCCGACTTGAGATATGATATAGCGTAAGAAATAAAAACTTCATATATACGTACCTCTATCAACGGGAGTTCCAGGATGTGAGAGGATATGCCGAGGACTGTGCTGGGGAGTGCTGTGGTTGGAACTTGCACTCTTACAGCCCCATCCCTGACGGCTCTGAACAGGACTGTCCACCACAGTAGAAGAAACCTACAGTCAAGAAGAAACGGTCAATCACCATAGACAGAATGGGTGTTACCAAATAGAAAAATGAAGAACAGTCAGCTTCCTTGCTTACTTGTGAACTCTGCAAAAGATCAGCATTGGAATGTGGATTGTGATCTCTAGAAGTGTGCTTGTTGTTGGCCCCAGAAGTGCTCGTTTCCTTCGAATGGTCATCTTCGTCCTTTCTCTTCTTCCCATGTCTTCTGCAGGGAGTTAAAGGAACAGCTCGAACACGCACTTCACACGGAAATCTAAAATATAAACACAGAAGATATTATAATCAATTCTTAGTAAAATTTTAAATTGAAAAATATTGTGAACTTTCTAAATAAACTCCAATAAAATTTCTGCAGAGATATTGTGGAACACTTAATAAAAATAAATAAAAAACGTAGTACCACTGTTTTATTCACAACTAGAAACGGTTTTCAACGCAATTAAGTCGTAATCTGTGGCCATATCCCACTCATACCGTCTGGAATCTAATGAAACACTTAGTATGGGTGGGATGACGCAATTGCGTTGAAAATCTGTTCTGGTTAAAATAAAAAAGAGAAAAGACAACATATTTTATTTCTTTGAGAAATTTCGGCCCATAACTTCCTTACATATAAAAAATCGCATGTTTTTAAAGTGTCTATTTCACAAAAAATATGTACAATATATGGGATTTTGGGTATTGCTACCACCATCAGCCACGATTTAACAAATACTAAGCAATATCGAAGGATGATGTGGAACACCACGTGGTGAATTGGCGACCGGTGGCGCACGACAGATCGCGGTGGAGAAGGCTAGTGTGGGTGGCTAAGGATCTTCAGGGTTCGTCACCAACGGAGTAAGACTAAGTAAGCAATACCGAAAGTAATCCAATATATCGCCTACTACCAGAGCTCTCTTTCGTCACTATGGGGATCCTAAATTGTAGCTTGCTCAGGTTTATTTTCCTAGGAAAGGGATCTTTAACGAGTACCTGACTTCGTACCGAATCGGGAACATCGCTTAACGTCCCACCTGAAGGACGGCATGCATAATGTTTTTACATCCCAGATAAAAAATAAAAGGGCCTCAGCCGGGTTTCGAACCCGCGACTGTGATGTGTCCAAGCTCACCGTGTAATATTGTGAAAATAGACATTTTTTTTTAAACTGATGTTCTTCTTCATTTTTTCTTTAAAGACAGATGGAAATCTGTAATAACAAAAAGTAAATAAAATAAACTCACTTTGATAAATGTTCTAAAGATCCATTTTTTATTTTATCCATTTGGCCTTCTCTATTTCCATACTCATCAGTTTCATCCATCACGTAGAGAGGCAGCACATGAAGCTGTTCGTCGTCTGGTTTGGTCAATTCTCGGTGTCTTGTCAGAGAAACAACCTGAAAATTTCCAATTTATAATAAATAATTGTATATATATAATATGATTATATAATACATTCATCACAAAATCAATTCCCTCAATTAATTATATTTTATATATATATTTTTAGATAAAAAACTTAAGAGCCTTGGAAACCGCGATCTTGAACTGAGTAAGCAAGCATGCATACCACTGAGCTACCAACGCCCTCTGTACTATGTCATATGTGTTAGTTGCTTAATAAAGAAATATTTATTTACTATTAAAATTTTAAAAATGAGGTCGATGTGGAATTGAATTATCCAAAAAAGTGTACATATTTCAACCATACAGATATCAGGCCACTTTTTGTCTAAAATAGCTGCCGAACGCCTCAGCAAAAAGGGTGATCGAGTACAATATAAAGAGAATTTGACATACCACAGTGCAGCCATTATTCATATTGTGTGCATCACGGTGGGAATGTGCACAGAAATCAACACATGCAGTCACGCCAGAGAAAGGTCGTCCAGGAGTTAAACCCAAACGACAGTCTGAAGCCTCTTTTTCAAATTCAACTTGATTTTTGTACGAATCAGGTGCCATCGTTTGATAAAGAGGACCTAAATGGGTGGCCAAAATTTGCATTTTTTCTTCAACTTCATGTTCCTAAAATTAGTAAGAAAATGTTATTAGACATTACAGTATATTTGTCATTTTAATATGATTAACGTGTGACAGAAAGAAATTTCCCGTTTTGGAATGATCACATTATAATTTGTAAAAAATATAAAGAAAAACGAAGTTTATTAAAAAAATAATGTATATTTCTCAAGATAAATAAATGGGAGTACTGTCGGTATTGCTATCATCTTCAGCCACGACTTATCAAATACTAAATGGAAGTTCAACCAGTATCATATATGAATAAAAGTAAAAATATAAAAATACATGAAATAAAGATACATAGTTTTCCGAGACAGTAGGTACGTATACAAAGAGACTGGAGGATTATATTATTGGCAATACAAGGGGTGGAGATTTGAGATTGTCTCTAAATTTATATTATAATTTTGTCTCTAAATTTCCGTAAGCATTTTGTGATCTTACGCTTTATGCTAATAACGGCTCGGTTGTAATAATATAGGCGCCTTTACTCACCTCAGATCTTACAGACAATCTAAATTTCCTGACAATTTTGCTGCGAGCATATTTACATCCGTTGTAGTACATTGACCAGGAACATCCAAAGGAATAGGATGATCCACAGGTTTCTGGGTCCAAACCTTGGCAAGCGCAAGTCCGGGGCTCGTTTGTGGCGCAACGGCGAGTTGTAGGCACTCCAAATCTAGAAAAAATATGAAAAAGAATAATAATAATATATCAGAAAAATTACTGTATTTGCGAAACCCGGCCGACGCCCTTGAGCACAATATCCTTCGGATGGGATGTTAAACTATTCAAAGAACGGCGTGCTCATTTTTTTTTTTTTTATCTCCTATAAAAAACCTAAGGGCTTCCGAAGTTTTGAGCTCAACAGTCAAGCATGTTATCCCTGCTATTAATTTGAATCGGAGATAAAATTACCATTAAAAAAAAATAATTAAAAAAATAGTGTGTGCTTGGGACACACGCCAGAAGTGAAACTTCATTCGTGATTTTTAAAAATTTTTTGTTTTTTGATCCATAAATATTATTTTTATGTTGTATTTGTGTATTTGTTTGTTGTAGATTTCTCAATTATCTCAACATTTTAGATGAAAACAGTTTTATTCTTTGGCTTATTTTATTTTTATTCATTTGTTAAATCAACATTATTTTCATTGTTAGGAACATCAGAAATCACTTAATTTGATTCCAAGTAGAAACAATATGCCTACGGTAAGAAAAATCTGAGAAACAACGAAGAAAAGTTAAAACGAAAGCAGTATAATTATAATTTAACATTAAGCTTATTTTTAAACATACCTGCACATATAAAAATAAATAAACGAATTTCGGTAACACAATTGGAACCATCACTGCCACGACCAGTGTTGCCAGACATTCATGAAGACTCATAAACATGTATAAATTTAATATTTAGAAAACTATATATCCAGTAAATACTGTTCAGTGTGACTTGATAAAGTATTATAAAAAAAAACAACATGAAAAAAATTAAGAAATCATTAAGGATTTATTCAGATTGGTTTGATGTAGTGTGGTGTGAATGGGGTGGAATTTCTAACTCTCCCCTCTCTCGTCAGCGCGGCATATAATTTCGTAACTCATTTACCATCTTAGTCCCCAAGTTACCTAGTGCGCATAAATAACTTTCACTTCGAAAAAAAAAAAATTAAAAACATGCATTGATATTATATTATTAAGAAAATTTAAATATACATTAAAGTAATGAGAAAAAATCAAGCAAAAAATCAAAAACTTTCAGCGAATTCGCTAATTAGAAATCAATTAATTAAAATGGTAACCTCCAACAATTGTAATTATCCACTGCTTTTGCAAAGAGTTGCCTACCAATACTTATTTTTAAGGCAGTGTGTATATACTATATATTATTGTATGTATTGTATATACTATATATGTCTATATAATAAATTAGTAGCAGATAAATAATTATAACTTACTTGTTCAACTTGTGTGTTAATAAGCTGTAAACGGTGTCAGCTTCTGTGGGTTGGACTCCTTCCCAGGCCACGGCACAGACCACGATCCAAGCAGAGGTACACTTGTGTCCCCGACGGTTCTTAACGATAAGTAGCAACTTCTCATCTACACTGCCTCGACGAATGATCCACTTGGCTAACGGACACCCTGCTGTCGTTTTTCCCTCCTTACCTGTGTAAATAATCTGAAAAACAAAAAATTTTTTTCTTATATCTATAGTATAAGGAAATATATTGTACAAAATTCCGAAATAGAATTTTCAACGGAATTTCACATTTTGACAGTTATTTTAGACCATTCGCCTTATGCAAACACGTCCTATCGAAAAATCGGTCCTTACCAAAACAAATATTACAATACCTTTCTACTATCGATAGTTTTTATTATAAAGGATAAAAAAATAAGTAAAATATATGTGATGTGGCCATAACAGAACCTTCTTATACCAAACACTTTTGTACAGATCACTCTCCCAGACATTACTGCATATAAGAAAGTCACTCTCAGAATCATGCTGTTCAATGAAACAAAGGAAACCGCTGACTTCAGTACATTACTTTCATATACCCAATAACACCTAGTATGCATTGAATTTGAAAGAAGGGAGCTATACCATTTTACAATTTTTTTTTTCCAATACACCCTTCCTTATGGTTTATATATTCAACTTATGTCCTTTCGGCTGTTAAGTGGAAGGGAGTGTAGTCCATTTTTATTTTGGTGCCACAGGGGCGGGCTGCATTACCGGGGTTATTTACAAATATCCATGGACCCGGGAGAGAAGATTTATCTATGAAATATGGCAGTGACAAGTTAAAATAGTCAGAAATGTTACTTTTTAGTGTTAGAGTGTCACAGCTAAAAAAGTGGAGGAGGAATCATATGATGATGTTCAACAACTTTTTTTTTTTTCATTGTGTTTGATTTTAGCATTTTGACTTATGCGCACATTGGATTTTTTACTATTTGCGAAATAAATAAAACAAACTTATTTTTGAAATATTGTCTATTCCACTAAAGTTATATATATATATATATATATCTTTAGTGGAATAGACAATATTTCAAAAATAAGTTTGTTTTATTTATTTATTACAAGTTTCCACAATATGTCCGCGTTCCTCAACTTAGAAGTTATTTGCGAAATGCCTAGAAATGATTTTGACCATTATCATATGATTCTTCCTCACCCTCAATTAAAAAAACAATATTTTATTTTGGCCGCACTAGGCTCTAGTTTACAAGGCCCCACCCAACCCCATCAATACACAAATGATGTGCTATAAAAAAGTTCTGACACCAGATATATTTTTTAAATATATAACGCGAACTATAATAAAGACGATTTTGGAGGAAAAGTATATAGAGTTGCTATAATCTATTTTTGTTTTACCTTTTCAACTCTGATGGCATTTCCCTTTAATCCAGTTCTGCTTTCAGTGTTTGTCCGCAGTTCTTCAAGGCTTGAAGCAGATCCAAGATGGGTGTAATAAGATCCAGGTTCTGGAGGAAATTGATCAGCAGGAAAACATTGACAGTTTGGAATTTCTGTTCGATTGTTTCTCAGTCTGAAATAAAATATATTATAGTTAGTTATTATAACTCATGCCCAGGCTTTAACTACGAGGTCATATCGCCTACTACCAGAACGCTCTTTCGTCACTCTGGTGGACATGAGCCCGACTCTACTGTGGGAGTCCTAAATTTTGCCTAATCTAAATTTTTATTCACCTAGGGCAGGGGTCTTTAAAGAGTACCTGACATCGCACAGTCTCGGGACCATCGCTTAACGTCCCCATCCGAAGGACGGCGTGCTTAAGTTTATTTCACCTCTGTAAAAATAAACTAAAATAAATAGATCCCCAGATAAAATAAATTAAGAGCCTCGGCCGGGTTTCGAACCCACGACCTTGAGCTCAGAAGATATATATATTTACGAACTGAAGATATTTATGTCAATTCATGTATTCATTGTTGATCTAGAATGGTCTAAGATGTAATAACCTTGATATTCGAACTTATTTTATAGATTTATTGAGCTTACTCAATATGTTATATTTATGTTTCGTTCGTTTTCTGTTTATAAACAGTTTTCAAGGTTTTTTTTAGTGTTGATTGTTTGGTTTTATGATTCATACCGGATAAATGTTGCCTATACTGGGGGTAGGGATTTGACATCGTATCGCCTCGGGAACATCGCTGAACTTCCCATCCGAAAGACGGAGTGCTCCCACATAAAAAATCTAAGGGCTCGGTCGGGTTCGAACCAGCAATCTTGAACTGAGCAGGCAGGCAAGCATGTTATTCATCAAGCTTCAGATTGCCAATAAGAATTCATGGAATGTACACTTCAGATATTTTATATATACCAGAAATGAGAGATAGACAGTCAGCTGTTTTATGAATATTTAAATATTTATAGATAATAATTATTAAATAATTGCTTTTATTGTGTATTTGAACCAGTTTTATTGGTATCTGGTTGTGAATTGACTTACTAAAATATAAGTAATGATGTTTCTTTTGGACGATGCTAGATGTGAGCAAAGTGAAGGAAAGAAGAGCTAGATTGAAGGGGGATGTCCTACTACCTGTCCTAAAAACAATGATTCTATCTACAAATGTTGATTCAACTTACCTCTCCACATATTCATAGTACTCCTTGACAGTCATGTGAGCTGGTTTAGTACTCAGGTCTATTGATTCCCCTTCTTTCTTAACCTCTTTGCCTTCTTTATCCCCTTCAAGAATCTCATCCTGAGTTTGGAAACCTTGGCAGCAACCATCCTTCATGTGTTCTTCTGATGGTTTTTCTGTACCACCTAAACCATTAAAAATTCTCATTAAGTACTAATTTTAGTTAGCCTTTTTTATTGTCTGTGATAATATTGGCGAAATCTAAATATATAGGTATATACATGCCTTTAACAGGGATAAATATGGTGTGGGTATTGTGACGTTGAAACTATTAAATGGAAGAAGGGTACATTATTTATTAAGAATGAATGCTCTAAGTTTCAAGGCGTTGGTTATCTATATAATAAAAATGACTGGCTAATTTTGCTAAGCGCAAAACTCGAGAACGGCTGAACCAATTCGGCTAATTTTTTTTTTCAAATATTCGTTGAAGTCCGAGGAAGGTTCTTATGAAGAGAGTTCCTAGCGGTCAACTTGAGGGGGGGGGGGGGGGGGGGGGGAGGCGCTAAGCACAAAAATTGCTCTAGCGCATTAACGGATGGACGGATTATCATGAAATATCACATGTAGTATTCTTAAAAGCCAAGTTAAAAATAGGCTATGTGGCGTCCATAAATTTTGAACAGTAAGGGGGGCCTAAATATAAAGATAGTGCTAAGTCATTAACGGATGATCGGCTTGTCATGGAATTTCATATGAAGTATTTTTAAAGGCCAAATAAAAAAATAGGGTGTGTGACGTCCCAAAATAGTGAACGTGAGGGGGGGTTGTGGGGATAGGCCTAAATATAAAGATAGTGCTGTCATTAACGGATGCTCGGATTGTCATGGAAGTTTATATGTAGTTTTCTTAAAGACCAAATTGAAAAATACACGATGTGACACCTCAAAATTTCTAAAGGGAGGGGGGGTTGTGGGGGTAGGCCTAAATATAAAGATAGTGCTAAGTCATTAACGGTTGATCGGATTGTCGTGGAATTTCATAAGTAGTATTCTTAAAGGCCAAATAAAAAAATAGGGTGTGTGACGTCACAAAATTTGAACTTAGGGAAGTTGTGGGAGTAGGCCTAAATATAAAGATGGTGATCGGTCATTAACAGATGATCGAATTGTCATGGAATTTCACATGTAGTATTTTTAAAGCATAAAAATTGTTTTAGCGCAAAATTGTGAACGGAAGGGGGGTTGTGGGAGTAAGCCTATTTACAATATATATATATATATATATATATATATATATATATATATATATATATATATATATATATAAGCATAAAAATAATACTGACTCATGAAAGGTAATCGGATTCTCATGAAATTTCACATGTAGTAGTAGTAACTACGTACTAGCTGTGGTGCCCATCGTTCCTAACTACGTTCTAGCTGTGGGGTCCGCCGTTGCAAGGTACATACTGGCTGTGGTGTCCAACGTTCCTAACTACATATTAGCTGTGGGGCCCGCCGTTGCAAGGTACATACTAGCTGCAGTCACAAGCGTTCTTAAGTACGCACTGGCTAGGACGTCCAGTGACGCTAAGTATTCACTAGCTGTGGTTTCCGCCGTTGAATGGCGCGTACTAGCTGTGTCCAGGGGTACCTACTGTGTGTGCCCAGGGGTCCTAAAACCTTACTAGCTGGGATGTCTGCCGTTGAAGGACTATAAGCGTTATTCCGTATGAATAATTGAATATTATAACATCTTGAATGTACTGTTGAAAAATTGAATAGGATTCGAACGAGAGATATTAGGAGAAAAGTCAAAGTTCCCCGGGCAACGCCGGGTATTACTGCTAGTATAATATAAAATAATGGATATCTGATATTTATTATGGGCCAGAATTAAGGTAATGTTGGATCTATGTTGACATCCTGAGGCAGGAAGTGGCTTTTAATGGGAGAGTAGATCGGACAGGATATTAGGAAGAGGTACACATCCAGTTATTTTTATTACAGATTGTACATAAAGCTCCGGGGGGTTTGAATATTACTTTTTAATTATTAAAATGTTTAAAAACTTATTACCGATAAAGATCCGTTTACATCAGTTCTTTTTGTTTTTTATATTTAGTGATCTAATGGATTTTGTTTTTTACTACTGTCTATTGTTTTTGGTTTAAGGTTTGTGTAGACAAAAGGGTTCTGCCAAGGACAAACGCGAATTTCCTGAGGCAATTAGGAGTTTCGAGTTTTGCCTATGGTTTATCCTTAAAAAGTTCTTGACGGTAACATATCGACAGTGAAAAGGCCAACGGGTATAATTCTAAAAAAGACTATAGCTAAACATATGCATTTATATGAATAAAGTATATGAAAAAAGTATGTATTTAGGTAATAAATGCATACAAAATGAAAGAATAATCATCTTAAGGCACAGTTTTATTTTCCCTTTCTTCAGTTAAGTTGATTTGAGAGTTGCTCTTGTTGATTTTTTCCGGCATTTCTTCCTTTTTCCGGCTTTTCCTTTTTGACAATATTCCGGGACACTTTCACGTCCCTTCTTCTGGACAATATGGCTCATAGAAGAAGGGACGTGAAAGTGTCCCGAAATATTGCCAAAAAAGAAAAAAAGAAGACACCTCTGGAAGAAATGCTGGAAAAAATCAACATCACAGAGAAATTTAAGAAACACATTTATGCTCTTTGGCCTTTACACCATGGATATACAAAAACAAATATTTTAAAGATCTGCCAAGATACATATATTATGTAATATGTCTCAAATGTGATCATTTTGAATCGCAAAATTGATAAATTTTGAAATGAACTTTAAAAGTTTACTGATACTCAACATTTTCTCCAGAGATATTGTGAAACACTTAACAAAAAATAAAGAGTATTGTTTTTTAAATATTGTCTATTTGACAAAATACTGAGTATTTGTATTTTTTATGTCGTGGCTGAAGATGGTAGCAATACCGAAAGTATTCCCATATATTATATATATTTTGTGAAATAGACAATATTTTAAAAAACATACGTTTTTCTTAATATTTTTGTAAAAGGTTACCTTGGCGACAACACCAGGGGCCAGGGGATGTCCTCACGCTGACAGGTCCTCCGTCTCCGCAGTACACATATTTAGCTTGCATCTTCTTCAAAACGCCATCCTCTTCGTCTACTTTTTCAATGGGTTCATTGAGTCTTGGATCAGTTCCAAAAGGAACTTTAGGCTCAAATGGTTTCTCATCCTCTTTATCATTTGAAACAAATTCAGTTTGTGCTCCCCAAGGTTCTGATTTTTGATACCAAAAAGGTGGCTCTTGTTTGATAGAATTTGGATTGTGATAATTTGGATAAGGGATCTGATAGGGGGGATACCAGTTGCCATAATGTGGATTTGGGAAATTAAATCCAGGGAATCTTTGATAGGGCAAAGTTGTATTATTGGGAAAAGATTGATGTGGTCCCCAAGATGGTTTTGAGTTTGTGTTGTTGACAGGAGTAGGATATCTCATTACATTATCTACTGGAGTTTCGCCGTTTGGTTGTTGTTTTGTGGGACTTTTGCCCCAGGAGCCACCACCCTCAGAAACTAACTTCTGAGGATGGTGGCCTTCGACTAAAAAATTCCCGCCGACAGAATTTTGTGTTGTTTTTTGGTCTTCATAAGACTGTTGAGGCGGTGAATCTTCACTCTTTTTACTCTCCTGTAGAAAAAAAATATATATATATATAATTAATTAGATATGGGAATTAAAAAAAAATCTATAAGGAAAACATTAGAGGTTCTGCCATAAAGTTTAACAAGAATTTTCGTTATGGTCTTGATTTATTTACATAATAAGAAAGTGCAAATATGAGTTTTACCTGATTCTGCTTATTAAGGATCATGGTCTTGAGCCTGTTGTTGAGTTCGGCCTTGTTCTTGTCGTGAGGAGGCCAGCCGTGGGCCTGCTGCTGCTGCTGCTGTCCGTTGGGCCAAGGCTCCGGCTGATTCTGAGTGCTCTGTTTCTGCTGCTGGCCACCTTCTTGAGACCATTGCTGCTGCTGCAGTGCTCCCATCTGACCATTCTGTTGCTGCCGATTAGGACTATTGTTAGGCCACATGTGAGTATTCTGATGAGGTAGACCGTTCTGTCTCGATATATCAGTCGGGTTGTTAGGCCATGGAGATTGTCGATTCACATGATGATTTTGTTGGGCTTCGTGTATATTAGCTTTCTGATGCTGCTGCTGTTGTTGTTGCTGCTGCATTTGATGATGAGCAATTTGCTGGTGTGCTAGCTGCTGCTGTTGTTGTTTTTGCTGAGCAAGATGTTGTTGTTGGGCTAGTTGCTGTTGATGTTGTTGTTGAGCAAACTGCTGTTGTTGATGCTGGGCAAGTTGTTGTTGTTGCTGCTGGTGAGCAAGCTGTTGTTGATGTGCCAACTGCTGTTGTTGTTGGTGAGCAAGTTGTTGTTGCTGCTGCTGAGACATTTGCTGTTGATGTTGAGCCAGCTGCTGTTGATGATGTGGCGAATGCAACGGATGGTGTGGTGAATGAAGAGGCTGCTGCTGTGCCATCTGATAGTGCTGCTGTTGTACCATTTGATGTTGTTGAGAGATCTGATTTTGATGTTGTTGCTGTTGAGCCAACTGTTGTTGATGGGCTCTGATTTGCTGTGCTTGTTGCTGAGCCAGTTGCTGCTGTTGCTGGACCATTTGTTGCTGATGCTGTTGTTGTGCCATCTGCTGCTGCTGATGTTGTGCTATCTGTTGCTGTTGTTGTGTCTGTGTTTGCTGTTGTTGCGTCTGAGTTTGTTGTTGCTGTTGAGACACCTCTTGCTGTTGCCCATTCTGCGAGTTACTTTCTTGCTGCTTTGAGACTGAAGGACTCTTGCAATCATCCGACCACGAGTCAGCATTTTGTCCCTTCTTAGCTTCCTCAGAGCTAATATTATTCTGCCATTGTTGTTCTTGCTGATTGATGCTATTCTGATTATTCTTGTTTTCGTTGGATTCTTTAGGCCATTCGTTTACGTTCTGTTGACTGCTGTTTACAACACTCTCATTGTGGCTACCTTTCCACGGCACCTGCCTCTGGCCTCCAGAGCCACTGTTAGTCCACAGTTCTTTATGCGAATTAGGAGAATTCTCACCATCAGTTTGCATGCTGCTGCTGCTGCTGGTTCTACTCCAAACGTTTTGCTGCGATGACGACGCTTGCTCCCCTTTATTCGACGAAGGATTTTCTTGCCCTGGATACCTGCAAACAATTTCATCAAATAAATAATCAAATATCTGTTGCCAATTCTTAGTATTCCGGATCTAATGTAAGAATGTATTTTATAATAATATGTATTTAGTAGCACCACTCATTGTCATAAAACATGTATTCTTTAGTGCCATAAAAGTTTATCTATACATCTATTACATATAGTTAGCCATAGCCAGCAATGAGCTAAAAATCTCTATGTAAGAGTATGTAGATTATTCAGTAATACCTAATATTTATGACATGCATAGATTAGGCATAAAATACATGGAATATTGTACTGTCCCAACCATCCCATGATTAACTGCCTACTACCAGTGATTGATGACTTACCCACTAGCAGCACTAGAGTTGTGTGAACTCAGTGGCGACTGGGGAGGTATTTGATGTGGGTACCCAGGCATCGCGTTTCCCTGGTTGTTGGGGGTGGCGGGGGTTGAGGGATTAGTGTACTTTCCCTCCGTGCTGCTCTCCAGCTGAGCAGAGCCGCATCTGCTGGTAGGCGTTGAGGAGGTTGGAGGCACCATTACATCCTGAAAAAAAAAAGTAAAAAATAATAATTTGTTATATTATTTAACAATGAAGAAATATAATTTAGCCCCCCGCAATTCTATATATTCCAAAATGTCAGTAATGCGGCTACTAGGATTATTAAATTTACTATAATTGATACATTATAAGATTATATCACATTTTTCTTTCCCAGCTAAACTAAGTATAGGGGAAGTTATGTAATCGATTAAAAATTCGATGCGAAGTTTTCAACGGAATTTCTTGTTTTCCGACATCTAGATTCAAAAATATGAAGAAAAAAAATGTCAGTATGTCTATGAACACAATAACTTCCGATAGAATGAACGTAGAGACACGAAATTTTATATGTATGACCAGAACCCCGAAATCGATAACACCTATCGATTTCCAGCCAAATAGGCTAATGGGTAGAGAGGATTAGAGGAGGGCTTAACTCCAAAACTCTAACAACTGCCGCTGTAATGAATGTTTCGACACACAATTTCATATGTGAATTCAAAACCCCATAAGGACGACACTTACTAATTTTCAACGGAATCGACAAAAGGGAAGAGGGGGGTCTTAACTCAAAAACCCCAATAACTGCCGATGTTATGAATGTATCGACATGAAATTTCATATTTGAAGTCCAAATTCAAATGAGGACAAAACCGGTCATATACAGAAAAGCAAAGCTGTTCGTCTCTCCCTTAGAAAAAAAAAAAAAAAAAATAGTACGGAGAGAAACTGGTGATGGTTTTGTTTACCTGCGTGGAGGAGTGGGTGTATGAGGGTGTGGAGCCATTGATGAACTCCGAAGAGGGTCGCGGGGACTGGTCCACATACTCCATGGCGGCACCGTTGAGGGTGGGTGTGCTCCTCGAGTTGCCGTTGTGGAGGCTGTGAGGAGAGGGCTGAGGCTGTTGACCACCGCCTCCTCCAACATTATTCGCGTAAACACCTGGTCCTCCATTTGTCTGGATGAACGAGTTCTGTTGGTAACCCACCACTGGAACAGAAAAATAACAATATCATTCGGAGCAACTAACAAAGAATAACAATTAAATAAGATGTAGTAACGCATAGCAGGATTATAAAAACTATTAAACAAAATATATAGGTCAGAAAGGTCGGAAACTAAAGGTGAACGTCGAATATATGCATCCGATAAAACTCACTTCAAATTCTCATCTCTGATAATGCTACTAGGTTAGTTTTATTTCTTAAATATATTGTGAACTTACTTATTTATAGTTAGTTATACATTTTATGTTCATATTTATTTGCTTTTCTTATTTTTTTTCTCTTATTACTTCAATATTATTTCATAAGGTCATTATTCTATATTTCATTTTTATTTTCTTTATTTAGTTTAATTATTTTCTTCCATCTTTCCTAAATTTATTATTTAGTAATTTTTTCTATCATAAATATTATACCTATTTTGCACATTTATATATTTTTATTTCACACATTTTATTTTAGTATTATTATTTATTGATTTATTTTTTTCTTCACTAATTCTCACTAATTTTTGTTCAGCCCCTTTTATACAAAATTAATTTTACTTCAAATCTTGTCTGGGCGCAGCCTTCCTTCTCTTTTATAGTCAACCAATAATGTATTATGTCTTTTTCTATTATTTTTTTAAAAATTTCTTTCATGTATTTATGAAGGAAATAAAAATATATAAATATAGTTAGTTACTTATTATGACTCATGCCCGGGCTTTAAATACGAGGTCATATCGCCTACTACCAGAACGCTCTTTCGTCATTTTGGTGGACATGAGCCCGACTCTACTGTGGGAGTCCTAAATTTTGCCTACCCAAAATTTTTATTCCCCTAGGGCAGGGGTCTTTCACGAGTACCTGATATCGTACAGGCTCGGGACCATCGCTTAATGTCCCATCCGAAGAACGGCGTGCTCAAGTTTATTTTATCTCCCAGATAAAATAAACTAAGGGCCGCGGTCGGGTTTCGAACCCATATTTTCGTTTATTTCTTCATAGTTACGCTATTCATTCTAATTTTTTTTAATCTATATTTATTAATGTCTAGTTTTTTTTTTTAATGTAGCACTAATTTATTTATTTTTGTAATTACATATTTTTATTTTTATTGATACCGTACCCGTAAATATAAAATGTTAACACTCCCTTCAGTCCTTTTAGTTAATCAGTACAGGTCCCGAATTGTTTTTTTATTAATAACAATCAATTTCATCCCAACCGATTGTATAAATGTAAATTTCAAACAATTCTTTACATTATGTATATATTTCTGTATATATTTTACCTGGAGTTGGTTGAGGATATCCTGTGACAGAGTACTGAGGATACCTTAGAGGATCCTCTATCTGGTGGGCGGGCAGTTGTTGGATGAACTGGCCTTGAGGTGTCCATGTTCCTGAATCAGAAATAATACGTAGCCCGTAGTTACAAGGGTTAAAACAAATAAGACAATGTAAAAAAAACAAAGAGAGTTATAACAAGGCTCTTATTGGACTAACAGAATTTCTAGAAGAGATTTTCTCTATGATACACACAGTACCCGACACAATACAAACTACTTACATACATTTTTTTAGAAAACTTTACGCACATACAAACCCAGAAATAGGTACTTTATCTTCACAACACTTACCACAAAACCCCCCACGAAGGTTAAAGAGAAGATGGAACCGCGACTTGCTGCCACCTTAAATCCTATTCGTTCTTAGTATTTTTTATTTTTTACATTATTTCCTTTACTTTTATCATCTCTCTTACCCAACCATCAAAATTGTCTTTCAATTCCTTTTTATTATTATTTTTTTTCTATTTGTTTTATTTTTTTCTGTTCTTGTCTTAATAATTAAGATAAATTTTCGTCCCGAGGTCCTACCACTGGGTGACTTTCCTCTCACATGCCATTCACGCCAACATATCAATACCTACCATCATAGATACTGGTTGTTGCATCCTACCAACAGTTGTATCTTTATAAATAAAAGACAAAAAAAAAAAAAACTGTTAATATTAAATAAAAATAAATAGAATACTGACCTAGTGTGGTGGGGTCAGTAGGTGTTGGGGTAGGTTGCCATACTGAATTGGTGAATCTGTGTTCTCTGAGAGGGTTGGGAAAGTTGTTCTCTAGTGCGGGTTGCCCACTTCCAGTGTACAGGGGCATCGAATTACCACTCTGAGAACATAAAAAAAACAATAATAATACATTAATCATAACTATACATATAATACCACGCGGTGTGTGGCTTCTCTGTCACCGCCTCTCTATAAACTAAATCTTGGATATCTATAATTTTGTTCTTTGAGAGTAGTATTAACCATGTAACACTAGGTGTGCATTACATTCTGCTGTTTGCAAAAACTGAGCTGAGTCAGGCATAAAAACTGTATAAAAAGCTCAGTTAAATGTTTTAATAATTATCAGTAACTTCTCACCTTGTATGTTTTTTATGAATATATTAATACTCTAAATAGATTTCAATTGGATTTTTTCTAGCCTTTTTGAAGACAACAGCTGTGAATATTTTTATCGAAAAAAATTCGAAGTTTGTACGTTAGAACACTGAAAAAAACGGCTCAAAAAAGTGGGGTCCGATGGTAAACCGAAAAGGGCTTCGCCCGGATTTTTACATTTGAAATCGAAAAATTCTATTTTCCGCGAGAATTTAGTCTCTCAATTGATTTCAATGGGGATTTCGTTTTTCGGTTATTATTCCTCCGTGGTATGTTCGATTTCAGATTTATTATTATTTTTAGTCGTAAACCATCGTCACCGTGTCCACTACCATCGTGGCAAATTCCAATGTGATCGGTAAAGGGGTTTAGGAGGAGTACGAGTACAACGAAATACATGAGTCACCTAAGAAAGAGCTTCGAGCTACTTCTATATTTCATAGTAGTTCTTTAAACGATTTCACAAATCATATGTTTTAAATATAAAAATTGATTTACTGTGCTTATTCATGAAGTCATAACTGCTAAACTACAATGTTAATCTAGTCTATATAAGTGACTATATTCTTATATGCTATTTTATTCTTATATTCTAAAATATAATAAATGACATTTCTTTATAAAAACTCGGCATTTATGAACAAAAAGTGTTTAAATGGTCCACCTCATAAAATGAAATTTATTAAGAGAACTTCTTTTTTTTTTTATATATAGCATAATGTTTTCTACAAGAAAAGTGAATATATGTGTTAGGTCATGTTTAAATTTACCTACTAGCTATACGAAGTATAGAGGAAGTTATGTAATCGGTCAAAAATTCAATGTTAAGTTTTCACAGGAATTTCAATATTACAAACTCTAATTCCAAAAATTAGAAAAAAAAAATGTCAGCGTGACAGTAAACACAATACTCCTGATAAAATTAATGTATTGCAATGAAATTGTATGTGTGTATCCAGAACCATATAAGGACATCAATTGATTTTCAGCCAAATCGGTCAAAGTCTAACTCAAAAACTGTACTAACTACCGTTGTAATGAATGTAACAAAATGAAATATTAGGGCTTTGAATTTACAAATGGAATTTCCTGTCAATACATTCATTACAACGGCAGTTATAAGAGTTTCTGAGATAAGCCTCCCCCCTAAACCCCCCTTTCCCTTTGGCCGATTTAGCTGAAAATCAATAAGTGTCGTCCTTAGAGAGTTCTGGATATACACATAAAAAATTTCGTATCGATAAATCCATACTATTAGGAGTTATCATGTTCCCAAACACACACACTCACTTTTTTTTTTTTTTAATTTTGGAATCAAAAAGCCAAAAAAAACATAAAATTCCGTTGAAAACTCAGTATCTAATTTTTGACGGTTTACATAACTTCCCTTATATATCGTATAGCTGTGGAAGTAAAAATATATATATATATATATATATATATTTGTTATATAAGCCGACTTGGACTACACCGGAAACAATAGGAAACGTGGATGTCCCATGTGTGGAGCAACGGCACACGATGGCTCCTCCATCTATATATAGAGATTCTACCGCAGATGGTTCTCTTAAAGCAGTCTTATACCTTACCTCTCGTCACTATAGTGACTAAATGCTCAACCTCTCTAGCGCTACCTTGCGGATATTCAAGGAACCAACTTGATAAGCAAATAGATAATAAATGCATGAGTATTTGTTCATTATTGATTTGTTTAATTGAAATCACCAGTTGTCAATTTCGATAACAAAAACAGTTCTACAAAATAGTGAAATGTTCATTATCATAACATTTTTCCATAACAAAATATAACATATAAATAAGTTGTACATACTTTGTAAAATATAATATGTACTTTTTCATATGTTAGGTACAATACAAAGTATAGGAGAAGTTATGCAATTGATCAGAAATTCGATATTGATTTTTTACCGGAATATATTTAAAATGAAAAACTTATAGGGACGACACCTATTATTTTTATACGAAATCGGTCGCAAAGAAGAGGAGGGAGCTCAACACAAGAACCCTAACTGGCTAAATATCAATAGAATAGGTCAATTATTGATTTTTAGTCAAAATGGTCAATTGGTTTCAAAGGGAGACTTAATTGATTAATTCGTTCTGGGGAAGTACATTGTATAAATATAGATTATTCGTACTGTTGTCAAAATTATACTAGTTTATTTATCTTGTAAAACAATAATGTTGATATCAATAAATAAGGTTAGGTTTTATGACTCATGCCCGGGCTTTAACTACGATGTCATATCGCCTACTACTACTGTGGGAGTCCTAAATTTTGCCTTCCCTAAATTTTTATTCACCTAGGGTAGAGGTCTTTAACGAGTACCTGACATCGTACATGCCCGGGACCATCGCTTAACATCCCACCCGAAGGACGGCTTAAGTTTATTTTACCTCCCAACACGTAAATGATCAATTCGTGCTGCGGAAGTACATAGCCAGTGATTCACTGAAGACTTGTTTTTTCATTCGTTTTTTCACTATATCAACACAAATCGCAAAAATGTTTTTTTTTCTGTTTTATTGTTTTCCGAATGAAAATATGAATATTTTCTAGTCGCAAAAACGTTTTATAAGAGGAAACGTTTCATATCTGCCGGATATTCTACATGGAAAAAAAAAAAAAAAAAAAAAAAAAAATGATTTCTGATATGAGACTTTATTTATTCAACGAGCAGAAAAGATAACCATCACAAATAAGAAAACAAAATCTTAAATCTGACACATACACAAAGTTAGAAGCGGATATGTGAGAAAGAACCGGCGAGCAAAGCGAGCAACAACGAAGTAAATAATAAATTAATATGGTTGAGGCTCGATATGAAAAGATACGTTCCATAATTCATAATTTTCAGTCAAGTCAATGCCCTCTTGGTTGGAGGTCCACGTGACCTTGATCCTTCCTTCAATCCTCTCTCGGCCCCAACCTTGCCAGGCCTCCTCCCACATTATAACATTTTACAAAGACAATTTTCAATATTCTCATAGGACAGATCATTTATTTATATATTTATTTATATTAATATTAGTTATTGGGCCATGTAAAATAATAATAAGTAAAATAATATTATATATAGCCTTCAAAGAGGCAATATGTTGACCCACAATGAAAAATTGCAGGTTTGTCTAACAACTGGCAATTATTATTACATACTTCAATGTTTTCTTGAAATTTTTGTTCTTCACCTTTGTATATATACTGAGTAACATCTCGCATAACAGTGAAATAAATATTTTAAGTTGAAGTTATATTCTATCAACATTAATAATTATTGTTGATTAATTTGAATATGCATAAAGAAAGAATTTTGTATATTTCAGAATACATGCTATATACATATTCAAATGAATCAACAGTAATTATTATGCTTCTTTTTTTAAAAAAATGTACATAAATACTTGAATAATTATTATAATTATTGTTATATTCCATCATCAACAATAATTATTATTGGTGGTGGAATATAACAATAAATATAATAATTATTCAGATATTTATTTATATTTTTTATGAAAAAGAAGCAATATAATATTATATTTGATTAGGTTAAGACTTAGAGTAAGCAACTTGTTCTGAAATTAATAGTGATATTAGCCTGGAGGCTGACGGCAACAATATGGAGGACAACACTTCAAAATGAGTTCAGTTCAAAGAAGCTTAGAAAAATGGCTTCTATCAATAGTTCTTCTATTATTGCCTAGAAAAGATTAAATTGGAGTAAGATTGACCAACGATGTCGTGAAAAGGGAGAGAGATAAGGCTTATGGTCGGTAAAAAGCAAACTCCAAGTATTTCTGCCAAGCTTTTTTGGAAGTCCTAAATGTTGCCGCCTACCCTAAATTTTTATTCATGTAGGGAAGGAGTCTTTAACGAGTACCTCGTACAGGTTCGGGACCGTCGCTCTTGTCGACTTGTGTTACCCTATTCAAAGAAAGATCTATTTTTATTTTTAGGCATCTTTTTATTTCAAGTTTTTTGAACCAGTCAAGTATCCACAAAATATAAAAATTCGGCATTTTTGTCGACCAGAAAACAACGAGCTGTGGATATCAGGTGGTCCTTAAATTCGGAAACTCTACTAGACACCTCATGTTCCCCTATTCTCGTAGACATTTTTCGTCCTGACTGGTCTACATCTACATATGATAGGTTCCGCATTCGCAGGATATTTAGTAGACCCCATTTCTGTCTGGAAACTCGACTCAGTCTCGAGATGAGGGTCCCTAAGAGGTGAACAGTTTTAAATACGACAAAGAGCCAGTTAATATTTAAAAATATTTTGATAAATAAGAGAGAAGAATACTTCTTTTTTAAAGAGTAAACCAAAAACTGAAAATAATTTTTAAAAAACAGACAGAAATAGTTAACATACAAACAATATTAATAATATTTAACTTAGGGAAATTATAAAACTATGAAAATTATATACACAGTAGGGAAATTATAAAACTATGAAAATTATATACACAGTAGCTAAAAGTTGTGCACAGTAATTAAAGTTCAGTAGAAAACATATTATTCACAGTAACAAAATTAATTCCATTTACAAGATTAAATTCAGAGAAATAAATTTATAACACGTTTAAAAAAGTAAACGAATAATGAAAAAAATAAATTCATGGTAAGAAGGATATATTCATAGTAAATAAATTAAATGCTAATAGAATAATATTTAACGTTTGATAAACAAAATAAACAACCCAGTAAAAAGGATATATTCATAGTAAATACATTAAATGCTAATAGAATAATATTTAACGTTTGATAAACAAAATAAACAACCCAGTAAAAAGGATATATTCATAGTAAATACATTAAATGCTAATAGAATAATATTTAACGTTTGATAAACAAAATAAACAACCCAGTAAAAAGGATATATTCATAGTAAATACATTAAATGCTAATAGAATAATATTTAACGTTTGATAAACAAAATAAACAACCCAGTAAAAAGGATATATTCATAGTAAATACATTAAATGCTAATAGAATAATATTTAACGTTTGATAAACAAAATAAACAACCCAGTAAAAAGGATATATTCATAGTAAATACATTAAATGCTAATAGAATAATATTTAACGTTTGATAAACAAAATAAACAACCCAGTAAAAAGGATATATTCATAGTAAATACATTAAATATTAGTATAAAAATAACGAATAGTATAAAAAATAAAGGCAGAGTAAAAAGGATATATTCACAGTAAATAAATTAGCCTGTTTGCAATTAGATGGACTGTTTCACTAAAAGGACCGACGGGAGGGTCAACATTTCATTTCTTCGGATACATCAACTGGATTTACTCAGTAAACTGAATTTTGTAATGTGCATTTTAAATCTTAGTCTTCATTTTTTTTTACTGGACATTCAAATTTTTTATGTTCTGAAATTTCCTACTGCGTCTCATTAACCGTATTTATATACTAGGCAAAACATTTTTAGTTATTGGGTTACAATTTTATTTACAGTGTTGCATTTTACTGTGCATTTATCATTTTGTACTGTTTAATTAACCTTTCTTAGTCGGTAAGCTCCTTTTTTTTATTATGCGTTTAAATGCTAGTCATTATAAAATATAACTTACCGTGTGATCAGATAAGGTAGTAGACATCATATTACTATCCAGAGAGCCACCATTAAGTTGGAGATTGGAAGGAGCAGGACTTCGAGGAGTTGACAACTTTCTGTAGCTCTGAAACATAAATAGGAAAATTATTATATTTAATTAATAAGATATTTACAATAACTTTAGAGCTAAAAACTTCCTTCTGCCCTGTTGGGAGTAAAAATACTTTAATCCAAATAAACCTCTTTATAAAACAATGTATTGTAATAATTGTGTTAATGTAAGAAACATGCAAAATAGGAACAGTTATCTCAGATAATAAACATAAAGAGAAAGATAATCAGAGCAATGCTGAGATAAGCAGCTACCTTTGATAATACACACACCCAAAATAACTAAGAAAATATTATATAATACATGTTAAGTTTTGGTACGTTTTTTTGAGTTGTGTTATGGGTTCATTTTTTTTAAAAATGAGTCAGAGCCCTTAGATGTAGGAACCTAAGGGAGAAACTCAGGATGAAGGAGCCCTCTGAACTCAGGTCTGTGTCAACTGGGATAGTAGAACACTATTTAGAGGACTAGTTCTCAACTATTATAACACAGCGATCATCTTACTTCTCCAGATATACAAAGTATAATGGAACTTCGATGTAATTCGATGTAGAATTTTCAACAGAATTTGACGTAATCCGATCTGATTCCAAAAACGAAAGAAAACAATACTTGTATGTGCGTCTGTTTAAATCGAAACGAAATTTGATATGTGTATCCAGAATCCCAGAAGGAAGACACCTATTGATTTTCAGCCAAATCGATTTAAAATCCCAATAACTGCCGAAGTTGTGAATATATCGACGCGAAGTTTTATATGTAAGTTCCAAAACCCATAAGGACGGTCATTAAATTTCAGCTGAATCGCACAAAGGCTGGCTGGTGTAGAGAGAAGTGACTTTTGAAAGATTTCAAAATATCATAGACTGACCTCTCATAAAATTTATTATTTTGTGCTGGCCGGCATTTTGTTGCTTTCGTTATCAGATTGTCTACCAGAAACTCAACATATAAAAATAAATAATTAAAATAAACTAAAGTTAATATGTAACTTATTTATTTTTTTTATAAACAAGGCATAAAGTTAATATTATAAATTTATTCTAGCCCTTAGAATTTGTATGACATTTTTATGATATTTCTTGCTGTTGAAAGCCTGATGATGAGGGCAACCTCGAAAACCGGCTAGCACAAAATAATGAAACTTGTGAGGTCTGACTACGTTTTTTGCAATTTGGGAACTTAGTTCTAATGCTGTTTATTATATTATTAACATATAATTAATTACAAATCTTTAGAGACATTTAAAAGTATCCCATTGATATTAATGTCCATAATGAAACATATAGACAATTTTAGTATAGACAATATATATATAAACCCGGTGATGCCGCCGCACGTTGTAAAATTTAAATTTTCTTAGTTTTTACTCTCTTTCTGTCTGGTAGTCTGTCATAGAAGCTCATATATTTCAATTTAGAGATTTCAAATTCTACATGTAAATGTTGTACGTACAGTGGCTCAAAAACAATTTTTCAAAAATGCTGAGAACTTCAAAAAAATATTTCCGACAGAAATGTAAAAGCTTGAGGTGCCATTTTTAAAATGAAAATTCTTTCAAAACTATGTTGAAGGTCTAAATACCGTTCGTTTAATATCTGAAAAATTTCATTTATGGATCCCTAATTTTTTTTTTTTTATCCCATCAACTAGAAAATACATATTTCAAGTTCTTGGGCATCAGTTCTGCATGTTTATGGCGAAATATAAGATCAAATTAAAGAATGCAGAATAGTGATATAAAATTTAAAAAATTGTATTCGTTATGCCTAGTTTTGAATGTTATTTGTATATTTTCACCTTTAATGTACATACTTTCAGACAAGTCTTTGCGTTAACGATAACTCACTCCAGTGATATAGCCTATATAGATTAATTGGAAGCTGTACAAGAGAATTTAAAATACACATACAGTAACGGACTTATTGGAGGGTAGATAGATAAAACTAAGAAATACAAAAACAAATTCGTCAATGAATCATTGGCTATGTACTTCCCCAGCACAAATTAATCAATTATGTTTTCGCTCTCCTTTCAAGACCAATCGACCGCTTGGGCTAAAACACAATATTTGATTACATAATAGCTTCTGAATCCATACACATCGGCAGTTATTGAGGTTTTTGAAATGAGCCCTCTCTATTCCCCGTCTCCCCTTCATATGATTCCGCTGAAAATTAATAGGTGTCGTCTTTATAAAACTTTAAATTAACATATGAAATTTCCTGTCAATACACATTACAACTGCAGTTATTGGAACTATTACTATACTATTGTGTTAAACCTACCCCCTAATCCCCCCCACCCCTTCTCTTTGGTAGCTGTCGTCCTTAGAGGGTTCTGGATACACATATAAAACGTAGTGTCGAGAGATTTATTCTATCGGGAGTTTTCGTGTTTACAGAGTCTGTACCGAGTCTTTATATATATATTTCTTTATTATTAATTTACAATTATATTTTCTTTATTGTTGTGTCTTTTTTATTTTATTATACTGTTGACCACTCAAATATATGTATATTTGTATATACCCCCAGGAACTTACCAACGGGTCATTGTCAAAGTCTAGGTAATCTGAGAATTGTATAAAAATAAGAAATTTAAATGCCACATTTGAACTTAGTTTTGAACGATGGCGTAAGCCGAAACCGGTACACTTTGTGTACATATATTTTTGTGGAATTGGACAATATAAAAGTTGAACAAGTTCTCTGTTTTTGTTTATTTTATTAAATTTCCACTATATCGTCACAAATCACAGAAATGTATTGTGAAGTTGTGTATATGCTTGTGAATGTAGTAAGTTTTTAAGACACATGCCCGGGCTTTAACTACATCATATCGTCTACTACCAGAACCCTCTTTCGTCATTCTGGTAGACATGAGCCCGAGACTACTACGAGAGTCCTAAATTTTGCCTACACTAAATTTTTATTCACCTAGGTTAGGATTTTTTTAATGATTACTTGACATAGTACAGATTCGGGATCATCGCTTAACGCCGCATCCAAAGGACGGCATGCTGATGTTTATTTTACCTCCCAAATAAACTAAGGGTTTCAGCAGAGTTTCAAACCCGTATCTTTAGCTTAGTAAGCGAGCACCGCTACCTCTGAGCTACCGGCGTCCTAGGATATGTGTTAGTGTTGAAAACAAATATGCTTATAAAAAAATGACATAAAGCAGTGTCACTGTCACACCTTCTTGATTATTTCTTATGTTCTTCCTTATCAATATATTATATTGATCACTATAAAAGATCAATATAATACAACCACTTAGCAATTGGACTACAGCCGTTACATCAAAAACTGATATCTTACCGATTTGTAATTATTTCTCTACTAAGAACGTTTGTCAGTATGTACATGAGATTCACTATGTGCATAACTTTCATAAAAATTACTGATAGCTCATTCTACTCAGCTAATAATATTGTTCCCAATGTCAAATCGGGGCAGCAGACCAATGGTCGATGTATGGGGAAGGATGATAATTACCCAACTCAACTTGAAACAGTGTCAATTTAAATATAAGTTTTTCTATTCCATTTTTTAAACTTTACTATAAGTATACATTTAAAAGTGTATTAAACACTCATGAACATGTTGATTATAAGAGGAGAAAAAATTACACCCTATTGTCAAAAGTTCTTTGAGCGATTTTGTTCACACATCAAAATTTTTCGAATTTACAAAATCTATATATTTTTTTTTTCGTCAAAAATTTAATAACTTTGTATAAACCACAGCAGCGAATACAATGAATCTTTAGATATTTCGAGTTGCATTAGAACATTGGTGTTATTTACTTGTAGGAACTTAACATTGTTTTGTATGAAAGGTAATACATTTTGTATTTTTTACATCTCTGGTGTTTATTATTCAAAGTCTGATATATATTTCATAGTAAAAAAGGAGATATAAATTAAAAAATAATTGTAAACATAAATAAACTCAAAATGGGGCATAAAAGTTATGAACTAATTATATTTATATAGGGGAGTAAGGCGGATTTGCGGGTATCATTCTGTGAAGGGGGCTGGCGAACCTCCCCTACGGACATAACTCACTATTATGACTAAACCTAATTACAAACTCGGCTCATTGACTATATTTATTAACTTTTTGAACAACAACAATGAATAATAATTACAAATAAACGTAAAATATTGGTAATATACAAAATTATTATTATGAAGGCACAACAAACGGTAATTACATTATATTTTATGATGAAACATAGTTCAGTTTGTTACAATATTAACAGGAATTCCATTGCAAAGTTCTGTATTTAATATTTTTTTAGTTTTGGACACGTCAAAGAGAGAGTTCCATCACCGCAATTTCATGTTTTACAACCCCTGATTCCAAAAAGTTTAAAAAAAAGTTGTTGGTGAATCACCGGCTATGTACTTCCCCAGCAAAAATTAATCAATTAAGTTTTCGCTTTCTCTCCAAATCCAATCGACCATTTGGGCTAAAACGCAATATTTGACTTACATAGTCGCTTCTGAACCCTCCACACTGAATTTTGTTTCGATACATTCATTACATCGGCAGTTATTAGGGTATTTAAGTCAAGCCCTTCTTCCCTAGTCTCCCCCTTCCCTTTGACCGATTTCGCGGAGAATTAATTGGTGTCATCCTCACGAGGTTTTGAATTTAAATATAAAATTTCATGTTGATACAGTCATTACATCGGTAGTTACTGAAATTTTTGAGTAGAGCCCTCCTGCTGATTCCGTTGAAAATGAATAGGCGTCGTCACTTATAGGGCTTTGAATTTACATATGAAATTTCGTGTCAATACATTCATTACAACGGCAGTTATTAGAGTTTTTGTGTTAAGTCTCCACCTATTCTCCCCCTTGGCCGATTTGACTGAAAAGCGATAGGTGTTGTCCTTAGAGGGTTCTGGATTCACATAAGATGGACTAGTCGTATTTTGTTTTAAAACGACATGTGAACAACCAATGAATGAAGAACAAAAGACGACGATCAGCTGTTTCAAATAATCAAGAGAGTCTAAGGAGAGATGTGGAGGTGGACAGTCTAGACAGAGAGTTGTTTTTAGGGTTAAGGTATAGTGAACCAGTCTGAGTGAGAGAAGATGTAGAGGAGATAGTAGATGCGCAAAGATACTTTTATTTATTTATATGTTTATATGCCCAAAATAACATTGAATTAAAGAATGGCCACAATATTTAAAAATAAAAAAGACTAAAGTAAATATAGAAATTAGTTTATAAGATTTTTAATGTAAGTAATTTGATTTTTCATTTGATATTGATATTTTGATTTTATTTATAATGTGGGTTTAGATAAATCCGATATTTGTTCTCTTATTCTATGCTATTCATTTCCCTGTGAACCCAGTAAGATCATTTATACCTTTGGATTAGATTTAGCATTTTTGAAAAGAAACAAGATGGCATCGCATCTTTTTAGTAAATTTAGAATAAATCCGAATGAAAAAATTGTTAAACTGAAATTTTTTAAAATACGTGCACTTTCTTCAAAATTGCACGTCTTGATCTTTCGACATTATTTTAGTAATTTCTACAGGAAATGTGGTAATATTTAATATATATTTATTTTATTATAATTTAATTTATAATTTAAAACATAATTTTCATTAGCACAATGATGATGATTTGATATTTTCTTTTCGTATCGTATCTGATAGATAAAATAATATTCCTCCCGTCGGTCCATTTAATGAAGCACAACAGATTTGCCTGAATCTTGTATTACGAGTATTAACAAGTGTATTTGAGTATTTCATTCGTAAAACATCCTTGTACTTGCTCACTGCTCCTAATTGGCTAAGAGAATTTGCACATTGACCGGTCAATGTCCACATTATCTGCCCAACTCACACTTACTGTAACATAGGTACTGAGAGAAAAAAATAATAATAATAAAATTAATAACTTAATAAAAAATTAATAAATAATTTAAAATAATATGAACGGAGAGAGGAAAAACACCCAACGTTGAATCTTCATGACATAACATCACAATAGCCATAACATCTCTGTAACCTTCTTGGAGGATTGTGGAATAAGATTGGATTTAAAATGTACGAGTATAAATAAATTTCGGTGTAAAAACGTTGATATAAGTGTTTGATGGTTGAGATGTTAAAGTCGCGGTGTAAAGTGTTCTTGTTGATAACGTTTAGCGGAGATACTGTGATCAGTCGGAGAGTCTTGAATTCAAATATCTCTATTCTTTTGATGTTTGAAGATCTTAAATCATAAATATCTCTTCGACATCAACATTTTTCAAGAATTCAGATCTTAGACAAACTAAGCAAATTCATTTCATTATTTCTTCAAAATGTACATCCATAAAGAGATGGCATTATATTTCAGGATCTACAAACGCCGCAACAAGAACTAGTCCATTTTTTTTCCTTTGCAAGCAGATGCTTGCGTGTAACCGTACCCTAGTTCATAATAGATCTATTATATTTCTTTAGAAATATCCTCTCTATATATTTCCTGGTGAAGGGTCTATTATTTTTTGACTGAACTATGACTACCTGAGTTGAGCTTCAGAGCCAAGTATGGATGATCCCATTGTGAGCGCCTCAAAATCCCATCATCTCATTGTTCGTGAGAACTTGAAGATATACACGAATTGGCATATTGACTAGATATAAAGACAGGGAGGGCGCCGGATGCTCAGTGGTATGCGTGCTTGCTTACTGGGCTTGAGCTCTTGAGATTGCCAGTTCCCGCGGAAACCCAGCTGAAGCCCTTAGGTTTTTAAACTGGGAGGTGAAAAAACTTTGAGCATGTCGTCCTTCTGATGGGACTTTAAGCAATGGTCCCGAGTCAGGTACTCGTTAAGACCCTCTACCCGAGGTGAATACAAATTTAGGGAAAGCAAAACCTGAGGAAGGGACGCGTAACCACACGAAATAATCTAATAGAAGATCTATCTTAAAGAAATATAAATACCTTATATTTGCAATCAAAAAACAAAAAATAAAAAAAACGTACTTATTAATATAAGAAATTTTAGAATCCTAAAACAGTAATAAATAAACCCGGCAGAGGCCCTTAAGTTTTTATCTGGGAGGTGAAAAAACCTTGAGCACGCTATCCTTCGGATGGGGCGTCAAGTGATAATTCCGAGCCCGTACGATGTCAGGTACTCATTAAAGACCCCTCCCCTACCCTAGGTGAATACAAATTTAGGGAAGGCAAAATTTAGGACTCCCATAGTAGAGTCAGCCTCATGTCCACCAGAGCGCCGAAGGAGGCAATATAACCACGTAGTTAAAACCCGGGGATGAGTCACAATATCTAACTAATAGAAATAAATATTATTATAAACAATGACTTAGGGGGTAGAGAAGCGGTGAACTATGGCGTGGAACCCGCGCACTGTCTAACAGAATTCTGTAAAAACAGAATAATAAGAATATTTTTTTAATGTGGACTGGGTGGGGCATTGGAGGAGACGATGAAAATTTGTTTTTCCCACCGAGCTCCGGGAAAACATTAATCACGTTGGACACTATCTGAGGGTTAATATTGATTTTTATATGAGCAAAGCAGAGGTGGGGGAGGGAGTGAGAAAGAGTGACTCGGCGGGGCAAAATAAAATGAGGAATTCTGTCCTTGAGACAGGGCTGGGCGGGCGATCAGGTAGCAGCACAGGTGGGGGCAGACTGGCTCTAGGGGTCACTGATACATTCCTCTGTCCTCTGACTAATTGTACCTGCATCTACTGTACCAGCGACCACCATGGTAAACAACAGACCTTCTGACACCGTCGTCAGTGGCGGATCTACAGTTTAGGGGGTGCTCTACTAAGACTTTCATTTTTTTAACCCCCGACGCAAAAGGAGGGGTGGTATAAGTTTGAAGCCTTTGTATGTGTGTCTGTCTGTGGCATCGTAGCTCCAAGACGGTTGAACCGATTTCAAAGCGGTTTTTTTGTTTCAAAAGCTGGTATTTGCAAAATGGTTTTAAGCCATATTCGGTGGAAATCGGGTATGCTGTCTCCAAGATCTTCAGGTTTCATCAGAGTCTATGTAGGGATCTCGGCTATTACAGCTAGATACTTGCGAGTTTATAACTAATAGTATAAAAAAATAAAGTTAATAGTATAAAAAATAAAGAAAAAATATTGTCTATTTCACAAAATATATCTGTGGTCACAGGGAATAAATTGGTAAGTCTAAATTCGTAACTTTTCAGGGCAGCACTTTTTTACTCTTTCATTAATCGTTTAAATCCAGTTTTTGTAATAAATAAATTATGTTTGCATCATTATTTATCATATACCTTCTAAATCTATAGGAGTGAATCCTTTCTTGGATTTTCCCTTAGTTACCTAATCATTCCCCATCACTTACCTAATTATTGACCACACTTACCTAATTTTTATACACATTTACCTAATTATTAACCATACTTTTTGAAATACTTATGAATAATGCCTCTCTAAAGTTGATTTAACCGAAAACGCCCTCTTCACTTGGAATAGACTGCCGTAGTGAATAAATGGTTAAATGCAGTTATCTCATAATGATTCCTCAAAGAAGTAGATTAAGTTGATTTAACTGAGAACATACACAATTTTACGAGATACCAAGAAACCCACATCTTTATAATTCCGAAAGTATTAGAGTTCTGAGCTCCCAACTTCTTCACAGTGCGCAGATGGCTTGGGAGATCATCACAGTACACTTAACTCATTTTGGCCATTTTACGACTTAACAACTTACTCCCTGTGACCATAGAATTATCATACTAAGTTTTTTCTTGGTACATTAGTTACATCGACAGTACATAAGGTTTTTAAGTTACGCCCCTCTGATCCCCCATTTCTCTTTGGCCCAATTGCCTGAAAAATAATATGTGTTATCTCTATGCGGTTTTGGATTTATAAATAAAAGTGTCGATATACTCACTCTATCGAGAATTATCTTGTTCACAGACATAAAGGTAATTTTTTTTTTTCATTCTTATAATCAAATGTACGGGAAAAATTAAATTCCAGTGAAAACTCAACATCGAATTTCCATTCGATTACATAACTTCCCCTATTTCAAATTCCGCAAAATATAAGGTCTGTACGATATCAGATACTCGTTGCAGACCTCTACCCCAGGCGAATAAACCTAGGTAGGCCATATTTAGGACCCCCGTAGTAGAGTCGGGCTCATGTCTACTAGAGCTACAAAAGAGCGCTATGGTAGTAGGCGATATAACCTAATGACTAACAAGTGTAAAACTTTTAGTTATAGTAGGAGCGGTTAACAATATGAAATGTTCTGTACTGTATAAATATATGAGAAAAATAAACTAACAGTCAGAGATAAAAAGCAATTTAGAGACAATGGATTATTATTCATGTAGATAAAAAAAAATAAAAATAAGTCTAGATAGGATTTTAACATATCATTTCGGTAAACTACAAACGAGATCAACTTCTTGTATAATGTATTTTCAATTTTTTTAAACAAACTTGTGCATGCTCAGCATCCAAATTGTGATGCCCGCACATGTTGCAGGAATGTCTGGAGATATTATTTATATTGCCTCGAGTTTTTTTTCTTTCTGTATAATAAAATATTCGTTGAATTAAGAAAAAAAACTCAAGGAAATATAGCATAGTAAGTTTAACCGTTTTTGAGTTGAAAACTTAACAACAAAAATACAGAACAAATGTTAAATTATATATTTCAGGAAAAATAACAACTCACCTGTCTTTCAGCGATATCGGCTGAAAGGAAAAAGAAGATTCAGGGAAGGGGGCTCTATTCAAAAACCCGATTTAACTGCCGATTTAACGAATTTATCGCTGAAATTTGACAGGTTATGTCCTCATTGGGTTTTAACTTAAAATATGAAATTTTATACATTCGTTACATCGGCAGTTATTGGAGTTTTTTAGTTGAGCCCACCTCTGATCCACCCCTTCCCTTCTGCCCATCCCTCTGAAAATTAATAAGTGCCGTCCTTATGGTGTTTTGAACCCACATTTGAAATGTTGTATCGATACATTTATTACAACGGTAGTTATTAAAGTTTTAGAGTTAAGCCTCTTACCTAATCCCCCTCTCTCCTTCGATCGATTCGGCTGAAATCGATAGGTGTTCTTATGGCGTTTTGGTCACACATATACAATTTTGTGTGGATACATTCATTATATCGGCAGTTATTGGAGTTTTTTATGTTATGCCTTCCCCTACCCTTTGGTCGATTTGTCTGAAAAACAATATGTGTCTTCTTTAGAGGGCTCTGGATTCACATATAAGATTTTGTGTCGATATATTCATTCTATAGGGAGTTATAGACATACGGATAGACAGTTCTATTTGACGTGAAAACATCTATTCGCTCGTTAAGCACAGTGATAGCCGGTCAAACTTTCTTGTGTTACAAAATACCGTCAGATTTCAATGGATAATAACTACGAGACTAATAATGCGATAACAACGGTTGTAGTCACAATGGATAGAGCATGTCTGTACGTGTTTGTTGTGCAGTGTTAGCTTTATCTGTGACGTTATCGGGCTAGTGCGGGCGCCGGCGGATGATTGTTGCGAATTAACGTTGTGTAAAATTAGAAATTAGCGTGATAACGCGTTTAAATAGGACGTTGATTCGGGTGTCATTGTAAAGAGCTTGAGGAGCACTAGTACGACTCAAAGTGAAACAATAAAAATATTCGCAGAAATATATGTAAAAATCGGTATTAAATTGAAAATTGCAAAAAAAATTAAAGATGTCGTCTCATATGAATCGTAAATATGCGCGGAATTATATAAAACGCAAATCAAAGAAAAACTCGCATCAAAAAAAATTTAAAAAACCTAAAAAGTCTAGTGCCGAGCAAATGCAAGAGCTACGGCAGCATCGAAAAGAAAATGAAAAATGATTTTATCCCGACGTGGACTTTGACTACGCCTTAATGTTTTTTTTTTTTTTAATATATATATATATATATATATATTTGGAATCTAGATGTCGGAAATCATGAAATTTCGTTGAAAACTCGGTATCGATTTTTTTATCTATTGCGTAACTTCCCCTATACTTTGTATAGCTGAGCTGGGGATGTAACAATAAAAAAAACTTCCTATTCCAATAAGAAATACCTCAGAGGTTCCATTTGACACTTAGGACCTGGTATTGTTCAATTGAACTTTAAATAAGAAGGTTTAATTTATAGACAACATAACTAACCTAGAAATAATTATAGTTCTATAAATGTAATGGCCAATTACTTGGTTTGAAGTTGTAGACTCCACTAATTACAACACATTTGTTTTTATGGGCACTCTTCCTTTATTTCATTCTGACTTGCCCCATAACCGAGTGGAGATCTCAGTAAGAATTTACTGAAGGAAAAGTATTGTTAAATTACAATTGATACTTTCTTATATGAATCCGCCAGAATCAAAGCTCACAATATCCAAAAATTAAAATTTTGGGAATTTGCCAAAACCGCTCTCGACTACAATTTGCTTCGCCGGTTCTTGCAAATGTTTTTTTTACATCCTGTTAGCACTTTAAAATGAAATACATACAAAAAAACGAATTTTTATAAAGCGTTATAAAAATAAAAGCAGTAAAATTTTGGATAATGTTAGTTTTGTTCCCAACTTTCTCAAACATGTATAAATAAATCAAAACCATTCAACAATTTCAAATGGAATGTAAATTTATTGTTAGTTATTACAACTTAAATTTTTTTTTTTTTTTTTAATGAAAAATGATTGAAATTGACACATAATTATAATTTTACATAAAGCATAGGTAATAATAAAATTTTATTCAATATAAAAAATGCAAAAAAATACAGCACAAGATAAAAAAATAAGCGATAACCTCTTCGAGTAAGTTGTGCTTGCATATACTGCTCTCTGATTGGTTAAAAGACGCTTAGTGTCCTAGTGGATAATGTTAGTTCTGACTCCAACCCTCAACTTATAGGCCCATTCATTAAACCTAGGATATGGTGACTTGACTTGTGGTTGACCTTATATGATGAATTCTTATAAACAAATCTGTGACAAGAGTTTTTTTTTTTTAATTCTGAAAAAAAAAGAGGTGTTGAGGTCAATGTTCTGGATCGATCAGTCTCTCCTCTCAGAGGCTCTTCCAAGGAACATCAAGTATCCAAAACTGCAGCACTTTTTAATACTTGCAAAAACAAAACAGGAACAATTATTGAGATAGTAAATTGTCTGAAATTCCGATTGTCAAACGCATGGTGAGGAGGGCCTAGAGGAGGTCCTAGAGGAGGGTCTAGAGGAGGGCCTAGAGGAGGGCCTAGAGGTCCTAGAGAAGGGCCTAGAGGTTTTCCCCACCATTTCAAAGACCCACCATTCTTCCTGTGTAATATTTACTGCTACACAATAATTTTAAAAACATTTATTGTTGAGGCATATAAGGACCTTTTTAATGTATAATAAGATATGTGGCAGCCATATTACTTTCCAATTAATATTCTGCAACCAGACATTTCTAGTATATTTTCATTTTTAAATGCATTCTGTCCATTGCTCAATACTAGAAAAATTGTCTCTTGGAGACAGAGCAAACATTTAGTTGATGTATAGCTGGGGAAGTACATTGTACACTTGTGCGAAGAATAATCTGAGGGGACTATGGTGGCCGTGCGGGCTAAAGCAAAGCTCTTCCGTCGCATGGTCCCACCATGGTTGCGGGATCGAATCCCGTCCGGGAGAGAGTATTATTACATAGATAGTACTCCCTCCCGGGGCCAGGGATGTTTTAAATAACTAAATAATGGCTAAGGCCAATAAAAAATAAATTTAAAAAAGAATAATCTGTGAAAAAATCATGGGAAATAGTAACAAATATTTTGTTTGAGCTTTTCTGAATTTTTCTGTCGATGAACTTAAGAAAAAATATTTTATTCAATGTTCTGCCAAAAAAGTTAAGCTCTAGTTAAAACTCTCGAGCTTTTCTGCTTGGTATTACCGGTTTCGAGACCAGCGTAGGTACCCATGTACCAATGGTATGTAAAAATCGGTTGAAAATGCGTTTTTCTTATATTCGAAGACAAGTTATAAAATCGGACTGAAAAACGATGTAGAGTTTTCACCAAAATTTCATGTTTTTCAGCCGTTTTTTCAAAAATTAAAAAAAAAAAATATTGTCTGTCTGTAAAGACGATAACACCCATTAGAATGGAAGGATCGACAAGAAATTTTATATGTGTAATCTAACCCCCGTAATCGACCGAAAGGAAGGTGGCTGGACTCAATAACTCTAATAAGGGATTGAAACAATTAAATTGTGCTGGGAAAGTTCATAGCCAGTGATCCGCCATTTTTTTCAAAAATTTTCTTAAATCAAAACTACAAGAGGACAAGATTTAAGACATTAATTGTTACAACTATGGGGAATAATAGATCTATGATGCAACTCTGCTGCATTCTATAATATTTATTTATTTTAGCCAATCAGGTTCAAACGAAATTTAATTCAATGTCTAAAGATAGAATTATCTTCTAAATTAAATAATATTAATTATAACTAATAATAATTATTAGTAGTATCAATATTATTATAATTATAATTGATAACTAATATGTAAAAAGATAACTTCCGCTACAGTTGGTAACAAAATGTCTGCACACAATAAGAGCAACATTTAATATATATAATTTATTTAATTAATTATAATTAAGTTTAATAATTAACAATATTAAATAATAAATGATATGAGGAGAATTTCGACGGAGAGGCAGAATTCCATAGGTTGGCAATAATGTTTATACATATAAATACTCCCTCAAATATTTGCCTTTTATTAGTAATTGGATATTTGTTCCCTTTATTAAAAATTCACCAAGTTAATAAACAACGTTAATTAATAAACTAATATTGCAAACATAATTAAATTGAGTGAATTATTTCATTAATTAAATAATATTGAACGCTGGGGGGGGGGGGGGGGGGGGGTTGAAGCTAAGTAAATATTTCAGACTTGATTTGATTTTGTTGCCCCCCTCTATTCTCTCCACCCCCCCCCCTCTTCCGTGTTATTGAAACAAAGGGGTGGCTTGCCCAAGGCTGAAGTAAGAAAATCGACCAGTGTGAGGCGTAGCCAGAAATGTTGCCCGGGAGAAGGGGAGGGGGGGGGGGGGGCAAAAATGATATAAAGAGATGGAGATTATCAATAAATCTTCAAAAGACTTTATACTACAGACACATCTGCCAAAATAAAAGTTCTAGAAACAGAATCGTTAAAAATAAAAAAAATATTAATAATCGAAAAATAGTACAATTTTGACAAATAAAAAAATTGAATAACATAAACCTTTGAAAAAGTTAACTTTCAATGAAATATTTTCGCAAGACATTTCCGGTTTTGTAAACTCCATAAATAAAATAATATGAGAAAATCTAAATTTAAATGATTTCAAAACAATTTAGCACATTATTTTGAAAATATCAGTACAATTACGTAGAAGTTGCTTAGATTATGACAAAATTGTTTAAATTTTGAATAAAACAGAAAAAAATGTATGGAATAAGTCATTCTAATATTAGCCTGGAGAAAACTATTGAAAAATGTCAATGACTTGAGAGCTTAAACATAAGTAATAAAAAACAACTTTTTTGGAAACATTCTTGAAGTTTTATGATAAATATTATTATTTTTATAAAAAATATCATAGCATACTTACTCAATCTCAGGAATATATGAGCACATACATTTTTTATATAAAAATACACGTACGAAATACATATATGTTGGACAAAGAAAATATTTAGTCAAAAAATTTGAGAAAATTGATTGAAAGAAAGAAAAAGTCCAGCTGAAATCAAAGTGTGAAGTGCATAATTTCATATTCGCATTCTATGATATATGCTATTTTTCTCAGTAAAATAATTTAAAATATATTTCTAACCTTTAAATTAGTTTTTCACAAAATTATTAAATTGTGACTTAATCATTTTTCACACCTGAACACAATATATCTAACATAAGATATAATAAATGTATAATTCCTTCGGTCATTCTAAATGGAGTATGATTTTTTTTTTATTATTATTATTCTGAGGCTTTATAATATAATAGTATATTATGTATGTACAATAGCATATAAATCTTTCAAAATGTACCGGCTATATGCTGATTTTCTTATTCAAAACACTTTCTTTAAGACATTCTAATATATAGTGGCATCTTTCATGCACGACACCAGATAAGTGAAAGTTTACATGTCATGTATTTTGCCTTATAGTCTGACTGAAGGCGCAAACGTTTATTTAAAAAAGTATTATTAAAAAAATTAATTACCTCAAATTTGTTATCAGGTGTGCGTTGTAGTAGGGCTTCTAATCACATTATCACAATTGTTTTAAATTTAAATCACAGAGGAGGGAAAAAACAATTAATAACGTTAATAAACTTTAAATTGGCAAACAATAATTAACAATTTAATAAACCGGTTCAACTTGGGAGAAATGAGAGAATTTTTTCTTATATTTTTTTTCCAAAAATTTAAAAATATATTTTTTTTTGGAATGTAAATTAAACTCGGTTGTTTGAACCTGAGCTGTGAGTGAGTTGACTTGTGTATCTGGGATGAGTGTGGTACACCGAAACCCCCCACCACTTCTATCTGGTTTGGTAGGAGGGCTTGTAGCACGCAGGCTCGGAAACTAACATCGGGCCTGAAAACATTGTGGGGGAGGTTGAAGGAGGGGGGAGGTCAGTGAGGGGCAGAGCTCTGCCTTGCAAGAAGTATCCATGTAGCCATACCAGTAAAGTATCGATACCAGCATCGCAAGTGGTATCGATTCTGGTTTCCAATGAACCTGAATTTTACCTAGTTACTATTTTACTTCGAAATTCCATAAGGACGACCCTTATTAATTTTTAACAAAATCGCCAGAAGGGAAGAGGGGGTCAGATGGGGAGCTTTTATCACTGTTATTAGTTATTATGACTACGAGGCCATATTGTCTACTACCAGAGTGCTCTGTCGTCGTTCTGGTGGACATGAGCCCGACTCAACTCTGGAAGACCGAAATTTTGACTATCCGAGGACCATATTCGACCAGTAATCCGGATTTTTTTAATGGACAGATCTAATGACACTTTACATGAAATGTTTTTCAGTTAGTTATTGTAACTCATGCCCGGGCTTTAACTACGAGGTCATATCGCCTACAACCAGAGCGCTTTTTCGTCGCACATGTGCCCGACTCTATTGTGGAAGTCCTAAATTTTGCCTACCTTGGTTCCTGACATCGTACCTATAGGCTTGAAGCATCGCTTAACATCCCATTCGAAGAACGACGTGCTCATGATTCCAAAATGAAAAAAATTAAATAATTGTTATCGATTGAACACGGTAGCTCTCGATAGAGAAGATGTATCGGCACGAAATGTTATACGTTTATTAACATATAATTAATAATTAATAACTGCCGTTTATGAATGAACGTCTATGGACGCAAAATTATAAATGTCAACTCAAAACCCTACATTGACGACATCCAGTAATATAAAACGGAATCGGTCGAAGGGAGGAAGGGATTCAGCAGGGGGGGGGGGGGGGAGGGGGAGGCTCGAAAAAACCTTAAAAACCTGGAGAAAGAGCAAAAACTTGATTTATTAATTCGTTCTGGGGAAGTACATTGTCGGTGTTCCAACGAACACTTTTTTTTATATAGAAAGGTATACCTTAGGAAGTTTTTACATTGTCCAACTTGACAAAAAATGACAAACTTCAAAATTTCTTCCTGAATCACCAATATTGTACTTCCCCAGCTCGTTTTAATAAATTGAGTTTCCGCTCTCCCTCTAAGTCCTTCTTTTATTTTGTCGTATCGTGCTGAAAATCTATAGGTGTACCAATTATTGAATTCTAAATTCTTTTATAAAATTTGAAAGCCCACAAATCTGCAAGGATTATTAAAATTTAATGGCAAACTAAAAAAAAAACCAAAACCAACATTATGATAGTGGTTCCATTGATTATTAAAGTGGAGGGGGGGGGGGGGGTGCAGGTATTTAATGAATGAAAGGGCTGGCTTTGGTTTTCCGTTGACCTCTTCACGGATGGAGTACCCTTGTGGTCAGGGAGTGTCATCTGGTCTAGTGGTCATCCTACAACCCCCCCCCCCCCCCCCCCCCTCGTCCCCTTCCCTCAATGAACTTCACCTTTCGATTTTTTGTCTATCACACCCATTGATAAAATCGTACTCATTGATAAAAACCTGAGTGCTCATTCATACCACTTCTACCTTGCCAATAACAGTTACACCCTGCATTCTTCCAACATGATAGTATCAATTATATACTTATCTACTTCTAAATAAAACTTACAATTAACATATAACTTAACAAAGATAATCACAAAGTGAGATTACTCATTACTTATAAAGGTCATATGGAATTATATTTTCATTAATAAAATCATAATTGTTATTAGTTATTTACACATTTACTTTATTTCTGTTGGTTCATTTATTTCTTAGTTTTTTGTATTTAGCACATTGTGACATCAGACGATGACGTGAGAACGTCCTGAAATATCGTCGTGAAAAAGACACTTCTGGAAGAATTATAACGAATATTTATGTTAACTAAAAATATAATTTATTTGTATTAGTATTTTTATATATATTTACTTTTTATTTAGGGCGCTGGTAGCTCAAAGGTAGCGTACTTATGTACTGAGTTCAAGATCGCGGGTTAAAAATCCGGCCGAGGTCCTTAGGTTTTTTTGTATAGGAGATGGAAAAAATCTTTAGCTTGCCCGGATGGAACGTTAAGCGATGGTCCCGAGCGTGAACGACGTCAGATACTCGTTAAGGACCCTAGATGATTAGGCTATGTCCACCAGAGCAACGAAAGAGCGCTCTGGTAGTAGGCCATATGACTTCGTAGTTAAAGCCTGGACATGAGTGGTGTATCCTATTATTTCCTTACTTATGGTTTACTGGAAATAAATATTAATATTAGCTCAACTCTGCGCCAGGGCGAAGTGCGGATAACAGAACCCGTCACGGATAACGTTAACCTCCCACCTTGTGGTTATCCGTGTCAAGTTATGATACTCGGCAATGTTTGTGAGGTATAAGGAGAGGAACTTTACGTAATAGGTACTATTGTCCCCGCCGATGGTTGGAGAGCGATATATATATATATATATATATATATATATATATATATATATATATATATATATATATATATATTAATTTTCTGTTTAATTTAGTTTGTTATATTTTCTATTTTTAATCATAAATTGTATTGATATATAAACGTTTATATATCAATACAATTTATGATTAAAAATAGAAAATATAACAAACTAAATTAAACAGAAAATTAATTTTGGAAGATACATTATAAATATGGGCCGAAGTAAAGAAAAGAAAAATAAATGCATAAGGAAAACGAAACGGGAGGGCAAATTCTAAATTTTAAACTATTAGTCACGAAAATAAATATATTATTGATTTTTTCATCGTCACCAATACTTAATAAATTAATTATTTTATCGGAGATTCCATTATAAATTGAAATATATTTATTGATAAATTTGTTTCTTTATTGGTTTAACATTGGACAAGTTATGAGAAGATGGAGCATGTTATCATTATCACGGACGAACAGAGTCAAGCTGAAATTTAGCTGGGTAATATGTATATTTCAAATGAGTTGTACATTTTCCTGAAACCAGTAACTGTGCATATATAAATTTTTGCTGATAAGATGTTTTTTTCATTTTTTCCAATAAACTTTTATAATTTTTCTTAATCATTTTTGAATCCTCCGAGATCCAAAAGTCCTCTGCCCCTAACGTAACTAAATTGTGTCGCAGCTATTTACACTAATAATAACAATTACCGAATCTCTGTAATGCAATATCCAACCAACATAAGCATGTTTAGTACGAATTTAATTTTAATGATAGCTTATTAGTAATTGGAATATGAGGCATAATCGTTCAGTTACATGACATGGCATGTAATGGTTAGTTTCATGTAACTAATCTGTACCTGACACTGCCTGCCGTGTCAACATCAGAACGACAATGACATTAAAACTTTACCATTATCACTGATCAGTTCCATTTTGAATAGTAGTTCTAAAAGGATAACTCAAATATTTTCAAAATATTTCGTTTGTTCGTCAAGATCAACAGTGTTTTCATTAGTTAACGCATAAGAACACCAGTTATCACATGGGGACACCAGTTATCGCATATGAACATTAGTTATCGCATGGGAGCACCAGTTAACGCATGAGAACACCAGTTATCGCATATGAACATTAGTTATCGCATGGGAACACCAGTTATTGCATGGGAACAAAGCTGATCTGCAGATTACATAACTTCCTTTATACAAATTATATCTGAAAAGGTAAAAGAGTATTACTCTGAACTTGAATTCACTGTTGCTGAAACTCAGCAAATAATAGTTAAGCTGAAAATGAATCACTGTAAATAATTTTGTAATAACATTGAGTTTTTGCACAGGTTCTATCGCCTGCTACCATACTGTATTACTTCACCATCTATACGAAGTATAGGGGAAGTTACGTAATAGGTCAAACATTCCTTTGGTATGAGGATTATTAGGAGGCCCCTATCTAAGTCAACTATAGAATATTAGCGCGAACGGTCGACTGGTTTTGGAGGAGTAGCGAAAAAGTAATTGATTAATTTGTTCTAATGAAGTACATTGACGGTGATTCAGTGACGACTTTTGTGGCGGGCGGCACACTAGAAGTTTGCGCAGCCAGGCTCACACTTTGTCTATGAAACTCAAAAAGTACGTTGTGATAACTTCAACGATACCATAGAATAAGTCGACCAATGTTCTTTGTGTAGAAGAAAAAAAATAGAAACAAAATAAGAGATAATCATGCAAATATCTGGAAATGCACGTTGTTGATAATAATGCAAATTATAACAGCCAAATTACTGACTTTAATAAAAGTTATTTCAGACAATTAGGTGGTAACATGCAAGCTTCGCGTGACATCACAAGTCTATAAATATACTAAAAGAAAACAGTTTATTTAAAGATTAGCTTTGTTATTCGGCGTTGACCGGGAAATTCAAAACATTTCTTTACACATTTCATAACATTAATTTACAATGACCTAATACATTTTTGATGTTTGTGTCGATATGAAAAATTAATAAAAATAAATAAAATTTGAGAAAACGGTTCAAAGAGTACATATCCAGAATAAAGAAAATAAAAATTTCTACTGAGCCAAAAATCGCGGGTTCGAAACGCGGCCGGTGTAGGTTTTTGTTATCTGGAAGGTGAAAAACCTTGAGCACGCCGTCCTTCTGTTGGGACGTTAAGCGGAGGTACGATGTCAGGTACTCCTTAAAGACCCATATATCCTAGGTGAATAAAAATTTAGGATAGGCACAATTTATAACTCCAATAGTAGAGTCGGGCTCATGTCCACCAGAGTGACGAAAGAGCTCTCTGGTAGTAGGCGATATGACCTCGTAGTTAAAGCCTAGGAATGAGTTGCAATAACTAAGTCTGTCTCTATGACCTCACTTCAAATTCTCACCTCTGTCAACTTTTTGGGCGCAGGATCTATCCATGGTTGCGGATTCGAATCTCCCGGGGGCATGGATGTTGTTTGAATAACCAATAACACAGTGATAGAGGCATGGCTAATATACATCGTACATAAATTTAAAAAAATATTTATTATACATATTGCCAACAAATTTATTTTTTAAATTTTATTTTCTCACTTATTAATTCGATAGTATTTATATGACTATTATTTCATTTATTTGTTATACAATGAAACTTCCTCTTCAATGATCATTTTGTTAAATACACAAACTTTATTTCACGGATATCACATACTAATAATAATAATAATAATTCTTTATTGCATAGGAAGATACATGGATCTTATTGCAAGAGATTGGAGTCTTATATATAATAGTTAGTTACCTTAGACTCAGGAGAAGGAAATGAAGATATTTCAAGCGTGTAAATAATAGAAATAGATAATATAAATGGCATACTAATTATTGCTACTAACATATTTGCAGAGATGTGAAACAATACAAAATATAAAGGAATTTTTTTTTTTTTTCACAAAATATATGAAAATACTTTCGGTATTGCTACCATTTTCAGCCACGAGTTAAAAAATACGTATTTACCGAAAGTACTCCCATATATTTTATATATTTTGTGAAATATACAATATTTTTAAAAAATACGTTTTTCTTTATATTTTTTACATACTAATTACCTACTTTATCTTTTTAGAATTTAATAATTCATCTTTAATTAAAAATAAAATTTGTCAGAACAAACAAATTCCTAAAAAGATAAGCCCTTGGGATTTTCTGTCTCAAATTCCACTTGCTTCCTTACCTACTACCTGTTCCCCCTATAAGAACAGTTCGCTACTCAGCAAACTTGTCTTAGTATATATACAACTAAACCTGACGATGATATAATGCTAAAACCGGTAGTTCATGTATACTTTATGGAATAGATGTAATACAAGTTACCACAATATGTCCGACTTTCTATACTTAGAAGTTGCAAATAAGGAAGAAGAACCGAAGTGATATGGAAATGAGGGACTACCCAGCTACTCGAAAAATATTGGCGTAAAAATGTGAGCTCGTCGTCTCTCGGATGAGACGTTAAACGATGGTCCCGATGCTCTGCGATGTCGAGTCCTCGTTAAAGAATAAACCTGGGTAGATAGAATTTAGGACAAAAAAGAGAGCCCTCCAGAGCTCATAAATAAAGCCCGGGCATGAGCCATAATAACTAACGCTTCTGTAATCTTTGACTATGATGGAATCTCTATATTCTGGGCATCTACCCCAGGAAATGAGGTGCCGTCTCTTTTCTCTACATCTGTCAGAGGTGGGACTGTCCTTGACTCTACGTCTATTGAAAGGACCGTGTTCTGTGAGGACTCCTGTTAGTTGCCAAAGATCGCTCCTTTTGAGGTTCAGGTCTCATCCTCTGACACCTTGAAATCCTCCCCAGGAACATATTCAACTGTTCTTTCCATGACCTCCAAAAGGTATCTAGTCCATTGACTAGTAAATACGGACTCATGTATTTACCGTCTTTGTGTCTAACAAATATGACTTATTATGAACATATTCAACTGTTCTTTCCATGACCTCCAAAAGGTATCTAGTCCATTGACTAGTAAATACGGACTCATGTATTTACCGTCTTTGTTTGTGTCTAACAAATATGACTTATTATGAACATATTCAACTGTTCTTTCCATGACCTCCAAAAGGTATCTAGTCCATTGACTAGTAAATACGGACTCATGTATTTACCGTCTTTGTGTCTAACAAATATGACTTATTATGAACATATTCAACTGTTCTTTCCATGACCTCCAAAAGGTATCTAGTCCATTGACTAGTAAATACGGACTCATGTATTTACCGTCTTTGTTTGTGTCTAACAAATATGACTTATTATGAACATATTCAACTGTTCTTTCCATGACCTCCAAAAGGTATCTAGTCCACTGATTAGTAAATACGGACTCATGTATTTCCTGTCTTTGTTTGTGTCTAATAAATATGACTTATTATAAACATATTTAAAAAGAAATTGTCGGTGAATCATTTACAATGTTCTTCCCCAGAACAAATTAATCAAATAACTTTTCGCTTCCCCTCCATAACCAGTTGAACGTTTACGCTAATATTTAGTAGTTGACTTAAATTAGTGCTCCTAACATTTTTTTTCAATAAATTCATTATAACAGCAGTTATTAAGGTTTTTGAATTGAGCCCCCTCCCCTGAACCGTCCCATCCTTTGGCCGATATCGCTGAAATTTGAAAGGTTAAGTCCTTATTGGGTTTTGACGTCAAATATGAAATTTCATGTCAATATTCATTACATCGGTAGTTATTGAGGTGTTTATGTGAGCCCCCTCTGTTCCCACCTTCCCTTCTGCCGATTCAGCTGAAAATTAATAAGTGTCGTCCGTATGGAGTTTTAAATTCACAAATGAAATTTTGCATCGATACATTCATTTTATCGCCGAATTATCGTGTTCACAGACAAACAAACATTTTTTTTTTTTCATAACTTCCAGATATGAAAAAAAAAAAATGTCTGAAGGTCGAAAAAGATGAAATTCCGTTAAAAACTCAGCATCGAATTTTTGATATATTACATAACTTCCCCGATACATCGCATAGCTGAGATAGTAAAAAATTGAATAATTACTACTGGAATCCGCTTATTTTACGTAGCTTCTGCATGCATAAAACTTTTTATACTTTGACAAAATCTCGATTCCCGGATTACCTTTTAGCAAATGGATAACAACATAATATGGGTAATGAGCAGAAAAAAAAACTTTAAAAAACGTTTTTGATATATGGGCTGCGTCATAAAGTGATCGACCGGGCGCTCTCACAGAGGTCTTACCATAAAATGGTAAAATGGCAAAGATGTGAAAAATGTAAATTATTCCATTAAACGAAAGGGATGAGGCAACATATGACTCTGAGGCAACATATGACTCTTGTTACCATTACACACTAATTTTTTAGTTGTTACTGCTAGAAGTAACGCTAGGAATCAATTAGTAATGACTAGTACTAATCAATAGACTCCTTCAAAAGGAATATTTATTAATGATGATGTAAGAAAGCCAGGAGGGAATAATTAATCGGTGAATCACCACAAATGTACTTCCCCATTCCAAATTATATTAGTATAGCTAACTTGTTTACAAAAATACTAAAATAAAATTGGATAATTTGAAGAAAGAATAACAATACTCTAGTCATTATAATGCCCTGAAGAAGGAAATAAGCTTGGAAAAAAGATAAGTAACAGGATAAGAAACAGCGAGGTTCTACGGAAGGTGAGGCTAAGAAGCCTCCAGAAGGAAGCACACTTGCTGAAGTGGAGATGGGCCGGGCATGTGACAAGGATGGATCCTCGGCGATGGGATAAAGTCTGCATGGAGTGGATTCCTAGAGACAGAAGAAGAGAAGGAAGACGAGGACTGCGGTGGAGGGACGAGATAGTGGAGAGAATAGGGGATGGATGGTGCACAGTGGCCAGCAACAGAGAAACATGGAACAAATGTGTAACAGTATTATTTAAGAAATAACTTTCATTTTTACTTCTGTTTTTATTTATCTTGTTTTATTTTTATTTTATCTTTATTCAAGAAGTAACAGTTTTACTTAAGAAATAATTTAATATAGGAACAATCGTTGATATTCAATATCAAATAGTTGTCATTTTTTATTTTTTTTATTTATTTATTTTTTTCATTCATTTTAAAATTTATTTTCTGATTTCCTTTCGGATTGCTTTTCTGATTTCTTCTGTTGAAAGAGCAGTAGACTCAAAACCTCCAAAAGGAGAGGCTTTCGTTCTAAAAGAATGTAAATAAAGCTATTTTATTTTATTTTATTTGGCCAACGTTTCGGAAACTATTTCTTTATTTCTTCTGGTCCTTATAATGAATAACTAGATTGGATGTGAGTACTAATGGTGTTGTATTAGATAGTGAATCGTGTAATTGAAACACTGACCACATTCACTACACACATCAACTGTAGTCCTGTATTGCCCTGAAGAAGGAAATAAGTAGTGTCCGAAACGATGCTAAACGTCGTATACGGGAAGTTATGTAATCAATCAGAAATTCGATGTTGATTTTTCACCAGAATTTCATGTTTTACGACTCTCTGATTCCAAAAAAAAATGTTAACTGTGAACACGAAAACTCCCGATAGAATGAATATATCGACAGGAAATCTTATATTTTTATCCAGAACCCTCTAAGAACGACATCTATTGATTTTCAGCAGAATCAGCGGGAAGGAAGGACTGCATGAAAGGGGGGCTCAACTCAAAAACCCAGTAACAATCGATGTCAAACGGGTATTGATATGAATCATTGTATTTAAATTCAAATCCCCATAAAGATAACGCTTATTAATTTTCAGAGAAATCGACTGAAGTGAAAAGAGAGGGGGACACAAATCAAAAAACCTCAATAACTGCCAATGTAATGAATATAGAGGGCGCCGGTAGCTCAGTGGTATGCGTGCTTGCCTTCTGAGCTCAAGGTCGTGGGTTCGAAACCCAACCGAGACTCTTAGTTTATTTTATCTGGGAGGTTAAAGACCCCTGCTCTAAGTGAATAAAAATTTAGGGTAGGCAAAATTTAAGACTCCCACAGTAGAGTCGGGCTCATGTCCACCAGAGTGACGATAGAGCGCTCTGCTAGTAGGCGATATGGCCTCGTAGTTAAAGCCCGGGCATGACTCATAATAACTAACTGTAATGAATATATCTACACAAAATTTAGTAAGATAGAACATAATCTTAGGTATAACTGTTTTAAGTGAGTTTTGGAAGATAAGTAGGTACTATTTGGGAGGGAGAAAGGAATGATTGTCCAGCGAGTATTGTCTAGTTTAGGTTCGGCAATCCTGCAACACGTTTGGCCTTCGATAAGGTTGTTTCCCTTAGCTCACGATGGGAGAAAAAGCAAGGTGAAAAACATAATCTCTTCTAACACTAAACCCAGGCCTAATATCAACAATTTGAAAATATCATCTACAATAATAGGAAAAAATAATAATAGTTTTGAATGAGAAATAATTACATTGATCATTTAGATAGTAACAGTATTAATTACATATTTTTCTACTAAATTAAAACAAATAATTAATACAAAACTTTACCACAAGGAGGGTGAGAACGTCCCGAAATATCGCGAAAACTTATAAAAGAAAAATATAGAATAATTGTTATAATTAAATATTATTTATTAATATTTTTATACATTTATATAATTAATTTCTATAATGTTTTTGATCATTTTTATTTATTTAATTTTTTTACTATTATTGTTATTACCAATCACACATGTGACCGCCTCAAATATTTAATAACTGTTTGTGTTAATTAGTTATTATGACTCATGCCTGGGCTTTAACTACGCGGTCATTTCACCGCTCTGGTGGACATGGGACTCTACCGGGATTTCTAATTTTGCCTACCCAGGTATAGTTACCTAAGGTAAGGGTTCTTTAACGAGTACCTGACATCGTACAAGCTCCCATCGTAACGTCCCAACAGAAGGACGATATGCTCAAGATTTTATCACATTCCAAATAAAAAATTTAAGGGCCTCGACGGGTTTCGAACCCGCGATCTTGAGCTCAGTAGGCAATATACTGTTTATGTATCTAATTTATAAACTATTTTGGGGTATATATTTTTATAATGTACAATTATTCCCATTTTATGTTTTTTTTGAAAATAAATATCATTGTAAATTTTTGCCGTGATTTGAAAGTATGTTTTTTTTGTATATTTGAGGGTGTAGATACAAAGTTTGTCCGTAAACAGGATCCCAAACATCGAATTTTGTTTTTATAAACCTATTTATTTGTCAAAATGTGACAAAAAAGCGAACGGATATACATCATCAGCAAAGACAGTCACCCGAGCTAAGTTGTAGATAGGTTGAGTTACTCCATAGAATGATCGTGAAAGGTTCTAGTTCTGACGGCGTCTTTACTTCGTTGCCGTGTGTTACAAGGTTATATGATATTCTAACAACTCTTGCCCTCAAATTTCCTCCTAGCCGTTAATTCAAAAACTGAAAATTAACAAAAAAGGTTTTCTGATTCTATTCACCGCCTTTCATCAAATGATATGATTGAGTGGACTGTCAAATTTTGAAAAACCAATCAATCATATAAATTAAGACATCAGGTCCTCGTGAAAGTCCCCTAACCAAATTATATCTGGACAGGCAAAATTTAGGACTCTCATAGTAGAATACGGGTCATATCCATCTGAGTGACAAAGAGTGCATTTGGTAGAAGGCGATATAACGTCATAGTTAAAGCCTGGACATTCATAACCTCCTTAACCTTGTTTGTTTTCACTCTCCCTCCAAGATCAATTTAATATTTGGGCTAAAAATCAATAGTTGACAGTAGAGGCTTCTGAATCCTCTTACTAAATGTTGTGTCATTACATTCATTACATCGACAGTTATTAAGGTTTTTGAGTGGAGCCCCTCCTCTGACCCCACCCTTCCGTTTGGCAGATTTCGAGGAATATTAATATGTCGTCCTTATGGGGTTCAGGATAAGCATATAAAATTTCGCGTCGATACATTCATTCTAGTGGGAGTTATCGTGATCACAAGTCGGAAAAAATGAAATTCTGATGAAAACTATAATATATATAACATCGAATTACATAGTTTCGTTGAAGTTTCCCCTATACTTCTTCTCTGTCTGTCTGTGAAAACTCCTCATAGAATGAATGTTTCAACACAAAATATTCAGCATCCACAAGGACGACACAAAAACGCCAATAACTCCAGATGTAATGAACGTAGCGACATATTCAATATGTAAATTTAAACCAAGTAGAGGATTCCTTATATAAGTCAACTATTGATTAAAACAGCTGATTGATGTGTTCTTCGGATGGTACGTTAATGAACCCGAGTTTGTACAATCAGGTTCGTTAAAAACCCCTATAAAACTTGAAAGGCAAAATTTAAGTCTCCCAGAACAGAATCAGGCTCATGTCCACCAGAGCAACAAAAAAGCACTCTGTTAGTAGGCGATATGACCTCGTTAAAGCCAGGGCATGAGTCACAATAACTGTCTGACCGTTTGCCGGACCTCATTTATTTTAGCACACATCGAACTTAGAGATGTGTAGGTTAGCTCTTCAACTTTGCAGTCAATAAGCAGTATGCTAGTAGGGTGAGTTAGCTGTGGGACCAAGAACAACAATGTTTGTGTGAACTGACGCAGGGTCACGTGACCTCTTCCCTGCTAATTGATCCTGATTAGATTTGACTATGTTCCCGTATCTAGTTTATATTCACTAGCAGGCAGGTCACTTTCCAATAATTAGCATATGGTTCATTGAAAACCGAAGAACGGATATGTCCGTCTTCGTAGAGATCAAACTATTTTGTTAGGAAGTTGCGGTTTTTTTTCTGACATATCCAGAACTAAGTCCCAACATGAATCATCGTCAATATACATCTCCAGGATGAATTAATCAATTAAGTTTCCACTCTCTCTGTAACACCAATCGGCTGTTTTAATCAATTGTTGACTTATATAAGGACTCCTCTACTGGGTTTGAATGTGCCGCTATGTTCATTACATCTGGAGTGATTGAGGTTTTTGTGTCGTCCTTATGAAGTTGTGGATACACAACATTTTGTGTCGAAACATTCATTCTATCAGGAGTGTTCACAGACACAGACAGTACTTCCCCCCGCTATACGAAGTTTAGGGGAAACTTTAACGAAACTAAGTAACTCGATGTTGTTTTCAATTTCATGTTTCCGACCCCTGATTCCAAAAAAAAAAGTTTCTTGTCAATGGGTGTGTTTGTAAACACGATATCTCAAGGTTTTTTTCACTTCCTAAATAAAAAACCTAAAGACCTCGGCCGGGTATCGAATCCGCGATCTTGAGCTCAGTAAGCAACCTCTGAGCTACCACCGCACACAGTGTTTAGTCTTCAATGTGCTAGGGATGTTTCGATACCACTGTTTCATGTTTTCAAAATTATTTTCAAAGTCTTTTCATATTACAACCTTAGCTTTATGCGGTATAGGGGGAGTAATATAACCGATCAGAAATTCGATGCGGAGTTTTCAATGGAATTTCATGTTCTCTGACCTCTTTCCAAAAATAAAAAATAAAATTCTATCCGTGTGAGTCTGTGAACACGATAACTCCCGATAGAATGAATGTATCTACAAAACGTTTTACATGTATATCCAGAATCTTTTGATTTTCAGCTGAATCAGCGAAGGGAAAGAGGGGCTCAACCTAAAGAGAGGGATCAGAGGGGCTCAACTTAAAGAGAGGGATCAGAGGAGCTCAACTTAAAGAGAGGGATCAGAGGGGCTCAACTTAAAGAGAGGGATCAGAAGGGCTCAACTTAAAGAGAGGGATCAGAGGGGCTCAACTTAAAGAGAGGGATCAGAGGGGCTCAACTTAAAAACCCAAAAACATCCAATGTAATGTGATGTAGGCGGAAATTAGCCAAGATGTGGGTCTAACAAGGAACCAGGATCAGAGAGGAGCTTGGAGGTAGAACAGGTAGAAGACAACAGAAATCTATCAAAAAGGTAGTAGAGAGAGCTATATTGAGAGCCCTGTTCGAGGGAAAAAGTTCATGCTGGCTAAAACAATTGTGGCATGGGAGGATCTTAAATGAAAAGTCTGGGCCAAAGTTCCTTGAAAAGTTCAGGATAGGACATACGACAGATCAAAATGGGATAAGTCAAAGTTAGTCATACGGAGTTATATAGCACTGCAGAGGTCATAGTTACTCATACGGAGTTATCTGGCATTGCAGAGGTCAAAGTTAGTCATACGGAGTTATATGGCATTGCAGAGGTCAAAGTTAGTCATACGGAGTTACAGATCAAATGCTCAAAGCACAGTAAGCTAGCAAACTCAGGAACATTGGATACTTGGTCCCTAGATGTACACACCAGTCCTTCCAATATATCTCCTACTTTTAGAAGGCGCCATTAGCTCAGTGGTATGCTTGCTTACTTAATCAAGATCGGATCATGGATTCGAAACCCTCAGGTTTTTTATCTGGGAGATAAAAAATCCTCAAGCACGCCGTCCTTCGGATGAGACGTTAAGCGATGGTCCCGAGCCTGTACGATGTCATAACAACTAACTCAATCCATATCTTCTTTTCCTCTGGCTTTTTTCTCAAAATTCCGCTGAAGTTACTGGACATGATGCTGACAAGGTGAGAGGGGGTGGGATATTAGCCAAGCCGTCAGTGTAACAAGAAACCAGGATCAAAGAGGAGCTTGAAGATAGAACAGTGAGGCAGAAGAGACAAAGGAGAGGAGAAACATCTTTTAGAAAGATAGTAGAGAGAGCATTAAAGCGGTCGTCATGCCAACCAATTATACAGCCCTCCCTCCCCCTCCCCCCACCCCCCTATATTGTTTTTAGCTATCGATTCTCCTCACAGTGTAGCCACAATTAGGTCCCTCCACACTTTTTTACATTGTTAAAAAAAATTTTAATTAAAATTTTTAATATTAATAATATTGAGAACCAGTCTAAATGTGCAATACATTTATCTTTTATCTCGATACAACATGAAAAAATATATTCGAGTAAAAATAAGAAATATATATTTTTTCTTGGTATATTTAAATATCTGTCAGGAGGGGGGGCGACATTATATATAAATTTAGACTTATACATAACTTTTGAAAACAAAAATTGTAGATATTTGGCACTTCCTGATTTCTAACATAGAAATAACCACATAACTGAAAATATGTTATATATTATGAAATGATTAAAATTTAAGAACAATTTGTGAAGACAGTCGAGTCTCAGAATTTTCCCTGTTCTTGTGCTAGGACAGCCAAACAAATTTTTTTTGTCTGAATTTTCCCTCGATTTTTGGTTTATACGTCTTTTTTTTTTAATTTCCCCAACTATGCGAAGTATAGAGGAAGTTCTATAATCGATCTGAATTCAAAAATGAATTGAAGACACTGAATATATAAGATTAACTCCGGATAGAATATAATAATAGGGAGCCTTAAAAATGTATAATAACTGCCATTGTAGAGAATGTATCGGCACAAAATTTCATAAATAAATTTAAAACCTCATAAGGATGATACAAATAAAATTTCAGCTATCAGAGGGGAGGGACTCTACTCAAAATAATGTCGATATAATTAATGTATCGACAAAACAGTTTAGTATGATGATTCAGAACACTCTATGTAAGTAAACTATCGATATTAGCCTAAACAGTCGATTGGTTTTAGAGCTGGAGCGATAACTTAATTGATTATTTCGTTCTGGGGAAGTATAATGCCACTGACTGTCCAACGATGCTGCCGTAGCTCTTGCATTTGCTCGGCACTAGACTTTTTAGGTTTTTAAAATTCCTTTTGATGTGAGCTTTCCTCCGATTTGCGTTTTCTATAATTCCGCGCATATTTACGATTCATATGAGACGACATCAATAATTTTTTTGCAATTTTCAATTTAATACCGATTTTTACATATATTTTGGGGAATATTTTTATTGTTTCACTTTGAGTCCTAGTAGTGCTCCTCAAGCTCTTTACAATGACACCCGAATCAACGTCCTATCTAAACGCGTTATAGCAGCATATACAATGTTGCATACCCAGGTTTACCTGCGGAGGAAAGATACTTGCAGTAAACCATACTGAAATTTCGTTATGAAACATTTTATTAGACATTTGCTCGATTTACGCGAAGAAGGTTAGTCTTATCGAAAATTGACCTTTACCAAAAATGATCCTTATTAAATTTGCAAACGCTACTGTATCCTCAAAATTGAGATAAGACCACTACGACGAAAGTTATAACGCCCCAAAAAATAAAGGAAATTTCAAACTAATGTTTTAATTGTAACGCATAGTAACGAATTTTAAAATATCGTCACACTCAGAACAGGACAAAATTTAGTACGAGAGTTAAGAAGCCCCTAAATAAGTCAACTATTGAATTTTTGCCTATCGTTTGATTATGGAAGCAGAGCGAAAACGTACATAAACGTATACATTATACACATTATATATTATACCAAGTATATTATTATATTTATTACTGCCATTTATTGGTAGCAGCTGGGCAAGTTTCGGCTTTATAAACACAGAAACCACTAACACGCTTTAAGAAACTATGGGTCATAAACATTGAAGCATTACAAGTGATTACTTGGTTGACGGAGACAATTTTTTTTTTTTTACGAAAATCCTTTTCTTAATATGTATTCTTTAACGTTTTCATGTCTTTTATTTAATTATTATATTTTTTAAAATGTAATTTCTTTATTCATAATTACGTTTTATTTATTTTTTTTTTTTCACTCCATTTTCTTTCCGTTTTATAAACAATTCAGTTGTCAATAACAAATAGAGCCGCCGGATGCACAGAGGTGGCGTACTTGCCTACTCTGCTCAAGATTGCCGATTCGAAACCCGGCTATGGCCCTTAGGTTCTACATGGGACAACAAGCGATTAAACCTGAGGTAAGCAACATTTAGGACTCTCATAGTCCACCAGAACGATGGAAGAGCGCCCTGGTAGTAGGCGATATGACCTCTTAGTTGACGCTCGGGCATGAGACACACAAAAAAATGAAATAAAAAAGAATCGCATCGATATTACAGATCTATTGTTCAGTAGTAATAGGATACGTCATAAAAATGTGTACATCAAGATACTTTATAAACAACATATAGAACAAAATAAATAAATAATAGAAAATAAATTAGTATACAAATGATAATGATAAATAAAGTAGATAAAGTTTTTAATTATAGTTTAAATTATGATGCTTATCATATTTTTTGTAATTCTTTCAAAAGTATATTTTTCACAACAATATTTCAGGACGTTCTTACTTCCCTTTCTTAGATCACAATGTACGAAATATAGAAAAAACATAATAATAAAAAGAAAATATATATATACATATACCTATATAAATAATATACATAAAAAATTAAATTAATCATTAAAATTGAGTGAACATGGGATAGATTATTATTAAAAAAACCGAAGTTCGAAAAGAAAAGGAAAGTTCAAATTTATCATACAGTCCACTACGAAGATTAAATAGGATCTGGCCTAGAGACCTCCTTTTTTAAAGTAAAGCCGTGCAAACTCACCATTGGATATTTTTTCCTCTCTCACGCCTTGGTGTTGAACTCAATGTACGTATAAATATATCTCATGGCTGCTGGTTGTTGCGATAGCAACTGTTGTATTTTTACACAAATAAATTAATAAATTAATTTAAAAAAACCTTTCTTACGTTATTCATTCCAAAAATGATTGTCAATTATCATCGAAATATCGCTTTTACATGTTAGATTCACTCAGGTTTACCAGGGGAATAAATATTCAACTCCTATCCGGGTGAAAGGTGGCGTACCTCAAGTGGATGCTCTGAGTCCGCTCTTTTATACTCCCTTTATACAACCGACGTCTCTCAACACGCAGAAACCATCCTCGCCACGTACGCAGAAGACACCGCCTCAAGTAACCTCCAAAACCGCTGACATTTTTCATTAGATCAAATTAAACTAATATCAGTACACACTATATTTACACTCTGCTGCAATAACAGCACATCAGTCCACTTAAATAATCACATTCTCCATACAAGCTTCAGAGATTCTTGCTACGTTTGGATGCACTTGACTTACATGGAACGTTCACATCAAAAATGAAAAGACGCTTCGCTTGGGACAACACAAAACATTAATTTGACGACTATCACTCTCAATGGTATGTACGTACGGTTTGAAACTCTGGAGATCTGCGGCCAAGTCAAATTTGAACAAGATTCAAGCCATGCAGTCCAACATCTCTATACTACGCCAACATCAACACCCTCCATAACGACATGCGACTACAGTTGAAATAGAAAAATTTACTTCTTCGCCATTCACGCCAATCGTATCAAATACACCCCCCACAAGCCCACCACGACGAATGAAGCGAACATAGCAACGTGACTTGCCCAGGAAGTAGCCAAGATGTGCTTTTAATCTGCTTCACTCTGCAGTGCAGTCATCTCACAAATAATTCTCAACCGGAGTCATTAATAGCAGTACCGTCTTCTTTTGTAAATAAATAATTATTAATTAATTACTTAATTATTCTGAGCTCCAGATCGTGGGTTCGAAACCCGACCGAGGCCCTTAGTTTATTTTATCTGGGAGGTCAAATAAACTTAAGCACGCCGTCCTTCGGATGAGATGTTAAGCGATGGTCCCGAGCCTGTACGATGTCAGGTACTCGTTAAAGACACCTACCCTAGATGAATAAAAATTTAGGGTAGGCAAAATTAAGGACTCCCATAGTAGAGACGGGCTCATGTCCACCAGAGTGACGAAAGAGCGCTCTGGTAGTAGGCGGTATGACCTCGTAGTTAAAGCCCGGGCATGATTCATAAAACCTAACCTAACCTATAATTTTAATATTAAAGAGTAGTGTGATCAGACGTATATACTACATTTAATGAACATACAGTTCTGTAATGTGGCGAAAAATCTTTGAGCACTCCGTCCTTCGGATGGGACTTTAAGCGATGGTTTCGAGCCTCTGAGATCAAATACTCGTCAAAGGGCGCATAGGCAAAATTAAGGACTTCCATAACAGAGTCACCAGGAATCTTTTTTTTTTTTTTAGAAAAAAAATATATATTATAAAATAATAATTATTAAAAAAATATTTACATTACTGAAAATGAAAGCGGATTAAAGTTCAAAAATTGAATAGAAGGTGTGATGAGGGTTTTTTTGAGGGTGGGAGGTGGAAAGGGACGTGGTAGGAATAAGGTTAAGGAATGCTACAAGAGGGGCGACATACTTTTTGCGCATACTCGCCTCTCCCTCCCCCCCCTCAGACCGATGTAAAAACCAATCAATATCTCAGCCTCATGCAAATCTAGAATTTTAATAAGAAGCTTGCCACTTACGCAACTCCCCATACCTGGCCCTGAACAAGCTCAAATTTGGGGAAAAAAATAATATTGTCTACAGAGAATCGCAAAATGGAAAGCGACTGGTACATAGAATAGTAGACAAGGCGAAAGATAAGTGATTAAAATTATATGATGATAATATTGACTAAATTTGAGAAAATATTTTATAGTTTAAAAAATTTAACTACTATTATTCAAAAAGATGAAACTCCAAGTTCGTAATGTTTTAGGATAGGTAAGCCAGTAATGTATAGACGAGAAAGTGAAAAAACAGGTAAAAACATATGACAACTATTATATTGTAATACCCAGGTTTTATAATATTGGTAAAATAATTATATACAATAATGAAGGTCTAATAATATTATACATAACTAAATATTAGTAAACTATTGTGACTATGCATCATAATTTTGATACATATTGTACGTATGTAGAATATTGGAACATAAATAAAACTATACACAGTTTTTTTTCGTATATATACACTACATTTTACTAATATAATTATTGTAATTATTATAAAATATTATTAAACCTATGCACAATATTTTATCAACATTATAAAATCATAATATAAAATTACATCTATTTTTATTATAAGTACTCACGTCTGAGATTGTTTACCTTTTTACGTTGTTAAGCCTATTTTTTACCTACAAATATTATTTCAATTTCTAGGTTACAATTTTTTTTAAAATATATAATGATTTTATATTATAACGTAATATGTAATGATACATTTCACAAAAGTATGGAATTGTAACAACCACGAGAAGTTATAAAAATAGTTTCATTTTTGTATCTATGCACAATAAAATAAATATATACAATACATACATATATACACTACATTTTGCTAATATAATTACGTAAAATATTATTACACCTATGTACAATAATTATTTTACCAACATTATAAAGTACTACACCTATTTTTATAAGTATACATAAGTACTTACACTATGTTTTTAAGCCTATGTATTATTTAATTATTTCATTTTTTAGGTTATACTTTTTTTTTGCTTTCTTATATTTTTTAATATAAAGGTTTTACATCATATCATAATAGGAAAACAAACTGCCAGTCACAAAAAGAGTGAGATGTCTGCCAAAACATTCGAAGGTCTAAAATGTCGTGGTTTTGTAGATTTGTGCCAAATGTGCAATTTGACATAAGACATTTACAAGATCGTGAGAGGTGAACTTAGTAAATATATACACTGACCTATTTATTATGACAGAAAGTACTTCATCTAAATAATAAATTATATAAAAAAATAAATGCATGTATATAAATTGAAATTATATTTATAGAGTACATAATTAAAAGAGCTTTCCATTGTTCATGGAACATCATCCATTTATGTTCTCTTTAGAAAATGAAAAAAATAAATAAAACTGTATGTGCAGTTCGCTGCCACTTTCTGTCCTGAACCAGAAATTTGACTTTTAAGGGCCTACCATTTTCATAACAACATTTCAACTTATTTCTAATAATATATTTATGATGATGTCTTCACATCGAAAGCGCTCGCCCACGGCACTCAACCAGCAGCCAGTGACGACGGTTTCCACCGAAAGGTATGACAACAGTAATATACTGGCGGAACTAACCCCTTAAATTATATACCATGTTTATTCACTTAGGGGAAAGGGGTCTTTAATTAGTACCTGACAAGGACCTGGACTAAATCCGAAGGACGGCGTGCTCTAAGCATTTCTCACCTCCCAGATAAAAACGTTAAGGGCCTCGTATATATATATTGACTTTAATATGTTGTGCATTACATACATTTATATAATTATATAAAAATATAATATATAAGAGGGCGCCGGTAGCTCAGTGGTATGCGTGCTTGACTTCTGAGCTAAAGAACGTGGGTTCGAAACACATAGAGGACCCTTAGTTTATTTTGCCTGGGAGATAAAATAAACTTAAGCACGCCGTCCTTAGGATGGGACGTTAAGCGATGGTTCTGAGTCTGTACGGTTCAGGTACTCGTTAAAGACCCCTACCCTGTGTATAAAAATTTTAGGGTAGGCAAAATTTAGGACTCCCACAGTAGAGACGGACTCATGTCCACCAGAGTGACGAAAGAGCAATCTGGTAGTAGGCGATAATAGTTAAAGCCCGGGCATGAGACATAAAACCTAACCTATAATATATAATTTCACTTTCTTTCATAAACTGTTTTTAATCAGAGTGTACAATTTTTTCTTAAAGCTTAATCTTTTCGCAACCAAAAAATGTTCTTATACAACCAAAAGTGGTACTCATTTATCTCAAAAATCTATTCAGTCGTACATTGACTAACAAAAAAATATTCACAATTATTAATAATATAGATTAAGATGATTAGCATTTCCAACCACAAAGAAATAGCCACAAATAATTATAGCAACATTTTCAAAGAAAGTATGAAAAAAAGAATAGAATAGAAAAAATAATTGCAAAATAAAATGAACAAAAACTAAAATGTCAACTTCATGAATAAATTAATCAAATACCACAACCATATATGTAACAAAATGAGATCCTCTGAAAGGAAAAAAAATGGAGAATATTCCTGTTTAAAATGTATTATAAAAAAAAGGGTGAAATTGTAGTTTTTTTTGTAAAGATAAAAGGCAGATGAAAGGAAATAACATGAAAGGTGGAGGACCAAAGAAAGGGACTTTTTTTATGCTAAAATTGATTGAAAATGTAAGCGATTTTGATTTAAGACTTGAGGGGTCGGCAACCCAAGGCCCATGGTAGAGTTTGTAACCCGGATCATTGTTTCTAAACCAGGATTTCGATTTCAAGCCAGGATCAGAAATTATTTTGATTGATTGAAAGATAATATGTAATAGTTGCCTTACATTAGGATTCCTAAATTCCTTTACTAAATTTTGGGTCGATTAATTCGTTAGGTACTATTATTATTAGGGTTTTTGAAATGAGCCCCCTCCCCTGAACCCTCCCTTCTCTTAAGCCTTATCGCTGAAATTTGATACATTATGTCCTCATTGGGTTTTGACTTTAAATATGAAATTTCATGTCGATACATTCATTACATCGGCAGTTATTGGAGTTTTTGAGTAGAACCCCCTTTCGATCCCCTCTTTTCCTTCTGCCGATTTCGCTGAATATTAATAAGTGTCGTTCTAATGAGGTTTAGATACACGAAGCAAATCTATCGTCAGATTTATCTTCAGATTGATTTGACGATAAATCTATCGATGTTAGGAGCGCATACACAGTTCAATGTATCTCAGTCGACGCAATGGAGCAGGATGATCTTTTATTGTTATCTGCGGCTGTTTTGTTATGTAATAAAATTAAACGCAAAAAAAAAAAAAACAGAGTAGTTTGGACAATAGGGTGGTTAATTAAAAAGAAAACATTTTTCGCACATCAGATTTATAAAATGTTCTAAATTATCTCTAGACCAGGACACATATCACAATTTAATAAAGGAAAATTATAAAAACATGAAAGTTAAAATACATAATCTCTTCCACTTCACTTTTGTGTTTAGAAGGTTATTATTATAGATAAACTTATTATAGCCTCCTTGATTATCGCCACGATAACCACATACACCATACAAACAATTGTACAATCAATTAATCTGTGCGATGATTGCATGAAAATTTCTTCAGATCAAAAATAGATCTGAAGACCAACCAATCGAACCCGATGACGACATACATTAAACGATTCATCGAACGATTGTCGATCGTCAGATTCATCTGACGATCGATTGCTTCGTGTATGGGTACCTTAATACCTCCCTTTTGGCCGATTTGGCTGAAAAAACCATAGGTGACGTCGTTCGAAGATTCTGGATTCACATATAAAATTTCGTGTCGATACATTCATTCTATCGGGAGTTATCGTGTTCACAGACACACACACAGACATTTTTTTTTTCATATTTGGAATTTAAAGGTCATAAAACATGAAATGCCGTTAAAAACTCCACATCGAATTTTTTACCGATTACATAACTTCCCTTATACTTCGTTTAACGGTGAAGTAAAAAAAAAAAAAAGCTTTGACAGGCTCATATTTTTCTCTATTTTCCTTTTTATTATTCTATTCCAAAATCGGTGAATGTACTATTAACATACCAAAAGTTTATTGGAAATGTTCAAGGTTAAGGTTTGGAGGGCAGAACCAAAAATATCCAAGATATTTTTAGGATAAGGAAACATGCTACCATCTAGCGGGAGTAACATTAACTACAAGACTGTCGACTTCACATATCAGATACCATTTGTTATTAGATCGAATAGCCCGTAATGGGATATCAAAATATGTTTTATTCATGTAATAATATTAAAACAAATAACAGTAATAATTTATGCGTAGTATTGAATAAAAAGTACGTAACGCTCTAATAGTATCCAATAAATAGGTTATTTCAACATTAATAATTCCTTTGTAGGATCGGTTTTGAGAACCGTAAGTCTATTCCGTCGAAGGCCCTTAGCAGGAGTAGGGTAAAAATGAATTAAATCTTAAAAATAATTATTGGATCTTATCCCTTATTGTACTCTCCCCTATATTTGACTTTCTTTTTTTTATATTTATAATAATCAATACTAAAGGGAAAAACTTAATTTCAGTTATAAATGTATAAATAAATCAATAATTACATCAAATTATAAATACAAAAATATATATATCGGGAGGAGGGAAGAGATAAGATTTTATGTGTAAAAAAAAATACAAAAAATATCAAAAGAAATGAAGAACATACAAAAATAAAACACAATAAACAAATATCTGTGTTTCTAATCTACATAAATTGTTTAAGGCCTTCGAGGAATTTTTATAAAAGGTCACAATTATATACATTAATAATTAATGTTTGAATAGATTTCTGCGATCTGTGTAGATATTATAGTGGAAATGTAATAAAATAAATAAAAACAAGTTCTTTGTTCTTGAAACCTGAATTTCATGAACTGCCATTCATTAGACAAAATATTTATACACGCATTATTACTAGTAATTTTATCTGGTGAAAATTGATTTTATTTATTTCCTCAGATGCGTCTGGTTCGATAATATTATTCTAAATTGAGAAACGCGGACATATTGTGAAAATTTATAATAAATAAATTAATCAAACTTTGGTTTATATATAAAATATTTATCACAGCTACATTTCTACCATTTATTTTTTGATTTTAAAACCGCACAATTACAGACGTTTCGGGAAGCACTCCTACCATCAGTATCCATATTTTTTTTTTGTTCTTTATGTTTCTATTCTTTACACCAAAATATTTAGTTAGTTATTTCAAGCTATACCCGGGCTTTAACTACGAAACCATATCGCCTACTTCCGTCGCTCTGGTGGACATGAGCCCGACTCTACTTTGGGTGTCCCTAATTTTGCCTACCTAGGTTTATTCATGTAGGGTAAAGGTCTTTAACAAGTACCTGGCATCGTACGTTCGAAGGACAACGTGCTCAAGGTTTTATTACCGGATCAACACAATCGTTTGGATGACTTTAATTTGTTCTATCATTTAAATGTATGTATTATTATCTAAAGAGTACTTACGCCAGTTCCTCGTCCTTTGCCCCTTCCTCGACCCCGTTCTCCTCTCGAGTACTCCTGGTTCAGGTAAAGAAGATGCTGAAATCAGAAAACACAATATTAGTAAATAGGGAAATAAATATTAATAGAAAGACAATAATATTTACCAGTGGCGGATCTAGAGTTTTTGGGGCCGTTTTTCTTTTGAAGAAGGGCTCCCTCCAGAAATTTCATTAGAAAATATTTTGGGTGAGGTTAGGTGGGGTAGGGCAAAAATTAAATAAAGCTTAAAAATATTTCTTTGATATTATCCCTTATCAAAAGCCTCCCTATATTTTGTTGCATTTATAACGACAATGAAGTAATAACTGTTTTATTTATACAGTGTTATACTGGAGGAATGTATAAATAAATCAATTATTATAATATTGTTGCATCATTAGGAAGGTAATAATATTCATCATCTCTTATCGAACTCCACCCTATATGTACATATATCTTACTTCCCAAGTATAGAGATAGTTATGTAATCGTTCAAAAGTTCGATATCAATAACTGCCGATGTAATGAATGTATCGACATGAAATTTCATATTTAAAGTCAAAAACTCAATGAGGAGAGAACCAATCAAATTTCAGCGATATCGTCTGAAGGATAGGGGAGGGTGCACAATTCAAAAACCCGAATGACTGCCGATGTAATGAATTTATCGACACTTGATTAATTCGTTCTGTGGAAGTACATTGCCGGCGATTCACCGACGACTATTGTTTTTTTTTGTACTTATAACGACAACAAAAACAACAAATAGTAATAATAAATAAATAAGAAAAAAAAATGAGAAAAAATAGTTGTAATAAAAAATAAGAGAAAAAAAATAAAAAAAGAGAAAAAAAATATATACTATATATAAATTAGAAGTTAGTATATACTGTTCATTTATAATAATTTCTTATAAGGGTAAATAAAGGGCTACATAGTAGCAATCCTCGGCGCTGATAACCCTATAGTTGAGCTCCCCAAAAAACGAAAAACTAAACATAACGACAACAATGTTTATTTACACAATCATAGAATATGAAGAAACTGGAGAATTGTTTTGATGAAAAAAACTTCCTTCATTTCAGTTATAAATGTATAATTAAATCAATTATTATATTATTGTTCTTTCAAATACAAAAAAAAAAAAAAAAAAATATGGAGAGGAGTACGATAAAGGATAAGATCATATTTATTTTTAAATAATAGAAATATCTAAAGAAATAAAACATACAAAAACATAGATAAATAAAATATCTTTCTGAAGCTTCTCTGGGACGATTGTTAGCTAATATTTTCGGGCATTTCTTCTAGAAGTTTCTTCAACTTGATTTGACAATATTTCGGCACACTTTCTTAAAAAGAACACTGCACAGTTTCGAAAATCACTGTATCAGACATATGATTTTAAATTAATACGCAATGATGTCAACCGCACACAAATATAATATCATTATAGATTATCATGAGTGTCTAGAAGCAGTACATCATTTTTATTTTATTCATAAAACACCTTTATTATTATCGAAATTATTTGCAAGTAATTAATAATGTATAATATTGTCAATATCATTAATTAATTATTCAAAATAAGTATCTCAGCTAAGACATTGCGTTAATCGTTGAAGAGCCACTAAAATTTATAAGTAAATATAATAGGTTCTGTCCCCACAGATTTATCATTAGTTTTGAATACTCACGCCAACGTCTCCATACCTACCAACATAGATGCTGGTTGTTGCCCCCTAGCAACAGTTGCATCTTTATGAATAAAAGCCAAAAAAAAAAAAAAAAAAGTTTTGAATAAAATTATTAAGAGCGGGGTGATATGGACTAAGATGTAGTTCCTGATGTGGCTTACAGATAGCACTATGCGTCTCCTCTGTCAGCTAGCGCTCCTGACGGGCCAAGACAGAACCCGGGGTCAACACAGCATCCCATCACAGCAAACCCCCCCCCCCCCCCCCCCCCCCCTCCCTCCACACAACTGATCTCTTAGCTAAATCTTATTGACCCGGCTTACTTCAAAATATACCTCACCCCCCCCTCCACCCCACTCTTCTCCTCACCAATAACTTTCATTTTAATACGACGCGAGCGCGAAGTAGTGCAAATAGGACGCAGCGAAATTCATAATTTATAAACAATAAACAATTCTAGAGTTCATTTCATAATGCTTTTATTTATTTAAATTACTCATAAATAGATTCAATTTAGAGATAAATACAATTAATAAATTAGTATATAATTTTTAATAAATTTATAAATGCATGATTATTATTAAATAAATATTCGTTATCCATTTAATAATAATATATTTAATTTTAAATATAATTTGACGTATTACTTTTTTGCTTGTATATTTAAACTTCCCATCAAAAGTTTAATACGCAGAATCAAAAATGTATTAAAATTCAAGGCTTTTACAGAGAAGATTGATAATTGATAATTCAATTTTGTCTATTTTATTTGTTTAGATGTTTTTTTTTGTATTAAAAAAAACAAACATAGTATATATTTGACCTCATCGTACTTCCTCTTATAAATATATATATTTTTTTGTATTTATAAAGACAATAATGTATACTTTATAACGAAAATTAAGTTTTTTCTCCAGTATACCATCAAAACAATTCTGCAGTTTCTTTATATTCTGTAATTGTAATAATAAATCAATTATTTATTACTTTATTGTGGATATAAAATTAAGAATATATATAAAAATTATATAAATATATATATATATATATATATATATATATATATATATATATATATATATTAAAATGGATTTATCTACACAAAATTTAGTTTGAGGATTTAGGAGTCCCTATGTAAGTCAACTAATGATTATTAGCGCAAATGGTCATCAATTATTTATTACTTTATTGTGGATATAAAATTAAGAATATATATAAAAATTATATAAATATATATATATATATTAAAATGGATTTATCTACACAAAATTTAGTTTGAGGATTTAGGAGTCCCTATGTAAGTCAACTAATGATTATTAGCGCAAATGGTCAATTGGTTTTGGAAGGGAAGCAAAATTTGATTGATTAATTCGTTTTGGGGAAGTACAATTTCTGAAGGGGGGCCCCCAAAACTGGAGATCCATGTGACCCGTGTAGGAGCAGTTGTTTTGGATCCAGTCCTCGGACCAGGAAGCCGCCAGACAGGGTTCCTAAAGTTCCAAACCTCTGATCAAATACCCCAAAATAAACACAACCGAAATATAGCATCTAGATGTGTGTGTCCAAAGAGGACAAACCATGAAATTCCTCAAGATCCGAATAAAAATACCCCTAAAAACTAAACTCACCCCATTTATCTAACCGTAGAGGTTCTTCTTTATCTTATAAACATAACACTTTTTCTATCAGCTGCACCTATTTATCCCTGAGACAAGTGAGACAGCCTCAAGGCCTCTGAGTTCAGGAGGCCTCCGTTCGATCAAAAAAATTAAACAGCGATAAATTGGAAAAGGGAGAAAAGAAAAAAACAAGGATTTAAAAAATGACAAAATTGTTCACATTTATTTCAAAATCTACATAATGTTTAAATGTCTATCAAACACAAGATGTACATGATGATGATGTCGTAGAAATTGCTTTCTTTCTATTTTTTACATAATTGAAATCAACAATAACTTTATCAAAATTTAAATTATTCAAAACTTCATGCTCATTCGAAAGTAAACAAATGCATTCAACTTTTCTTCGCCCAACGAACTTCTAATAATATTTTTTTATATATTTAAATTTTGAAAAAGATCTCTCCTCACCCAACATTCGTGCGAAACAATGACAAATAAATTCGGAGAAGAATTTCAAGATTTGGCATAATACAAATTAAGCCATCCTTTATAATTGTTGAGTACAATGGAGAGTAGGAAAACGTTGACTTATCAACATTTCTATGATGTTTTATTGCATTTTTCTAGAAACTTCTTTCAATTTTGAGAAACATGCTGGACAATTTAAGGACATTCTATAAGATTTTAAAATGTTCTGATGTATTATATAAATTATTAAAAATAAAGTTGAGGATAATAATGAAAAAATAATCCAAGGGCCATCTTAAAACGATTGATCAGATGGAAAATTTCTTTCTTCCTTTCATTGTTGTACGAATTATATACTAATGTTCAGTTCCAAGAATATTCAATATTTTCCTAAATTAATTCGATTTGGTGAGGTGAAATCTGCCGATCTAATAAAAATAGAAGACTGAAACTAGGTACATATAATTTAAGGTATATATTATATAAACATTTCAGCCAGATCAGTCGACCTGTTTATGCATGTAAGATATCATGTAATTTTTTTTGACGGATGCTTGATTTAAGCGTAACCGGTTCGTTTAACAGAAAAATTGTCTATTACAAAAAATGTTCCTTATGAAATTTCTGACTAACAATTTTTTTGGTTATTTAGCTCATGTTGGACCAACATTTATTTGTTTCCAGAACCCTTTATGAACGACACTTATTAATTTTCAGTGGAATCAGCATGTGGGGGGGGGGGGGGGGGGGGATTAGGACCTCAACTCAAAAATCTCAATAACTGCCGATGTAATGAATGTATCGACATGAAATTTTATATTTAAATTCAAATCCTCAAAAGGACGACACCTATCAATTTCCCGCATGAAGGTCGAAGGGATGAGGAGGTCCAGAGAAGTCGACTCAAATAACCTAAAATGCCGATGTAATAAATGTATCGACAGAATTTAGTATGAGGATTCAGTAGCTTCTATGTAAGTCATTTATTGAGTTTTAACCCAATTGGAAGGAGAGCAAAAACGTAACAGATTAATTCGTGCTGGGGAAGTACATGGCCGGTATTTCACCCACTTTTTTAAAAAAAAAAATTTATTTTTTTAGAAAAGGTGAAATGGAAAAGCCTCATTTATCCGGCGAGGAAAGTAAACATCGTTGCTCTACCTCTTGTCCACGAGCCTCCTATAAATTTTGAAAAAGTTTTATAACCACCCCTAAAAAAGGTCTGTGAACTTTTACATTATATTAAATTCTTCATTTCCAACAGGGGACAAATATTTTTTTCATGGTTGACAGTTCTTGCTCTTTCCGGGAATCCAGTTTAATTAAAATCAAGGCAGAAACAAAAAAAAAAAAGTTATACAATAAAAACGGCAACCAAAAAACTTTTTATTTATACTATATTTTTTTTGTATTTTATCTTTATTGCTGGTGGAAAAAAAAACTTTTAGTTATCATTAAATCCATAATGTGACATTGTTAATAACAATGCAAAAATCTGACTCTTATGATGACACGTTAAGTGATGGTCCCGAGCCTGTGCGATGTCAGGTACTTATTGAAGACCCCTTACTCTAGGTCATATGTGGGCAACAACCGGCCCGCTGTAAGATTTGGTCCGGCCCGCGAGACATTTTGAAAAACCCAATTAAAAAAAAAATAATATTACACTACTTACTCTCACTCACTCCAAATTAGGAAGATCGAGTAGGATGGGGTTTGTCGCTTGCTCCTGCGGAATCAAGTGAGCGAGTGAGGAAAAATTCATGTCATCGCGTGTTTGTTTATGGTCAATAAATTTGCAAATGGAGCTGATCGAGATTCAAGAAAACTCACTCATAAAATCTAAATTTGAAGACGTGGAGTTGTGCGATTTCTACAAAAAATACCTCGAAGAAGACCATTTTCCGCAGCTTAGAAAATTCGCAAGAAGATTGATTTGTGCGTTTGACGGTACTTATAAATGCGAACAGTTCTTTTCAATGATGAAAGTTAATAAATCAAAACATCATACAAGGCTCACTGAAGATAATTTGGAAAATTCTTTACGTCTTTGTATCAGTGGAATTAATCCAAACATCAATGGATTAGTTTTCCAAATTCAAGCTCAAGTGTCTCATTGATTTCGGTGTCGCTACTTAACTTTCGTAGTTTGTAATAATTCCAAATTTCACGATTTAATTATAATATTGTACCTATTTTTTTCATTTTATTTTGTTATTTTAATAAATTGTATTATAATAACATTGTCTTATTATTTCATGTGTGATATCTATCGCTAAAAATTATGAACACTACTTTAAAGTCCGACGTTATTTTATTTTGAACCATCTATGCGGCCCGCGAACGTATTTGCACACTAAAGTTTGGCCCGCAACATGTCAAAGGTTGCCCATACATGCTCTAGGTGAATAAACCTATGTAGACAACATTTAGGACTCCCAGAGTAGAGTTGATCTCATGTCCACCAGAGGGAAGAAAGAGCGATATGACCTCGTGTATGAGTCACAATAACTAAACTCTTCCATTTTTTTTTTTTGCCTTCCCAAAAAATAGACATCACAAACGTTTCGGGACGTTCATCAGTATCTACACTACATGTGTTCCATATGTCAATCGGAATTTTCTTTTTATACGATGTATTTATTGGGTCGACTTTTATAATTAACAAAAAAAAGTTTTAACTGACTCTCTCCTTGATGATGAGTGCAACCTCGAAAGCCGGCTAGCATATAATATTAAAATCTGTGAGAGGTCAAACTACATTTTTATCTTGCAATTTGTGAAATATTCACTTCATTAGTCACATTAATGTTTATTCTTTTATCCTATGTATTTAAATTAATTTGAAGTGTAAGATTCCCTAGATTATTCTTATTTTTTCTGAGGTATACTAAATTTATAAAAAAAAGTTTCTTATTTAGTTATATGTTAACGAGTTTTTTTTAGTAATTTTATTACTGTATATTTTGTTTTATTACTGAATAGGTTAGCTATAAACTTTTTGTTTATATTTAAATTAGTTCAATTTTATAACGTGACCAACAAAATTTTTAAAAAAATATGACAAAATAAAAAACTGCTTTATGAATATTGTCTCAATTTTAATAAAATTGTCTTTCTTTAACTCAGGTTCTATGAAACATTTAGAAAAAATGGAGTGAAGACAGCCGCCAGTGAGCACAACCGTAATTACATACAGCCTAACTCTTTTTTGGAAGGAGTTTTGGTAGCTGAGTGTCCAAAGCATCTGAGAAAGGCTATCTAGCAGATAAGTTAAACCAGGTAAGTTAGTGGCCACAGCTTCCATCTCTATGAGATAAACTAGACTCAATATTGTCGGAGGAAATTGGATATTAACTAGGAACATCTGAGATGGATCCAGCTCATATCTCTATCCTCAGTAGATATCTACGACAGATGTACCGCCATTTTACCTCCTGTCATAAGTAATTACCTTTCTTTAAGTCGTCGGTGAATTAACGGCATGACTAAATATGTATAGTAAATATATACTAATATTTAGTATGACTAAATATTATTTGTTCTTACATTAGTCATATTTATTACATTACATTAGATTTTAAACAAGTTTTATTTTCGTATCTATGCACTATAATTTCATTTTCTAGGTTATACATTTTTTTTAAATAAATAGAATGGTTTTATATTATAACGTAATACGTAATGACACATTTCACAAGAGTATGGAATTCTAACAACCACGAGGAGTTTAAAAAATAGTTTTATTTTGTACCTACGCACAATATAATAAATATGTACAATATATTATCAATATTACAATGCGTATACATTACATTTTACTAATATAATTACGTAAAATATTATTACACCTATGTACAATAATTATTTCACCAATATTATAAATATTACACCTATTTTTATAAGTATAAATACTTATACTACGTTTTTACGCCTATGTTTGAATTGTATTATTTCATTTCCTAGGTTATGCTTTTTTTTATATTATATATGTATATAAAAAGGATTTATATCATAACGTATTAGGTTTTCAAACAAATTTCTCAAGAGTATGGAATTATGTCAATCACAAGAGTTTTAAAAATAGGGCTCCGGTAGCTCAGTGGTATGCGTGCTTGGCTTCTGAGCTCAAGAACGTGGGTTCGAAACCCAACCAAGGCCCTTAGTTTATTTTATCTGGGAGGTAAACTTAAGCACACCGTCCTTCGGATGGAACGTTAAGCGATTGTCCCGAGTTTGTATTATGTCAGGTACTCGCTAAAGACCCCTGCCCTAGGTGAATAAAAAATTTAGGATAGGCAACATTTAGGACTCCCGTAGTAGTCGGCCTCTTGTCCACCAGAGTGACGAAAGAGCGCTCTGGTAGTAGGCGATATGACCTCGTAGTAACAGCCCGGGCATGAGTCATAATACTCGTAACTTTTTTTTTTTTTTTTTTTTTGGCTTTTATTCATAAAGATGCAACTGTTGCTAGGGGGCAACAACCAGCATCTATGTTGGTAGGTATGGAGACGTTGGCGTGAATGGCATGTGAGAGGAAGGCCACCCAGTGGTAGGTCCTCGGGACGAAAATTTATATTAATTGTAAGGACAAGGGCAAAAAAAAAAAAAAAAAAAAAAAAAAAAATGAAAAAAAAAAAATAATAATAATTTAAAAAAATAAATAAATAAATAAAAAGGAATTGAAAGACAACTTTGATGGAATGGGTAAGAAAGATGATAAAAGTGAAGGAAAATAATGTAAAAAAAAAATAAATAAATAAAAATATTAAGAACTTTTTTTTTTTTTTTTTTTTGGCTTTAGTAAGTCGCGGTTCCACCTCCTCTTCAACCTTCGTGGGGGGTTTTGTGGTAAGTGTTGTGAAGATAAAGTACGTATTTCTGGATTTGTATGTGTGTAAAGTTTTCTAAAAAAACGTATGTAAATAGTTTGTATTGTGTCGGGTACTGTGTGTATCATAAGATCGTTATGAAGTGTTCTGTTGTTTATGTATGGGGGGCATTGTGTTATCAGTCTGAGGGTTTTTGACTGAAATGCCTGAATTCGTTTGATGTTGGATGTATAATACTCGTAACTATATAATTTTTTTTGTTTTCTTTTTCTAAATTATATTTATTATTTATAAGGAACGGGTGTGTAATAGCCCCGTACAGATATCATCGTTAAAGAAGATTCATCTTAAACATATAGAAATATGATGAATTTATAATAAAAAAATTATATTTATGAATATTTGGATTTTTATATTTATTTAGTTTCTACTATATATCGGTTGATGTATATCATTTATAAGTATTTTGATGTACAGAATTGTATGATGTATCCAATTACCATGTTATGGTTTAACTTATATAAATATTATTCTTATTATTTGAGTAAAAAATAACTGTATTGTTATATATACCTATAATGTCCTGAATAGTGAAACCGATGGTAATTTATGTAAAAGCAGAATACATAAAGACAAAATAAATGTATTAAAAGTAAGAGAAAACGTCATAGTAGACGAGAGGAGTAAGATTAAGTGCGTAATAAGGAATGTTGAGCGAAGGAAGGCATAAACGCCGACTTACTACTCGAATAGAAAACATGTCTTCTTCTCCCCTCGCAAAAAAAGTTTTCTATTGATTATTTCAACAGGAGGTATGTTTTTCTTATAGTTAGTAATTATTTAGTTGGAGTGGGGGAAGGACCTCCCTACAGCCATTTACATTTCACTCTTCTAAGTTTAATACTTCAGCGCTTTTACTTCCTCAGTTATTCGAAGTATAGGGAAAGTTATGTAATCTATTAGAAATTCGATGTTGAATTTTAAACGAAATTTCATATTTTCCGACCCCCTAAGTTTCCTGGTCAGGTGTCTATGAACACGTTAACTCCCGATAGAATGAATATATGGACACGAAATTTTAAATTGGTATCCAGAAGCCAATAAGGACTATACCTGTAAAAGTTCAGCCAGAACAGCCAAAGATAAGTGGGATAGGATAGGAGGGAGCCTAACTCAAAAACCGTAAGAACTGTAGACGTAAGTAACGAATCAACACGAAATTTGGGATGATGAGTTTTTTATTTTAATAATAAGGGTTTCGACGGCCGAAAAGGTAATGTTTTTACCTTAAAATTTATATTCCAGCTGACTCTAGCCATAGATGTTGGGGTAGTCCACTTGTAGATAGCCCGTCGATAATAAATCGACGAAAGAGCGCTCTGGTAATAGGCGATATGACCTTGAAAAACTGGGCATGAGTCACAATAACTAAGAACGTATAAAGGGCGTGAAGGGTGCAATTCACTTGAAAGCCTAAACCAGAAGCTGTTAGTAGAAAGAGATTCGCATGTTTTATTAATGGATTGAGATGTGAGCGGATTGGGTCTAACATCTGCCCTATCTCAGTCTTCAGGTAAAATCAGGGGTACACCAAGGTAGAACACCTGTCCACTATTGTACACATTTTTTTGTGAACGCACTCTCATTGTTTGTGAACATTTGAAAAAAATTTGAACTAATCCATTCACGTCTGTCTGTCTGAAATGGTAAACAAAATTTGAAATATTATATAATATATTATTACAGCATCACTTCTCCAATTTATTTTTTGCCTTCTCAAAAAATAGTAATTACAAACGTTTTGGGAAGCACTCCCATCATCAGTATCTATAATACATGTCGCTCATTAGCCGCAACAACGACAAAACTCAAAAATGGGCATAGGAAGAACCATTCTCACATATACTTTTAGCGGGTAGAACGACACACCTGAGCTTCAACAACTCGCCGAGAAACAATTATTGCTGCAAGAATGTCTTAATTCAAAGTGAAGGTAGTTATGAGGTTAAGGGAGAAACCTCAGTAAGGCCTATAGCTGTATTATTTTCTCATATTTTATATTGTATTATTTAAATAAAACATGTTGATAAGTTATTTTCGAATGAGTGCATCAAGTTATTACACGTCAAAAGTTTGAATTGCTCCTCCTGGAAAATCAAAGTTTCTGGGTTATGTCGCCGTTGCAGCAAATGAGTGTTGTGTTCTTTAGGTTAACTATTCCTTCTGAAAATCTAATTTTCTAAAACAGATTCATTGAGTCAATTTTTATATACGAACACCTACACAAATACACAAAAACTGTAAAAAGGAGGATTAATACATACATATATATTAAGAATCTCTTTACACAAAAAGTAAAAAAGGAAGAAGTTACAAAGAGCGAAGTGGTTTTTCAAACTGACTAATTTTCTCGTACAAATTGCTCATAGCAAAACTTTAGTATGCAAATATACTCGACATGAATTTCGCTGGTATATTAAATATGTATATGGTATATTAAATAATGATTTTTTCTTTTCTCCCCTAATTGGGAGTATGTTAGGAGGACGTTAAACAAAAAATCATTTTTTCGCTCATGTATTTTAAATGATTTTATATATCATGGTTTTGTTATTTCCCTTCATATATAAAAGGTACAATAATTAATGAAGGTATAATTATTCACATCTGAAATTAAGGGACAATGGAATGGAGTTATCATCTTTTGACAAACGATCTGTCTGTGAATTTTAAAATTGGTTCATATAAAATTTAAATATCCTACCCTCTCTTTGAACTTTAAAAATTTTATTTTAACTATACTCGTATTATTACTTTGACCCGTTATTTATTAAAATATTTATACATTTTCTTTACATGTTTGTCTGATGGAAAAAAAAAAAACGTATATACTTAGATGTATAATATATGTATTTTATATCTTCATTTTATAATACTATTCTGTTCTTTTACTGAAGCTGCATTTATTTACAGTGATTCACCGATTGTAAATATACAAAATAAAAAAAATAATAGATAAATTAAAAATTAAAAAAAAAACCGACACAAATTTGATTTTACGGAAACCTTGGTGCGGGAGGGCTTTTTTGAGGGGGTGGGGGGGGGGGGGGCTTGAAGGGCTTAGGGCTTGGCCTTAAAAACATTTGAGCTCAAACTCCAAGTCTTTAGCAGTAATAGAGGCCGAGATCACTACACAGGCTCTGAAAAAAAACTGAAGATCTTGGAAACGTCCTACCCGATTTCCATCAAACATGGCTAAGAATCATCTCGCAAATACCAGCTTTTGAAACAAAAATACCGCTTTGAAATCGGTTCAGCCGTCTTGGAGCCACAGACAGACATACACACAGACAAAGGCTTCAAATTTATAACACCCCTCCTTTTGCGTCGGGGGTTCAAAACTAATTTTTAAAAAGGATGGCCATTATAAAGAAAATCTACGAGGTCATATCGCCTACTAGCGCTCTTTCGTCACTCTGGTGGACATGAGCCCGATTATGGGAGTCATAAATTTAGTCTACCCTAAATTTTTATTTAACCTAGGGTAGGGGTCTTTAACGAGTACCTGACATCCTACAGCCTCGGGGACCATCGCTTAACGTCCCATCCGAAGGACTGCATACTTAAGTTTATTTTACCTCCCAGAAAAAATAAACTAAGGGTCTCGGCCGGTATATATCTTTATATATATGTACTCCACAAAAAATAGAACGTTTGAATTCATTTTAATTCCAGACACTTGAAGTAGCACGTTCAAGCATATACCGAGAAAAAAAGTAATAATATTGCATAGACCACAATATTTTTTAATAATTGCAGTAAAAAACTATTATTATAGTCAGCTACTGTGACTCATGCCCGGGCTTTAATTTTATACTACTATATTATAATACGAAATCATATCGGCTACTACCAGTACTCTTTCGTCGCCCTAATGGACATGACTCTACTGAGGGAATCCTAAATTTTCCCAACCCAGGTTTATTCAGTTAGGGTAGGGTTCTTTAACGAGTACCTCACATCGTAAAGGCTTGAGTAAGGTCCCATCCGAAGGATGGCGTGCTCAAGGTTTCTTCACCTTCCAGATAAAAAAAACTACCTCGGCCGTTTTCGAACCCGTGATCTTGAGCTCAGTAGACTAGCATGTTATCTCTGAGCTACCGGAGCCCTCGCATAATATATTGTCTAAAAGAACCCAGTGCATCATACTATACGGGTGATGTACCACTGATGATGACTCAGTTGCGCTTAGAGCCGGTTCTGGTCAGAAATAAAAACAGTGGGAAGACAATGTCATTTATTTCCAAGAGAAATTTCATGTCACAACATCTTACTATCACAAATGATCTTAATTTCGTCTGAATTCGGTCAGAATCTAATCAGATCTAAGTTAGCACTAGCATAATCTTCATTTCAAATTCCAGTTCATTGTTAGAATCGACACAGAGAGTCATCATCGCGAAAATGGTCAAAACGTGTCAAATGTCTTTGAAATGTGGTGAATTTTCGTTGAAAACTCGATTTTTGCACGATTACAATACTTTCTTTTACTATAGGTATAAAAAAGTAAAAAAAAATATATACGTATATATAATTTCCCTTTTTGTGTAGAAAAATTTGATGTACAAATAAATCAACATAAAAAAAAATATTATAAAGAAACAAAAAAAAAAAATGAGAGAAAATAACTTCAAAATGTAGCTGAGGCCATTTCAAAATGTACGACAATAAATAATGTGGATGGGTTCGGAAGCCGCCTCCAGTTTGGTTATAACTCATTTTTGTTTCCCGATGTCAAACCATTTTCCACAGTTCTCAGGGAGTTGTTTTTCGGGTTAATAAATATAGAAGGAGCAAATTATTATTGGTTGATTGCCTAAGCAAACATTTGTCGATGATTAATTGGCAAAATAGGTTGATATAATTCGATTTAGTTGAAAATCAATAGGTGTCTTTTACAGGGACTTCTGAATAATTGTACTAAATATTTGTGTTTATATATTCGTTACATCGACAGTTATTAGGGTTTTTCTGTTACATCCTCTCTCTTTAACTTATTCCGCTGAAATATAATAGATGTCGTCTTTATGTTCTGGTATACAATTTCGTGTTTATATATTCATTTTATACGGAGTTATCGTGTTCACAGACATGCACAACATAGCAAATCTAAGAATACTCCCGTGTCTTATCTTCCTCAATATAAGCTAGATGAACTATATAAAGTTCTCCAAAAGGAGAATCGGGGTGATCTCCGTAACACTAATGAAGTTTGTCAGAGATTTCAAGAATTACTATTAGAACGAAGGTCCGAGTAAGCTCTGAGTATTCAGAACTCATACCTATTCGGGCCGGTGTCCCACAGGAAAGTATCCACGGTCCCATCCTTTACATTATATATACTGACGACACAGCAATCCTGATCCTGCTGTAGCCTCACTCATCCTTCAGGAGCACTCACTGAAATAGAGAGGTGCTGCAACGTAGAATTAAATTAACTGAGCAAAAATGAGTTCAAGTCACATTTACCCTACGTCGTCAATCCTGTCCTCCCGTCATCATTAACAACATCCTGATTCCCTCATCAAACCATCCGCTATTTCGGGTTTTACCTAGACAGACTTACGTGGAACCCACTTAAACGACAAGAACTGAATCGAAGAAACAGACTGTTACGTCGACTGCTTGGACCAAAATTAAAACTGACTACTAACAACAAAGATTTGGACAACTTGGACCTACGGACTCGAACTTTGGGGTACAGCTAATCAATCCAACATCAATCGCATTTCAGTCCAAACTCCTCCGAAGAATTGTCAACGCTCCTTTCCATGTTTAAAATAAAGTCCTACACAGAAATATTGGTATTCCCATTGTCAATGAATTAATCCAATCCCGATTCCAATCATTCCACAGAAATCTTTCTTTCCATTCAAATCCTCTCACAAAAGACTGGTTATATTATATAAATATATTTATTATTTTTAATTTTGATAATGAAGGGTTGGAAAACATGATATTCCGATGAAAACTCGACATCGAAATTCTGACCGATTGCAAAACTTGTACAACTGGGGAAGTAAAAATACTGTAATAAGGAGGTACTTCAGAGAATTGGATTGCGTGTAAACAACCCAACTGATGCGTGGGTAGGACACAAGTGGTGAAGACATTATGCCGTAATTTGGTTGTCAACTGTCAACAAACATCCCGGATGATACACGACAAACAAAATAACTGCCAAGAAACTCGTCAATGGAAATTCAAGTTTTTTTTCATAGGATTCAGTTGTTTTTCATTTGGTTAAAAAATAAGAAAAAAAAAAGGAATTTCTTTATATTGATCGCAGGTAGTGATCGCAAAGCAACTTACTTTTCAATATATAAAAAATTAAATAAAAAAATTCATAAGAAACATCTTAGTAAATAATTTTTTCAAAAATTTGATTTTTTTTTCTGGTAAATTACGATTGATCTTTGGCCACTATTTTAAGGAAATAAGGACTTTGAGATTTCTCAGCAAGAATAAAATAAAAATTAACTGAGATAATTAACTGGTGTTTTTGTAACTTCAAATATGAAATTTCTAGAGTATAAACCTTGTACGATTTTCAAACTGTTATAGATTGTAGTATTAAATGATATAATTGGTGTTCAAAACGTCATTGCTGTAACTTAAAAACTGAAATTTACTTGTGTAACATCAGAAATACAAAAAGAAAAATTAACACTGAACCTAACATGATTATAAAATTTTTCCTATGGTAAAGTTTATTGTTCATATGTAATAGTTAGATGATGTGGAGCGAAATTTCTCATACAAAAAAAAGACGTTCTCTTCCACTGTTTTAATTCCGACCAGAACCGGCTTTCAACGCAACTGCGTCATCCTCAGTAGCACAGATATGAATACATATAAAACATAAATATGAAGAAATAACTAGTAAAAACCTTGAATCATTACGAATTAAAAAAAAAAAAAAAACACCCACGAAAAAGAATTTTGAGTTATTTATTAATTATCAAAAAACATATCGATTATAAGAACGAAATTTCTAGTTCCCGGCCTGCTTTAATGCAACTTAATGTAAAAAATATCTGGTTATAAGAACATCGTTAGTAAGAACATATCGCTTTTAGTGACCTAAAGTTAATGGATTTCTGAGAAAACAAACCTTTTATAAGAACTTCAAGAGAAAACAAATCCCTCGAAAGGGGAGTTCAGACATAAAATATTCTACGAAAATAGTAATCAATTATTTTCATGGAATGTTTCCGTCGTTGTTTACATTATTTTCTGACTACACATTCTCTCTCAGTTCTCTACAGTTGTTCAAACAGGACGGTGCAATGAGTGAAAAAAAACGAAAAACCTATACGATGGAGGAAAAACTCCATATAATTTCTCGTTTGGAAAATGGAGAAAAAACTGGAGCTTTGTCGAATGAACTAAAGGTGAGTCATGCAACCATTTCAAACATTTATAAGAACCGTCAAAAATTAAAAGAAGAATTTTAAAACGATCGTCCCAGCAGGAAAAAAATTCGTACAAGTTCTCATTGGTGATTTCGAAAAAGCTCTGTTGCAGTGGTTCAAGGTTCAAAGGAGTGCAAACATTCCGATAAATGGACCAATTTTGCAAGCAAAAGCAAATGATTTTGCAAAACTGTTGTTACTAAATGCGGTTGCTAATTTCAACCCCTTATAAGTAGTTCCAGAGGAAAAAGGCTTCAACTTTCAAAAAATGGATCGATAATTAAACAGAGAAAATTGATTACCGGATATAGCAACTATCGGGTTTAAGAACCAAGTTCAGACGATCCCTTGGATGTACTTATAAACGATTTTTACTGTATATTGTAAATAGTTGTCGGTTATATATTTTTTGTTATCTCATATACATATGTATATAATTTATAGTTTTCTTTTTTATTAATGACTTGTATAGATTTTAGTGTTTGGGCTCTGCGATATATTCAATTTATTCTTCTATTTTTTCGAATTTATATTATTGCATAGATATTTATTTTATCATTATTATAGATATTAACGTTATTTATTGTCTATATCACACTAGTTTCGAATTTATGTTTAAGTATTTGCATTTAAATAGAGTGAATGACATATTATGTGAGCTATTAGCCAGTGTTCCTTGTACACTCTGTGGGAGTTAAGCTAGTTTTATTTTATTTTGTTACTATGTATCCTGATGCCTTAAACGTTTTGCTAGTTACTTTTCCAAATTTATATTTTATATATATAATTCATATTCAGTTTTATCAATCAGTTTTGGTCGGAAATAAAAGTGTAGAGAGAGAACTTACTTTATTTCTACGGAAAAAAAATTGTTAGTAATTTTGAATTAGAAAGGACATAGTACATTTTAAAAGCAAACAATTTTTCTCTGACAAAAGACTGAAATATTCCTCAAAGTTTTTCTTACATCAAGATATTATGTAAAAGTTAGGGACGGAGGGAGTCTAGTTAGAGAAACACCTCGACCACAACTTTCCCTATCAGTTTATAACTTTTTTAATTCCTGTTACTTTCAGCCTTATGTTCTTTCGTTAAAATTCACAGAGCTTATTATAACTTTTTATGAATAAAGCAAAAGGTGACCTGTGAGGAAAAGCGCTTTTCTCAACTATTCCACATAAAATTAGAATTAAAAACTTTTTGAATACGATTTGGAAAAATATTCATTTTTTTTTTTTTTGTTGTTTAGAAAAAGAATTTTTACTATTTTAATGAAAATTGTTTTAAACATTATACATAAAGTAAGGGGTTGTTAGTTGGGGTACTTTTAAAATTGATAGTTATAATTGAAACATTTGGAGTATGTATGTGTGGGGAGACATGTATGAGATGGTGAGCGAAAACTTACCTAATTAATTCAAGCTGGGGAAAGCACATTACCTGTAATTCACAGACGCCATTTTCCACGTACAACTGGATCTATCGATACAAGTAAAGTATCGATACTTCTATCAGATACCAATACTTTTGGTATCGATACTTTTCTTTCGATACCAAGTAGGTATCGAATAGATATTACTTGTATCGATTCAAAGTACTCGTTTCAAATTTTAACAATTAAAAAAAATTATATACATTTTTCAATTCGTCAAAATCGTTCACCGTTTAATTTCTTACAATTTTCTTTTATTTGTTCTTGCAGTAAAATACTGAACTCAAATTCCGGTCCACGGACAAATGACATATATCGATGGTAATAACCTCATGTGTGATGTGATCACGCAGTATGTGTGATGCGTCCTTATTTCTTACCTTATTTACGTTAAATGGTTTATCGTTTATGAAGGGATACGTTTGTTTGATTTTGAAGAGAACCGTGAACATGATTACGATTTCATTATTTTATTTTATTTTTACATTCCATTTTGTCAATTACAAATTATAATGCCTCGTCCTACGGCGAAAGTGTCGATTTATTACACTAAGAACGTTTCGATCTCAGCGACTTGCAAAAAGAGTTTTAAAATAGTGAAATATTGTCGGAATACGAATAGTCTCCAGTAGTTTTATATCCTTAGTAAAATAAAATTGTATGTTTATTTTATAAGGTTTTTTATTACATTCAGTATGTTTTTAATAATATAATTTTATCTCATT